>VDFB02026320.1:147880551-148480551 GCA_007258455.2 Sequoia sempervirens | reverse complement strand
CCCTTTCCACAATATTCCAATTTTGCAAATGATTAGAGGCCATTTAGCCAACACAAAACATTAGGTTGATTACCATGCCAAGAAACAATAGTAAAATTTATTAGTTTTTTTTTGAAAAAAACATGATATGCTCGACACAAGAATCTATATACAGATGGTATAATTTTTTTTCTATTTTAAATAAATAATTAATATAAAAGTTGGTGTCGACTAGAAATAACTAAGTTTCAGTATACACACATTTTAATATTTGTTTAAAAATATATTTTTCAAAATTGGAAAAAAATATATCTATGCCCAAAAGTTTCAAGTTATAAATACACACACAAAAATTGAAGGAAAAATAAATAAAATTTACTATATAAAAAATTGACATCTCATGTTACTTCAAATTTTTATCATTTTATCAGCACCTAAATTATAGTGTTAATTTATAAAACCTATATTCAAATATTTTTTAAAATTTTTCAAAAAAATACAAACCTAAAATATACTTAAAAATATATTTTATTAGTTTACATCATTTCAAAATTCAAAATATATATATCAAATTTTAATGATTTAATTTTAAAATTTGGACCAGTGATGGTCATTTTCTTTATAAAAGTGTGACACAACTTTGTACTTTTACCCCTATAGCTTAATTGTTTTTAAGAATAGATAGGTTCCTCAAGACTGGTATTTCTCGACACATTTTAGATAGATGTATTTAAAATATCTATGCTAGTAGCATGGACATAATGCAGTATGCAAAATATTAATTTAGCATGTTTTTATTGTGTTTGAAAAAACTATTTTTATCCTTTGCAAATATTAAATGAGACATTTCACATTAAACCAAAAAAAAATCTTCCTGCTATATCAATAGATTTTAACCGAATAATGATATCCAATAATGTATACATTACATAAACTTATTGTCCTTCAAAAGATTTGAATCTTTCTTCCACAACTCTCTTTTTGGTTAGTTGCTTCCATGTGTTCATTTTTTCGTAATGAATGTATGAAAATGGTGGTGAGATTTTTAGTCCATCCAAGGATAACACATGAAATAGAAACAAATGTTAATCGTGTTCTTTCTTTCGGATCTATATCAATCGTTTCATTTGAAAGAATCAATCCTTGTGATTTGTGGATTGTTAGTGCCCAAGCTAATTGTAATGGAAATTGATGTGTGTATCCTCTATGTATCGATGCAATTGGAATTATATTTGGAGTTGCATCTTCAAATGGCATTCCTAAATAATTATAAAATTCAACCATGACATTTTTTAGTGGATCTAGTGGGGAACTTCCAAGTTTGTATATGATATTTCAAATGTATCCTAAAGCTCCATTTATAAGGCCTACTTCTATCCATCAATTAGATGTTAACATGACTCTTGAATCCTTCACAATTAATAATTCAACATCTAATTCATCATTTTGACCTCTTATTGGATTAATACTACCTTCTTTTCTTGCAATGCTATGGGTAATCAATCTTCTTAATGAATATATTTTTTTCTTATTATGGTTATGTACATTAACATTTGTTGCAAATAGATGGATAATGTAATCAAACTATTCTCAAACTATTTGATTTAATGAATCATATGTACCTATTATCAATAATTTCCAATCGTCGATTGTTGGATGCACATCTCTAATATTTGTAAGTAATTGGCGAAACCTTTGGAGGGTGACCTTGTTGCAAAGATGGTTGTCGTTGCACCAAAATATCAACCTATTAATGCCCAAAAAAACCATTGGATTTATACAAGATCAAGATCCACAGTAGGTGGTTAAACCATGCCATGAAGCCCAAGCATTGTGCTAGACTATGCCTACCAAAAGAAGAGGAGACCAAGGGTCACACCTCGCAACAATCCTCCCCCCGGTGCAACATGAGGTTTGGACTTGTGACCTCGACTTTGATACCAATTGTTGCAAAGATGACTGCCATTGCACCAAAAGATCAACTTATTAATGCTTGATATAGCCCCTAGATTTATACAAGATCAAGATCCATAGGAGGTGGTTAAACCATGTCACAAAGCCCAAGCACTATGCTAGATTATGCCTACCATAGGAAGAGGAGACTAAGGGTCACACCTTGCAATAGACCTGAGGCCACACCCCTCCTTTGGGCCTCAACTCCCAACCCACCATAGCCATGTCTAGGTAATAATCTATTTCCTCCCTCTAGTGAGTTTTAACCATTCTTATCATCAACCATTTCACCATCCCTTTATCCTCCCACACTTGTAATAGCCATGACATGAGAATAGAGGGAATGTCTGTATTAACCTGGTATCAATATTTGGAGTTGAGAAAACTTATGCCTAGGATCATCTTTATTACCTCCAATGCATCCATCTCTTGGGAATTCAAAATATTCCTCAATCGATGGTCTTTAACCACCCCCAAAATGACATCTACCTTTTTGTTAGCAAGAAATTTGAGGGAAATAGACCAAAGTCCTATACCCAAAAGACATCTGCTAATTGTAGTTTGTAACCCCAAAGTTGGTTCTATTGAGGAAACAAAAGATGGTATACCAAATCCATAATTAGTTATACATCAAAATAAAATATCATACAACCATAATACAGATAAAAATTCAAAGTTCTTTATATTCATTATATCAATAATCATTCATTACGTTCCTTATATCTCTCTGATAGTCAATAATCTACATCCTTGCCTTATTATCTATTACTATCCTCTATTGGTGAATATATCTTCCTATATACTTATAATTACAATATCAGGATGTGGCCCTAAGATAGTATTCCTAGAGTACATTCTATCTTACTAAACTCATGTTCGAGAATATTCTTTTTTATTAGATATTATGTATCTTTAGACTAGTATTTGTGCACTATTTTTTTGGCTAACATTAGTCCCTCTTCAAAACCTTGACTTTTCCTCATGTCAACTTTTCTCAGAATCTAGAGATGGTACTTTTTTAGTCTCGCTCCATTGACACAACATTGTAGGATTGTGCCATCAAAATTCTCTAACCTTATTGCTCCAAAATCCAAAATGTCATTAATTTTATATGGTCCTAATTACTGGACTTTGAGTTTTGTGGTTTTTGGAATTTCTATCATATAATAAAATGGTATACCCAGGCTGAAAGTGTTTTTTCCTTAGGTTTCTATTGTGTCATGCTTTTTTCCATTGATATTTCTCCCAGAAGTATGATTTTCCCAACTTTCTTTCTTCATCTAATTTGTCTAACTCTTCTAGCCTATGCTTGACACATTCTTCCTCAGTGAGCCTTATGGTGAGGGTTGTACAGATCTTGTTGACTATAAAATTAATTGATAAGATAGCTTTCGTGCTATAGACTAGATCAAAAGGTGTGTGTGATTTGGATTCATTATAGATTATCTGGTAAGCCGGAAGTATTACCAATATATTAATATCCCAATCAATTATATTCGAAATGCATATTTTGGTAAGAGTAGTTCTAATTGTCTTATTTGGTGCTTCACTTTCCAAATTCACTTTTGGTTTGTAGGGGGTACTCTGGTTATGTGCAATCATGAAATTTTCTAGTAACGCCTTTATAGTCTTATTAATAAAGTGTTTTCCTTGATCACTTGTGATATGCTTAAGGGACAACTAAATCTCGTAATGATATTGTGATATAGTAATTTAGAAATAGTATAGTTAATGCAATATTTGGTTGGTTCTAATTCTTCCCAATTGATTAGAAAGTCATTACCCATAATGATAAATCTTGCTATAGATAATTTTGATAGAGGGTTAATAGGGCCAATAAAATTAATTGCCCATTTTTTGAGGGGGTTTTGTGCCAAGACTAGTTGGAGAGGTATTTCATTGCATGTTGTGGGGCATTTTATTCTTTGGAAAATATCACAATTATTCATGTAATATTTTTTGTCCTTGCATATGTTGGGCCACTATAATCTAGATAATAGAATCTCTTGGGCTGTAACATCTCTATAGTCATGTCCACCTACTATTCCCTTGTGTGCTTCTCTTAGGATATGATTTCTTTCTTGCTCATAAATGACTCTCTAGCATACATCATCTTTTCATTTCTTATATAGGGATCCTTCGATCAGGGTAAACAATAATGATTTTCTCAACAGTATTTTCTTGTAATGGGTTTTCATATTTGAACGGTCTGTTGCGATAGAAATTAACTTAGTAACATCATGCAATTCCTATGGTGCTACTGTGATAAAAAAAAATGTATGTTATAGGTAGGTCCTCCTTGTTAACTTCATTTGGTTCTTCTCCTATATTATCCTAGATAAGTAGTCTAGTCGTTGATTATGTTTCCTTCGTTTGACCATTATAGTAAAATTAAACTATTGGAATAGTAAGAGCTATTAACATATATGCCCTTGTACTACTAGTTTATTTATTAGAAATTTTAGTGGCTCATGATTGGTGTAGAATGTAAATGGGGTAGATAATATATAGTGTTGGAATTTGTGTAGTGCATATGTTAGAGTATGGTGACCACTGAGAGGGGAGGGTGAATCAGTGATCAAAATCAACTAGATTTAAAAATGCAAACTTTCAAGATAATTCAAATATTTTTCCAAATAAAGAAAGAAATCATCACGAAAAATTTGAAACAAAGAAATTTTCTTGAGAAACCATTTGGGATAGAAAACCACTCGAAATTGGCCTCACTGGCCTCATCTTATCAATTTAACAATTACAATGCCTCACTGGTAGATTTTTCTCACTGACAATGATTTTATCTCATTGATAGTCTTATAGTGCTTTCTCACCGATAGACTTTTGAATTATACAAATATGAAAGAGTTGTAAACACAAAGTTGGTCTATATTTCAATAATAACATACTCTATTCTGCAATGACCTCAACATCAGAGTCACAAAGTTCCAAGCCTCAAGAAACAATATATTCTATTTTAAAAAGATATATTTTGTACTTTTTCAAATCCTCTCGTCATTCAAATCATTGAATAAGCAATATGAAACATATATATGTTCTATGTTTTGGAGTAAAGCATCAATTTGAAAACTGTATGAGTAACTGTCACATGAAACTGAACTAGTAACTACTTTTTCTGGGTACACAAATACACCTTTTTAATGAAAATCTTCCTCCATAAACCACTAGTAAACAAACTTGTCAAGAAAACAACATTTGCAAATAGTATAAAACTATTACTACATCTATAGAGTTGACAAACCAAAATAAATTTAAAAACAAAGATAGGACATTCTAATCCAAAAAGAATCCTATTACACTTTACAAGATAGAAGCTCTTTAATGACAAATTTGAAGCAGGATTACTAACAAAAAATAACATTTTACACATAAAAAGAATAAATCCTTAAAATCAAAGGTGGGCTCAGACAAGATTACTCTGAGTTGAATCTTGTTAATAAACAAAAACTAGTATATATAAATTTTTCACAAGCAATCCTGAACATATTTACTTTGCACTTCTTGACACTATAAAAGACAATAAAAGAGACATTCTTTTTTTAAAAAAACCTATCAAGAAGCATGGGAAAACATGACAGAAAAACTCATTTACACAGTCCCATCATAACAATGTGTACAAATTATACAAATCCTCTTCCATTTACAACTACTTTTAATAGAAGAAAAAAACTAGGCTCAATAAACTCGAGGATCTTGATACAACTAGCAACATTAAGAGCAAGAATGACCAACATTCAAGTTAAAAAGATGCAAAAACACAAAGAAAGGAATACACCCGATACACCTGATGTCAACACAATCTAAAAAAACTTCATCGTTGCTTCTTACTGTAAGTTCTTGTCTCATGCAACTGACTTCAATGATAAGCTTTGCTCACAAACAACCGTCATGATTAGAGTATCAAACCCTAACTAACAAAATGAATCAAATAACAATGCATATCGAAGTCTCAAATAAATTTTTCATTTTGACATAATTCCTTTTGAAATCTGAGAATTATGATGGGAATAATTTCCCATTTCAAACAACTAATAGCCACCGACAGCCCAAAGATCCTTTTATTCTTTCCTTTATAAAACTTCATTATTACCTTCTATCATCATGAGCCTTCAAAAAAAGTCAATTTTCCACCCTTTTCTTTTTTATCAAAGATTTTTTCACAATGATGTAGCCTTGTGAAAGAAACATAGTATGTCAAAAACACCTCATAATCTTTGGAGAACAATATTTCATTGTGATATGTGTAACAATGTCTCATTGTAGAATAACACCTATATCACTGCACTTCAATAAAGATTCCAATAGATATGCATAGGAATGATACAAAACCAAAAAGCAGGATGATGATCAACATAGATATATAAACACATGCAAAGCTGAGGAAAATCACCATGTACACAACCTGTAACATCATCCATAACATATTGACATTAATGCCAAACAATACTAAGGGACAACAAACTCCCCCTTTGCCATTGATTTCAAACACAAAGCTATAATATACCTGATCTAAACATGATGATTGCGCAAAGTACATACCCATACCATCCCATACCATCCTATCACATAGTAGAGAAACCATCAGATACAATTGAATACTGAATGATCAAAGCATATCACTGTGAAACACAAGCTGAAACATCTGAACTGTACACAACATCAAATAGCAAAACAAATGCTTGTGCCAAAGTCTCCCACTTTTGACACAATGCCAAAAAACAACTCTACTCTGAATATGCCAAATTAATACTAAGGGATAAAATCATATGCATGAATTTCTCCCCCTAACTCCATGCCTTGGAGTAAATCAAGAAACAGAGCAAAGTTAGACAACTCCAAGTTTATCTCGAAGTGATTCAAATAGTTCCTTAGGTAGAGGTTTCATAAATATATCAACCACTTGATGAGTAGTGGATACAAAATCTACAACAACTTCATTATCCAAGACTTTTTCATGAAGGAAATGATAACGAATATCAATATGTTTAGTCCTGGAATGTTGAACAGGATTCTTTGAAATGTTTATAGTACTCGTGTTATCACAAAGTATATGAACAAGCTTAGATACAACAACCTGAAACAACAACCTAAATATCAACCAAGGTTTGCACCATCCAAAGAACTTGTGTACAACAATTTGTTGTAGCTATGTATTCTACCTCAGCAGGAGATAAAGAGACATAATCCTACATTTTGTTATGCCATGTAGCTAACTTGCTGCCCAAATAGAATGCACCACCTAAAGTTCTTTATTGATCATCTAAATTACCAGCCCAATCAACATCAGTATAGGCTACAAGTGTAAAATCATCATGTTTAGAATACCATAAGCCAAAATCCAAAGTGCTAGCAATATACTTGAGAATTCTCTTAACAACAATAAGATGTGATTGCTTAGGATCAAATTGAAATCGTGAGTCCAAACAAACATAGTGCAGAATATCAGGCCTAGTGGCAGCCAAATACAAAAGACTTCCAATCATAGATCTATACAAAGTGTGATCAATTAGGTTGATCAACCTCTTGACAAAGCTTTCAACCTATTTCCATGGTTGTACCCATAGGTTTACAATCAACCATTTTAAACTTAGCAAGCATTTCTTTAGCATATTTGGTTTGAGAAATAAAAATTCCTTTACCAAGTTGACGAACTTGCAGACCTAAAAAGAATGAAAGCTCACCCAGCATTGACATTTCAAATTTAGATTTCATAATCCTAGGAAATGAATAACACAATTCAGAACTATCACTGCCAAAAATAATATCATCAACATACACAACTACAACCAAAATACTGTCACCTTGAGTTTCGAAGTATAGATTGGTATCAAAAACACCTTTTGAGAAACCCTTTTCACGTAGCTGAGCATCTAACTTGGAATACCAAGCTCTAGGAGCTTGTTTCAAACCATAAAGTTCTTTTCTAAGTCTATACACATGATCTTCTTTACCTGTAACAAAAAAACCTTTTGGCTGCTCCATGTAGACTTCCTCGGTTAAATCATCATTTAGAAAATTTGTTTTTACATCCATCTGATAAACTTTAAAACCTTTATAAATAGAATATGCAAGAAAAATTCCAATTACCTCAAGTCTAGCAACATGAGCAAAGGTTTCATCATAATCAAGACCTTTAATTTGGGAATAACCTTTGCACACTAAACATACTTTGTTTCTTGCAATGTTACCTTCATCATCAAGCTTATTTTTGAAAACCCATTTTTCCCCAATAACATTTTTACCAGGAGGCCTGGGAACAAGTTCCCATGTTTTATTTTTCTCAATTTGAATAAGTTCTTCTTGCATTGCTTTAATCCAAAATTCATCTTTACTTGCTTCGTGATAACTTTTAGGCTCTATTTGAGAAAGCAAAGATAGATAAACCTCATTATCAGCATTTGTAACTTTACTTTTGGTTTGCACACCAGAATCCTTGTCACCTATAATCTGACCAGAAGGATGTCTCTTTTGCAGTAACCTTGAAGATAATTTAGGTGTGGATTTTATATGTTTATTACCTTCAACATGTTCATCTTGTCGATCAAAGTCAACTGAGTCAATAGAGGACTTTGGACTTTCTTCTTCCTAATTGACTTGCTCTGTTGGAGATTCTTGTAAATTCTCATTGTCATCTATATTTACCTACTGCACAGACTCGTCAACTTTAACATTGGCAATTTAAAAAAAAAAAAAAAATCTTTTACTATAGCACCTATAGGCCTTTCTATGTGTAGAGTATCCTAGAAAAATACCCTCATCACATCTAGATTCAAAATTGCCTATATTGTCACTATCCTTCTTAATAAAGAATTTTCTTTCAAATATTTTGAAATAACCAACATTAGTTGATCTACCATACCAGAGTTCATATGGTGTATGACAAGTATTTACTCTTAACTTAACCCTATTTAAGATATAAACAACAGTATGTACTGCTTCTTTCCAATAAGTGTTTGAGAGGACTGCATCTTGCAACATAGTCCTAGCCATCTCTTTTACTCTCTTGTTTTTCCGTTCAACCACACCATTCTGTTGTGGTGTTCTGGGGGCTGAATACTATCTCTTTATGCCACATTCGTCACAATAGTCAACAAATTCGTGTGAAGTAAACTCACCACCTTTGTCAAATCTAAGACATTTTATTTTTAAAACAGATTCATTTTCTACCATTTTCCTAAAAAATTTGAATCTACTAAAATCTTAAACTTTATGTTTTAAAAAGGTTACCCAAGTCATCTGAGTATAATCATCAACGAATAGCATAAAATATATGTCACCATTCAAGGATTTTGTCCTTGTGGGTCCACATAAATCGGTGTGGATTAGCTATAGAGGTCTAGTAGAGGTATATTCTTTTGTCTTAAAGCTAATTCTAGCTTGTTAACCCTCTTGACATTCTTTACAAACAACATTTTCAGGTTTAGATAGTATGGGTAGATTTCTGACATTCTTATTTTTACTAATCTTAACCAGATCATCACAATTTATATGGCCAAATCTTCTATGCTACAGCTTTGACTCATCAAATTGAGTGATAAAACATACATTAGGTTCTTTCTTACAATTAAAATCATCTTAGAGATCTATAATAAATATTTCCATTTTTTCGAAGACCTACAACAATAGTCTTGCCAAATTTCTTTATTATATTGCAACCCAGATCTGAAAAAAGAACCTCAAAACCATTGTCGCAAATTTGGCTTATACTTAGCAACTTATGTGTTAGTCCTTCAAAAAAATACACATCATTAATAGAGGTTTCATTTTCAAGTAAAATTGTACCTTTTCCAACAATAGGAAAGCATTGATTGTTACCAAACTTGACAAAACCTCCAGCAAAGTCTTCATACTTAACAAATTTATTTCTCTCACCAGTCATGTGATGAGAACAACCACTGTCCAAAACCCAAAATCCTTTTTGACAGAGTGTAAAGCAGATTCAACGATTAGAGCCTTGTGTTTAGGTCTCGAAAATAGTTTGGACCTTTTAAATGAATCAGTTATGCAAAAGGTTGCAATATGTCTAGAATCATGACACTTGAAGCACTTGAGATTCTTCAAAAAATTATAAATTTTTCCATTAACTATGTTAAAAGACCTTTTTGATGAATTTTTGCACCTATTTGCTTTATGGCCAAGTTCATTGCAGTTATAACAATGGCCAGGAAAATATAAATCAATTTCAAAAGACTCAATACCTTTTCCTTTACCTGTATGAGTGGAGCATTGACCATCATCAGAGGAAGTCAATTTTCTTTACAGTGTAACCACTTTTTCTTCCAAAGAATAGCAATGGATTTCTTTGGTTTTTAATTTTTCTTGAGTTATCTCTAGCATCTTCTTGGCTTCTGCATTTTTGAGTTTTAAATTAGTTATTAACTCAATGTCTTTCTAATTCTGATTTTTACTTTCATCAATATCTTTTCTTAACTTTCTAATCTCTTTTAGAGCAGATTTAAGTTCTCCCTCAAGATCTATCTCAGATTCTGACAAATCTGAAATAGCTTCATTTTGTTTTTCATTTGAAGAAATTACTTCTGCCATAAAGAGAATTTCTTCTACTTCTTCCAGAAGTTCCTCTAAACCACTGTTAGTAACATCAACACACAGTGCCTTCTTTTTTTGAAAAACATTTTTCTTTCCTCTGAAAGTTTGTTATTTTCTTCTTCATCACTCACTAGGTCTTTATTAGGACAATTTGCAACATAGTGTCCTATTTTACCATAGATAAAGCACTTAAAAGGTAATTTACCTTTATACTTGTCAGATCCCCTTTTTAATCTACTCACAAAGAATAAGTCATTGTCATCAAGTTCATTTGATTTAGCAATATCAATTTCCTTTTTCACAACTTTAAAAGTTGGTTCTTTATTTTCAGAACTATTTTCATTCAACCTCATCTCATAGGAAGTAAAGAACCCTTGAAGGTCATCAATTGTTACTTTAGTAATATCTCTTTCTTCAATAGCTACAATCTTGGGATCAAACGTAGTAGGGATGGATCTCAAGATTTTGCATACTATTTTTTTCTCTTCAAGAGTTTCTCCAAAACCTCGAATTGCATTTACAATTTCTTGGATTTTTTAAAAATAATCAGCTATTTTCTCATCCTCACTCATTTTCAAACTTTCAAATCTAGCTCTATGAGTTTCAAGTTTTGCTTCCTTAACATTTTCATCACCTTCATAAATGTTTGACAGTTTAACCCAAATTTCCTTAGCATGATGACAATCCATAAATTTTACCAAAACATCATTAGTAAGACCACAACAAATTACATTCTCATCCTTAGCATTACAATAATAATCCTTCTTTTCATTGGGTGTTGTAGGGGCTGCAGTAGCTGTATAAGCATTCTCAATAGCTTCCCAAACATCATACCCTAAAGAATTGATATGCTTCTTCATTCTAAATTTCCAAACGGAAAAACCAGTACCATCAAATAATGGTACACTAGTTGTGGACAAGCCTTCTTGTGTAGTCATACTCTAGAATAACCCTTCCCAAGTTTGCTTTGATACCAATTGTTAGAGTATGGTGATCACTGAGAGGGGGGGAGGTGAATTAGTGATCAAAATCAACTGGATTTAAAAATGCAAACTTTCAAGATAATTCAAATATTTTTCCAAATAAAGAAAGCAATCATCACAAAAAAATTGACACAAAGAAATTTTCTTGAGTGGAAACCCTCTAGGGTAGAAAACCACTTGAAATTGGCCTCACTGGCCTTATCTTATCAATTTAACAATTGCAATGCCTCACTAGCAGATTTGTCTCACTAACAATGATGTTATCTCACTAATAGTCTTATAGTGCTATTTCAATGATAGACTTTTGAATTATACAAATATGAAAGAATTGTAAACATAGAGTTGGTCTATGTTTCAATAATAACATACTTTGTTCTATAATGACCTCAAAACCAAAGTCACAAAGTTCCAAGCCTCAAGAAACAATATATTGTATTTTAGAAAGATATAATCTGTACTTTTTCAAATCCTCTCATCATTCAAATCATTGAATGAGTAATATTAAACATATATATGTTCTCTGCTTTGGAGTAAAGAATCAGTTTGAAAAATGTATGAGTAACTGTCGCATGAAACTGAACTAGTAACTACTTTTTCCGGTTACACAAATACACATTTTTAATGAAAATATTCCTCCATAAACCACCAGTAAACAAACTTATCAAGAAAACGACATTAGAAAATAGTATAAAACTATTACTACATCTATAGAGTTAACAAACCAAAATAACTTTGCAAAAAAAGACAGGACATTCTAATCCAAAAAGAAACCTATGACACTTTACAAGATAGAAGCTCTTTAATGACAAATCTGAAGCGAGATTATTAACAAAAAATAACATTTTACACATAAAAAGAACAAACCCTTAAACTCAATGATGGGCTCAAAACAAGATTACCCTGAGTTGAATCTTGTTAACAAACAAAAACTAGTATATATAAATTTGTCGCAAGTAATCCATAATAAATTTACTTTGCACTTCTTGACACTATAAAAGAAAATAAAAGAGACTTTTTTTTTTTTTTAAACCTATCAAGAAGCCAGGGAGAAGATGATGGAAAAACTCATTTCCACAGTCCCATCATAACAATGTGTACAAATTATACAAATCCTCTTCAATTTACAACTGCTTTTAACAGAAGAAAAACACTAGGCTCAATAAACTCGAGGATCTTGATACAGCTAGCAACATTAAGAGCAAGAATGACCAGCATTCGAGTTAAAAAGATGCAAAAACACAAAGAAAGGAATACACCTAATACCCCTGATGTCAGAACAATCTAAAAAAACTTCATCGTTGCTTCTTACTATAAGTTCTTTTCTCATGCAACTGACTTCAATGATAATATTTTCTCACAAACAACCACCATGATTAGGGTATCAAACCTTAACTAACAAAATAAATCGAATAACAATTCATATCGAAGTCTCAAATAAATTTTGCATTTCGACATAATGCCTTTTGAAATCTGGGAATTATGATGGGAATAATTTCCCATTCAAGTCAAATAACTAATAGCCACTGACAACCCAAAGATCCTTTTATTCTTTCCTTTATAAAACTTCATTATTACCTTCTATCATCATGAGCCATTGAAAAAATTCAATTTTCCACCCTTTTCTTTTTGATCAAAGATTTCCTCACAATGATGTAGCCTTGTGAAAGAAACATAGTATGTCAAAAACACCTCATAATCTTTAGAGAAAAATATTTCATTGTGATATGTGTAACAATGTCTCATTGTAGAATAACACCTATATCACTACACTTCAGTAAAGATGCCAATAGATATGCACATGAATGATACAAAACCAAAATGCAGGATGAGGACCAGCATAGATATATAAACACATGCAAAGCTGAAGAAAATCACCATGTACACAACCTGTAACATCATCCATAGCGTATTGACATTAATACCAAACAATACTGAGGTACAACAACATAGACCATTTCCAAGGCTTCTCACTCAGTAGTGGTATATTTTCTTTCTTCTTTGGTTAATTTCCTATTGGAAAATGCTACTGGGTGATCCTTGTTTCCTCTAGGTTAGGTTAATACTGTAGCTATAGCTATCCAGATGTGCCTATATGAATAGGAAAGGGTAGTGACTAATCAAGAAAGATGAGAATGGGTGCTTCATCTAATTTTTGTTTGTGGATTTCAAAGGATTGTTGGCATTGGTCTATCCATGGGATTGTTTTGTTAGTCTTACTTTGGAGAATTTCTTCTAGGGGGAAAATATATTGGCATACCCATTGATGAATTTTTGGTGGTATCTAGCATGTAGCCTAATAATGTTTTAACCTATGAAATTTTTGTGGGTGGAGGTAATGTTAGGAGTAGAGATAATTTCATTAAATCAATCATTAATCCTTATTTAGATATAATGTAGCCCATCAGTGTGTCGAAAGGTACCACAAAAAATATTTTTTTCAGATTTAAGGAATTTTACATACTACTGCATTTCTCCAATATAGTCTCGAGGGCCTAAATGTGATTCTTGACTAACTCATATATGGTCCAATAGTCTACATAAAATTCTAATAAATCATGTATAAATTCATTCAATGTATTTAACATGATCTTATTGAAGACAACTAGCACATTTTTCAGGCCAAAGGGCTACCATGTACATAAATGATCCCTATTTCATAGAAAAGGTCAATCCACTTCTAGGATTTATACATGATGGTATACATAAAATTGATCCATGAATGAATATATTTATCTACCAATTACGGATTTCAAGATGGCTTCAGTAAATGGTGTAGGAAAGCAGTCATCAATGCATGCTTAATTCAATTCTTAAAGTTCTAGATATATCTAAATTTCTTTGGTCTTCTTATTCTATACCACCATTGGGTTGATCCATTTAGAGATTTCTACTAGTTTGATAAGGCATATTGCTAGAATCTTATCTATTTCTATCTTGACTTTTTTCTTCATATTGATGTTAATGCAATAAGGTATTTTTCGGTAAGGTTTAGTACCTTCTTTTAATTGAATATCGACTAACCAATATTTTGGTTTTATGCCTTCCATTTCAATAAATGTTCATGGGAAAAATTCTGTATATTTTGCCAAAACTTGAGTAACGGATTCTACTAGTGATTCATCCCAATAGTCTCTAAGTTTAGCTAATTTTGGTTTGCCTTCTTGAGCTATGTTTTCTTCTTGTAATTGGAGGGTTTATTTATAGTATTGTGCCTTCTGTTGTTTGTTTAATTATATTTCCATCTCTCCTTCTTCTACCTTTATTTCTAGTTTGTCTCCAATTTTTGTTCCTCCTTTTCTATAGCACAACATTGATTGGTTACCATTTTTGCACATTTGTCCATCCATTCTATTAGTTTCTAAACTTGGGTTTTCTGTGGAAAGCTCATTGATTGTTGAGGGTAAATTATTTTTGAAACTTGGGTGAAGATAATTTCCTTAATTTTTCTTAGTATAGTATGAATGTGTTTATCTTCATCCTAAAAGAAAAATGTATGTGCAAATTCATGTTGGAATTCTTCCCTATCTCCATTCTCTACTCTTCTCTCCTAATTTATATGTCATATTTGCACCAGCAAATTCATGTTGGAATTCTTCCCTATCTCCATTCTCTACTCTTCTCTCCTAATTTATATGTCATATTTGCACCAGTGGTGTTAATTTCCAATAAAACAATTTTATGTAGACATAGTGGTTATATTCCTTATCTCTCATCCATGTAGTTACACAAGTATAGAGATGGTCCTTTTGGGTTATAGTTTCTTGATACTTCGAAATGGTGGGATATTCCCCTTCCTCTTCCATATATCTCTCTTTGAAAATAAATATAAAGGCATGCTAGTTTACAATAGTGATTTTATGTGTGTTCCACCAGCATACATAACATTGGAAATTAATGTATCCTATTATGCTACCATTTATACTTTTTTCTTCTTTGAAGGTTTACTACATTGTTGAAATATATTCATTGACATCTCCAACTCTATAAAATATAGGTAGTTTAATATATGAAATACCTATTTGGATGTTGATTGTTTCTAGTGTTGTTTCTGTATCCTACAATAATTTGACAAGATAAATTTGGACCATAAATATTTGGAAAAATTCATAAACTTTTAGGGATATTAACTTCAGTTAATTTTTTATCCATTCTTCTAAGACTTCATCACTATCCATGCTAAAATTTTCACTATAGTAATTCCAGTTGTCCTTCATTATTTGGATTTTATTCATTCTCTTCTACGCATTCAAAAATTTGGAAATAGTGTAGAGGTTTTTGATATATATCCCTTCATTATCCTATGTTATTTATTTTATATAGGATTTATCATCTAGTTATCCTAATGGAAAATAAATCTGATAGTGTCTACAAGTGAAATCTCCTCTTTTTAGAACTCTACTATACAATTTGCATTGACAAACCATCTTTCATTTCAAGTACTTCAAAATCAACCAATTATTTTATCCCTTTAACATTTACTTCAACATTCTTCCAAGTTCCCAAGGTTTGTATTCCAAAACCATCAAAAAGACATATATTCATTGGTGTTTTTACAAGCTTAGGTCTCCCTAACTTCTCCCATGTGGTGGATGGAATGATATTTAGATCATCACCTAAATATACTATAACATATTTGATTTTGTGATAATTCAAATGTACATTTATTAATAATGGACCATTCTTCTAGTTTTGTTCCTTTGATAATTAACGAACCTTATTTTGTTTATTCCAATATTTTCCCCATTGCTTTTGTTTAGCCACTAAATCCTTTTTTCTAGCCAGCAATGCAAGGTCTTTTAGCATTTTAGCTTCTTGTTCTATAAATCAACCTACTTCTTCCTGCTACTGTTGTATTATGTTTTTTTACCCTACTTGAACACCTTTACATGTTTTTTATTATAATCCTAGAAGTATTCCAGTTCCTCATCATCTTCTTCTTCTAAACTATAATATTCTTCATATGCATCTTCTACCATTGGCTTCTTTTTTATTTTTTTGGTATCAGGCCCTTTTATAGTAACAAAATTTTCTTGCTTCTTCCCTCTAATTTTATTCTTATTTTCCACAACTAGTTCTTCTCCAAAGTGTTCTTCTATAGAAGTGTTTGAAGTCCACACATCCATTCTATGACAACCTCTAGTTCCCTATTATGATATTTTTTGGATCAATTTTGCACCTCCTTTTAACTCATCACTCTAAGAAGGTTGATTGTCCTCTCGGTTTTGATAGAATGTTCTAGAAAATTCATATTGAAACATTGAATGATCATATTTCTAACAAAAAGTGTAATTTTATTTCCTCTCTACCCAAAACTCAGAAGCATAGTGGTGCATTTTTCCATACTTAAAGCAATTTTCATCATTTCTTTTTCTACTCGTTTAGCCTCTTCCTCTACCTCATCTATAGATAAATTATTGATTGTTTTCCTAATAACATAGTTGATTATTTTGCATGACATGTATGTATTTCGATTAACCTACCAGGGTAGTATCTAGTATATAGTATCGTTGTTTTCATTTATATTGTAATTGTGATTGTGACAACATTAAGCTCTAAAATTACTTTGGTTTCCTCCATTCTATATTGGAGGTCTATTCTTTAGATACTCTTTTGTCAAATGTGTTGGAGTAATTATTTTTTACCATTTATTTGCTTAATTTTACTTAGGATTAATTATGCATTTGTTATTCAGGTAGTTTTTCCCATGTTGGGAAGTTTCTCATCTGTCACCCACCTTTCATGCCTTTTTAAGGAACTTTGTACAATATGTAATTTATCTCATTTTCATTCACTCATTTTTGGTGAAATGGCCTTGTGTTGCCTCTCTCATTTCTTGTGAAAGTGTTTTATTGCCGATGGTTCTCCTAGGAGGTGGATGACACCAACATTTAGGCTCAACACATCGTTGGTATTTTGATCACTGTGTACAAGGCATTTGAAATCAACATTTTTCTTTTTCCTGGTTGAAAGGCTCGATATTCATCAGAAGAGGCACAAAAATCCTAGCCCTTTCATTTAAATCTAGGGCGACTGGCATCATGACATTATATATTGTGGAGGAGGTAGCATTTGGAATTTGCAAACTGATTTTGTAGTATAGTGTCTAATTTCACAAGTTGCAGCCTAATTTTTTTTGTGATTAGATGAACGTTGGATTTCTAGCTATTTATCAAAAAAAAAATCCTATTGTTTTGAGATGAAGTTTAAGATGTCATCACTGTGATTTCTTCCATATTTGAGGCTTCCATTAAAAATATTCAAAGAGTGTGATTCATTGTTAGTAGACTACATTTTTTCCTTGTTGGTCAAACTTTATATATTTATAAACTTTCACCTAAAATTTATTTAGGGCTTCTGTGCAGCAAAGTAGAGGTGGGCCCCAAGTACATTAGAACTTGGTTTTGAGGGAAATATTGTTAGAAACCAAGATCACCTGCATGCAATCGCCTGTCACATGCACAAGACATGCATAACCAAAGAAGATGTTCTGTAAACCTCAAAGTAAAAATGAATTATTGAGAATCAATTATTACAAAGAGATCAATACTTATGAAGGAGATCAAGAAACCCTAAAAGGGAAACCCTAAATGAAACCCTAGTGTGCACACTTAATAATTAATCAATTATTAATGTGCCTAAGTTTAGCTTAAGCAACTAAAGGAATAAGTGACTTAATTAATTAACTAGTATGATATATTTAATTAATCATAATAACTTATTACTCTAACAACCCCCCCTTAAGATGAACTTAGGAAGAAGCTAAAACACTAGAATAAGATGCATGAAAGCAAAGATGGGTCCCGACAGATAAGCCTGATCAGGTACCCATTTACAAATGCAAGCATGAGGTAGAGAAGGAAAAACCCAGTGGGACAAAACCCCCCTACAATGAGATGACATGTTGCAAAGAAGCACTGGAAGAACTCTGTAGAGTAACACTGGAACTATAATCCGACAAGCAAGGAAAGATACTTATTTCTACAAGAAACCATATTGGAATCATAATAATGCAACAACAGACCTGATTCCACAGAACTCTCAAAAACTCCAAATGGGAACAACCCTGGAATCTATGAAGTAGCAAGTAATTATTGAATGATGTATTATAGAAAATGAAGTGCAAAGATGCAAGATGGACCCTCCCAACTGCCAAAACATCCAAGTAATCTCCAAAACACCCATCGGGACAAATCTAGATAAATGATAAACCTGGGATAGATATAGAAAAAAGTGCATGGACAACAACATAGAGCTACTCAATACCTTTCCAATGCCACAAAGATAGCAAAAATCAGACATCGTGGCAAAACGTTATGAGCTTGGAAGTCCAAAAAGAACATCTGAATTCAAACAAAAATAAATTCATATAAACTGAAAATTACTAAAAAATAAACTGTACCACAAGAAAGTACTCAGAACTAGCTTTCCAACGATATCTCATTTGCCCGATTTTGATACCGTATGCCCAAGTTATGACCAAAAGAAAAAAATTGCTCCTTTAGGAAAAATTAGGGCTAGGAGGGGCAAAGAGGGGCCATATGGCCACTGATGTTAGTAGTTCACAAGAAAAAAATTAACGGTCATCTAGCCATCGGGGCAAAAAATTGCCCCCCTTGCTGGAAAATTGTTCGATCGATGGAATCGGCAAAATAACTAGAATATTCCATCTAGGTGTCAGTATATTCTCCCCTCCCAGAATATTCTGAAAGGAAACCGGTGTTGTTTGTGGGCCCTTGGTCATACATATGACCACCGGCTAGGAAGAATGGCCCGTGGGGGCTAAACACAGGGCCCTCGGTCCACCATAGGACCGGGGCGGAGTAGAGGGAGTCCTCAGGGGCTGCGCAAGGCCGGCGGCAGACCAACGGTGGAGGTCGGCGACGGTGGTCGTTGGGTGGCCTCCTGGTGGCCGCTAGGTGGCAGGATTCCTCTGCACTAGGTGCACTGACACAGACTTCCAAAAGGCACTTTTTACAAAAAAAATTGATTTTCGTGCATCTAAAGGCATGCTAGGGAGGTTGTACGGCTTCCATGGTAAAAAAAAATTGCCTTCCGGATCAATTGCTCCAAAATCAACAAAACGATAGGCATTCTTAGGGTTTTTGGCCACTACGAACGCAATGGAGGTGTCTGTTTGAGCCCAAAGTGTCCCAAAAAATCAGCTACCTCCAGATCTTGCAAAAAAGATGCCTATGTAAACCCTTACATTAGAAACTCACTGAAAGGCCATATCTTTAGATCACGAACAGGTAGCTGCAGGTCTGGAGCTTTGATACCATGTTAGAAACCAAGATCACCTGCATGCAATCACCTGACACATGCAAAAGACATGCAAAACCAAAGAAGATGTTTTGTAAACCTCAAAGTAAAAATGCATTATTGAGAATCAATTATTACAAAGAGATCAATCCTTATGAAGGAGATCAAGAAACCCTAAAAGGGAAACCCTAAATGAAACCCTAGTGTGCACACTTAAGAATTAATCAATTATTAATGTGCCTAAGTTTAGCTTAAGCAACTAAAGGAATAAGTGACTTAATTAATTAACCAGTATGATATAATTAATTAAGCATAATAACTTATTACTCTAACAAACATTATCTCACATTGATAGCGGTGGATCATTTTTTCCTCTTTAAATAGAGTTGTAGTGTCTTCAGTTGATGTGAGCAAGTCTCATAGGAGGCTATCTTACTTGTGTGTTTGGTGAGTGATTTGGCTTGGTGATTTGGTTTGGGAACCTAGTAAGCTGTTCATTTTTTTTCTCATTTTTTTCAAATTCTCCACCCCTTTTTTTGCATTATTGCTTCCTAAAGTATTTTGGGAAGGATTCATTTATAGTATTTGGGTGTTTCTATTTTTTGTTGAAGGTTAATGTCTTTGTATTCTTGGAGATTTGTCATAGTTGATTATGGGGTTTTCATTTCATCCTACTATGATTATGTTGAAAAGGGGAAACTATAAATAATGGAGAGATGTTATCATAAAACATCTCAGATGGCTTCATTTATTACCACATTTATATAATCTTGTTCCCCTTCCTGGTACTGATAGTAAGAAATTTGCATGGAATTGAAAAATGGATCATGTCCTAGGAGTTATTGCAATGCATATTGATGATGCCACTTTGAATGCTATTGATCATTTGAGTGTGTTGGTTCCCAACTTAACAAATGCAATGAGTCCTAAAGAATAGCCACTTTCTAATATTCAAAATCAAAGATGGATTTGGCCAATTAACAAGATTCAGTCAAAGACTAAAATCTCCTACATTTTCACCTATGTTAAACCAAGGTGGGTCTCCCCAACAGTATGCTTATAAATACTCTTGTGTGCCAAAGTACCTAGAATACTGTAAATAGATGATTCTCCTCTATATATGCTCAATAGAAACAATACCATAAAGGCTTGGTTGGCCTCTATATTAATGCCTAATTTAAACATGAGTGATGTATTACATTAAAATCCATGCACCATTAAAATGAGATTAATAAGAAAATTTTATTTTAAAATTGTAGTTTCTCACAAATAGTCTTAGGAAACTGCAACATTAAGAGACCAATGCCATATCCCAAGGTGGAGTCATCCAAACCATGTAATTTGAAACCTAACAAAAAATTCAATCTATCATAATCATGCCTATAAGATGATACATTACACCATTGATACCAAGAACTAGACTATCCATACTTACCAATCCTAGGACACAACTGCATATACATCCATTTGTGTTACTACAAATTAACTCATTATTTGAATGAGAGTAATAACATCAAACAAACATACAAGGAAAGACAAGAAGTTGAATAATAACAATCTTTGATTACTCATATTTAGAATTTATACAATGTGAACAATGGAGACAACCAATTCAAAAAAATTTGCCATTTACATTTAAATATGACTATACTGTAATTACATTCTTCATTACAAAATTCAGACCACTCGAAAAACTTGAAAAACTAGCATTATACACTTGAACCCGTATTAAAAAATTGTTCATGTGAAAAAAAAAAAGTGAAACCTCTACAAATGAGAAGAAGAATGAAGATATAGAAGAAGGAGAAACCCTAAAACTATATTTGCAAATGACACCTAGATCCATTCTTCTCCATTGATCTGTAACTATCTTTGCTTCCTAAAGAAGTTTCAATCTATTCCCAGATTCATGCATCTTGCATTATTCACTTACCGAGTAACATAAAATATTCCCCTCATGATGACCTTCATCCATGCCTTGCCATTGAAAATATCTTATTCTTACTTGCAGCTGAAAAAACCTTAAAGTAAGATCCTTCATTCTTTATTCCCGATAGTAAAAATCTCCTTTACTTGTTCATTTACCCCCTGCTTATATTTGCAACTCAAAACTCTTTATTTTCATGGTTAAAACCTTCACATTTCTCCCTTTACCAGCAAAGAATAGCCTTTGATACAGTGAATATTTTATTCACTTTATAAAATTTTCACCCATCCCCTTTTACTTCTCTTTTATCTTACTGCACTCATCATTTTATTTGCTAGAAAATAAAAACCTTTATCTTACATAGTGAATAATTTATTCACTTTATAAAATATTCTTCCATGCCTTTTTACTTTGCACATCACACTTTAAAATATTGGCAATTAAAAAAAGTGAAAGATTTTAAAAATTACAATATTGAGCAAGCAAAAGCTTTCACCCATGCCCCATTCACCTTTACTTTATGTTTAAGATATTTTTCCCTTTAAAATTTAAAAAAATTAATTCATTCATAGGAAATACGATATTTACCCATGCCCCTATCTTCACCATTCTACATTTGCACTCATATCCTTTTTAAATGGTGAAAAAATCACAATTGGGAAAAAATTTATCTTACCTATGCCTTATATTTCACTCTAAATATTGTCCTTTTATTAATGAAAACCTTATCACTTTATTAGGCAACTTTTAAATTTATGTTCTTTCATTTATTAATTTTTTTTTTGGGCCCATCTTGAAGCCTCCAATGCCTGCTCTCCTATTCAATTTGATGATGGAAACAAAATTTCACTCAAGCTCACAGGAAAATATTTTTAAAAATTTAAAATAAAGCTTCATACCTCTCTTCCCCACTTCCCCATAGCCTCCTTCTCACATCACCCCAACCTGTCACGGGCTAGTGGGCTATGGTGTAGATGCATCCACGTACGCTCCACTTTGCTAGTCATTTATTTCCTCTACTTTTCCCTAATTCTACTTTTAGTTGCTTTCGCTTGGTCATGGCATTTCATCTCCCTCAAACAATTGGGTATGTGCAGGATCATGATGTGCCAAAAAGTGGTGATATGATGGGTATGTGTAGGATATGTGGCTAACGAATTTTTTATACTAAAATTTGATGAAACAAAAAGGTTTTTTAATGAAGATTCTTAGTTTTCCACCAATATAAATTATGCTTTACTTTGACTTTAATAAATAATTATGATTCATTTTCTATTTGATTGATGACTAAAGTCCTAATTGATAGGCTGATTGAAAAACATCTATAGCTTTCAAACGGTATCACATTTTTTGAATTTGAAACATGTGTCACATTCTATGGTTTGTATACTATAGGATTAAAACAAAATCAATTTCATGAATTTTTGACCAAGTTAAGGTGATCAAACATACATGTTTTTATATTTTTTAAAAATTTTAATAAAAAATTAAGAATTAATTACTTACTTGGAAAAAAATTAGAAAAAATATGCATCACATGGGAACATGAGTCCTCTACTTATATCTAAAATCTTATAAAAAAAATATTTTCATTTTATTGTGGTTAGGGTGGTTAGATAGAGACCTACTTCTTATTTCTTTCCTTAAAATTTAAGTACTACTCCATTGAAATTTCAAATTTTCACCAAATAGAATTAAAAAAAAAAAAAAACTTAGTAGCTTAGAAACTTCGTTCAATTTTCTACAGATTCTATTCTTACATTGTTTTGAAATAATAGAGATAACTTATTCAATTTTTTATGTCAAGTTACCTAACTCTGATTTTTCTGAATTTTCATCGCCACTTAAGGGCCTATTTTTTCCATGATGATCCTACACATACCCAATTTTGATACATTTTCTCTACAAGCGCAAAATGTCCCAATACAAAGTAATATGTGTTGGGTTTCTACATTCATCAGCATTGAGCAAAGCAATCTCTGACAACAACCCCTTGTTCTCTGTAAGCAGTTCTTAATCCTTACCAGGATCCATTCCTTGTAGCTAGGATGATGGCTCACTTCACATCTTTGTGCCAAGTTATCATAGTCACTGAGTTTCCCAAGATGGTTTCCATAATTATTGGATCCTTCCTCTATCGCATAAAGCTTCAAAACAACCCTAATTTATAGGTAGAATTGTCTACAGAAGAATTTGTTGCATCTAATTTACCCTACGTGGCTCTATTTATTTCTTCTACTTGGAAACCCAAATCTCGTTTTTACTTCCACATTACCAACACATATTTAAAGAATTCAATGGGTGTTTATCCACTTTAAGTGCACCCCCAACAATACTAGGCCTAATTTGGAAATCATTCCCAACTTGAACTACCACTAAAATGTATCCGCATAAAGTGGAAATCGTAACAATAACATATTTGTATAAAGAAATTTCATTTTTAGCATCGAATGACACCCTCCTTCATGCTTTGGTGGATATTCACAACCTTCTCCCATTGTCCCACTGAATCATAGAACTCTTTGCATCCAATTCTCAATGTGCAACATTAAAATTTTCATCTACTATAAGTCAATCCATTTTCTTTTAGTTTGATGTGGCCAAAATAGACTTTCCTCAAACAATTTTAATACATTTTCCTTGTAGATGCTAGCTCATTCGATAGATCCCCTTCAGTTGGTAATGGTGCCCCCACTTACATCATAGTTTCATGTCCAATGTGCCAAAATTTACAAAACAAGGTTCGAGCCTCCAAAATGTGTTGTTGGGCTCAAAGGATCCCTCCTTTGATGGTGACCAGCTCCTACAAAATGATTCCCATTTTATCCAATAATGAAGTGAACACAAGTGACCTTGGTAATCAAAGAACTATTGTGGAGATCCAATTTTCATATCTTCTTCTAAGAAAGAAAGATCCCACTGAAGTAGAAGTTGAAAAGGTAATAAAAGATATCCAAAGGAACACAAAAGATGAACAAGATGGGGATTCCTTGATCAGAAATGGAAGTGATTTGAGTACATTACAAGAAGGGGAAATCCTTAGTGAACACTCATCCATGCTACAAGAGGAGGTCATCTCCAATTACAAAAGTGACTCTCTTGGTAGAGCATATTCTTGTGTAAATACTTTTCCACTAAAACCAACCAAGCAAACAACCTCTTCACTACTTCCAACACTATACCTTGCAATCATTGAGCCTCCATAAATATCAACTTAGAAAACTTTCCACCATGCGTCATCACAAATAAATCACACTTCAAGAAGAAAAGTAAATCAAGGGTTGTAAGGCTCCTAATATGCATCATATATTAAACATGAAAACTGAACGTTATTGGCCTTATACAAATGCTTTTCTTTCTTCACCATTATGTAACTACTCAAATAGCCAAGCAAGATTAAATAGTGTTGTGGCTTTATCCCATGGTAATTCAAGTGAAACACCACCTTCTTCATGATTGTTTTCTTATGGACATGGCTGCCATTCACAAGCTTGAACTATGCTCACCTCTTAATCCATGTAATTGAATATAAAATGGATGTTCCTCTACATTTAAAATTTTGAAGGCAATGATATTTGTATGCCCCTCCACATGTTGACCAATGCAAACCAATTTACTTGAAGTGATTTCCATAATGCAACACTTACAACTTCACACTTATGTAAAGCATTTTGGGTTCCCATGTGGGCCTAGCTAAAAAAAATCATTTGGATACAAATTTCACATTGAATTGATCTGAGGATACTTGCATATGCATGTGAGGTGAAATTTTTTAAGCGGGTAACCATCATAATCCATTTTTAGGCACTTTGTAGTGTGAACCAAATAGGTCAAGTGACCTCTAGAATTGCCCTGGGAAACTAGTCAAATGACCTCCTAAGGGCATGAAAATACATAGGTATGTAGAAATTTTCCCAAGAATGTAATGCAACAAATAGCTTGGAAAAACATATTTCGAGGTGCTAGAAATTGATTGAGAAAGTAGCTCACTCAGTCTTCTCTGCAATTGCATCTAGTCAAAACCAATTAAGGCTCATCAAGTTGCCACTTTGAAAAAATACCAAATCATCTCCTGGGGAACTGCCACTAGACAAACTAGGTCATTTGGGTACATTAAGTATGTGTGCAAGAGGGATTTCCTTCAATAAAAATTTGTAAAAATATATTGAGGGTCAAACTTGAACACCTTGAAACATTCTAAAAATGCATATGTAAAAACTGAACAAACTGCATTTGCTTTTGATCTCAAAAAAATATCAAATCAAATCATGAGACTCTAAAACCAGACTAGAAAACATGTGAATGTAGGGAGAATGTAGGTCAATAATATTTTTGTGATGAAAATCATCCAGTCATGAAATATCCACTTGAACAAGAGGCCACTCTGCAAGGCTAAAAGTTCACAAACAACAAAATAGTCCCAAAACCCTCAAGCTTTTTTTTTTCAAAACCTTATCAAAACTCATCACGAGAAGGTGAAAACTAACATGCATGTTCACATATGTCACATGAGTATTCCCACCAATGGATTTGGCATGAAATTCAATTGAGTCTGATTTATGACCCTCCAAAGTAGGTCACTGGGACAAATTTTTTAGGTGCACTTCTGAGTATGCAAATCAACTTTTTTCCTTCATGGGCACTCAAAATTTGAAAATTTTGAAGGTACCATTAGTAGTTCCAATTGGGGACATGTGACCCTTGTGGGCATGGTGAGATTCTTGATCTCTAGGAGAGCAGACCAAGTGCCAGAACATTGGGTGACAGAGTCAATCAAATTTTCAAACCATATTTGATGGCACTAGGCTACCAAATGAAAATAAGAACCCATGTTTACCTCTGTCAAAAACTAGCCTGTTGAAGGAATTGATTTCCCTCAACCCACATTTATGTTTTTCACACCACAACAACATGAGTGACTATATTTCTACAAACACAATTGTCAAGCTACTTTTGAATAAGTGAGAACTTGCTCCATGTTTAGGTTTGTTGTTACATGGCAAGAAAATCACATAGACTAGATCATTGCCAATCACTTCATTTTCAGATTTTGTAGCAAGTGGTAGCATATGCGGATAATGATTAAGATCGTATGAAAACATAGTTTTTGTGCCCTCAACACACATGCCCTATTCGGAATGGGGACCCTCTTTTTTCTTTCGCCTTCTCAGGTCGTTTATGTCATCACCTCGTTTTGTGTGCCCCATTTTAGTGTCCTCTATGGTCAACGTACCTCCTGAGTTTCATCTTGAGTTGACCGTGTTTCACCCCTTCATTTTTTTCATGTCCTGGTGCCTTGCGAAGTCTCCTTGGCAATTTTCCACTGCCAGCGGCCTTTGCGCCCTCTGGGCCCACCCCGCTGGGTTTCCCTAGCCGAGTTTCCCCCTTGTGTCTGCCATTCCGAACGGCAAAAGGCTTCCGCCTTCCCGGGCCCTGGGACCCGACTCCCTGTTTGCCATCTGGTGAAACTTACAAATTTCTTGGTTGCATTCGCGTCATTTGGGCCTGACCCTCTGGACTTTTGCTCCCGAAACTCTGTGTGGACTTCGCCGTTCCCTGTGGAAAATTAATGACAGAACTCTGCCCTCTAGGCCCCGAGTACCCCTTCATCGTCGATGATTTTTGAACAGAATTTTCCAAATGGAAAACTTGCGATGAATTTCTGACCCTTGGGCCCTGGACCTCCCATCGCTGTCTACGAATTCAAATCCACCAACCATATGCTTCGTCGTACTTGCATTTAATGAAGCCATTAATGGCGGAGGGAGTATAAATATCTTTCCTAACTTGTCATTTTCACTTGTTAGGATTGCAGAGAGAGATCAAAGTGATTGCCAGGGAGGATCACTATCTTCGTCGATCATCGCCCTCACACCCATTTCCATCACTTGTCGATTGTTAGTGGATTTAATGTCTTGCCGCATCGGATGTCCGAGGAAGGTTTACCATTTTCCCTCCCAAGAGTTTTTCATGATCTTAAAACCTAAAGTGAGGAACAACCTAGGTTAAAAATACATTTAAAAGATAGAACATAAGACAACGCACAAAACCCATGAGATAGAATCTTTTAGAAACCTCCAAAGTGCCCCCTAAGATCAATCTAGAAGTTAGCCGACAAGCGGCTGTTCTGCAGGGTCTAGGCCTGGGCATCTTCTTCCTTGGCCAGCCAATAAAATTCAACATCCTTTTCAAAACGGCCATGATATCTCCTGGGCCAAGATCCTCGAGTTTCCGATGGTGGTTCACCGTCTGGCATCGCAAACTTAAACTCTGAAAATTGACCTCCATTTTGGCCTCCCGGGCCCGCGCTCTTGTACTTCCATGTTTGGGATTCCTCTAAGCTCTCACCATTCTCGAACGGTGGAAGAACCCCATCCGCCCTTGCCTCAGAGCCCTTGTTGCAAATTATCATTTGGTGTTGACAAATTATGGGCCACCTGCCAAGAACCTGGGTCCCAATCCGTGTACTTCCATGTCTAGAACTCCACGGGGTTTCTGTCATTCTGAAACGACAAATTCAACCCATCCACTCGAGCTTCGAGCCCTGAGCCTCCATTTTCCATCTATTCCTTAGTGCAAACCCACCTTTTGGCACCTAGTCAGGTCCGGATTAGCGTACTTTGGTCCGCGGACTTCCGCAGGTGTTTCGTTGTTTCAGACGACAATCCATTGTCGCCTTTCCGACCTCTAGGATCCGGCCTCCTGCTCGCCATGAAAACTTGATTTGAAAATCTTACATCCAACCTAAGTGTCAGGTCTGGTCCGTCGGGCCACTCCCTTCAGACTTTTGTTCAATGTTTGCCATTCTAGATAGAAAAAGCATGACGACTTCCCAGCTCCTCAGGCCCGAAGCGCTTTTAAAACTGGAAAAACATTGGCCACCCTTGAACCTGCTGGATCCTGGACCCCGGAATTCCTTCCTCAAAATTCCCTTTGTCTCTGGCCATTTGAAATAGCCAACGTCGAGCAGCTTTCTGACCTTGTACCTCCAGATGCTCCCAAAATGATCCAAATGACCTCAAATTTGAAATCTGATCTCGACCCACGTGCTCAAATTTAGCCTTCTCCTACATTGACCTTTTGAGCCACCAAAATCTGAAGGCATGAAATCTCCCAGATCTCCCTATCCCATTTTCACTTTCATAACAACATTCCTGCCAGGGAAGTCCAGGCCTCTAGGCCCAGATTGTTCGAAAGACCTCAATTAAAAGACTAATGACATTTGGAAGTAGAAGTATCATTTTATGAACAATAAATTGTTTAACTTTGATTTCAGCCATGGGATTTTAACTAACATCAAAGCTTTCATGATTGGTTGTATTGACTATGCCTTTGCTTGCAGGACATATGGAATCAGGTGCAGGACCCTCAGAGGGGACAGTGGATAAAGGAAAGAAGTCAAGAAAGACTCCTCATGGAAAGGAGGATAAAGACTAGATGAAGTTCTAGTTACAGGGTGAGCCTCTACGATCAAAAATCACCACAGACTCGAAATAAATAACAGACTCCAATATTGGCCAAGTTGATATTGATGAGTTCACACAAAGGGTCAGAATCAACCCAACAACCAAGAATGAAAGGATGATCAAGCAGAATAGAATCGCAAAAGCTATAGGCTTTCCCCCATCTCTCATTGCCCCTAAGCTAGTCATGGCTTGTTGGCAAGCCTATCAAACCAAGACAAGGACCATTGTCAACAGGGATGGTAATATTCTAGTGGATATGTCAGCTAAAGGCATTACAAAGACCTTCCAAATTCCCACTTTTCAAGAAATGGAAACACTCACCATAGAGGGATGAAAGGTGGCATAGGACGACAACTTGATGGGCTGCAAAAGATTGATAAATCAGCATTGGCTCAACGAGAAAAGGGGCAGTGCCACGAAGGTTCCCCAAGAACTCTTCTGTAATGATTTCCATGAAGACTACCATGACTTGGTCACCATCCTGAGCTGGGTAATGGTCCTACCTATCGTAGAATTCTTCCAAGAGTGGATGGTGTACTTCATCAAACAGATCCTCCGAAGGAATGAGGATGTCACCACAAAATCCACGTTCTACTAGGGAGGTGTAATAAGTGATTGCTTCCATGAGCAGTTCATAAATGTGAAGAAAAGATCCAAGTTCTATATGACCTCCTACCTAGTCTATTCCTTTGTGGACCAGAGACAGTACAGTGGATTTTTTGTGGCACTCGATGAGGAGCAGGGTCAAAAATTGAAAGTCTATGACAGACATCCCCAGCTCCAATTCAAGAATTTTAAGGAGTACTGTAGAGTCAATGATGCCTGCATTGGTCACATCATTCGACTGCTTTGAGGGGATTTTGAGAGGAGAGTTTCTCATAGTGCACGGGCGTTCCTGAAACAATACGCCTTCTTGTTCCTTCAGTTCCCTCAGTTCACGTACATTCACGCCTAAGGCTTCACGGAAAGGCCAAATAAGTTGCCTTGATACCCCAACAACTGGATCATCTTGTTAGAATGTTCCCGATAGCTCCAGCACATACAATCTGTCTTAGGTGGCAAACACTTGGTGGCAATCTCCTATCCCTTGAACCTTGATTGAGGCATGTACAAACTACAAACTTCCCACTGGGCTGGGAATTTAGAAAAGGAGCTAGTTGAATATCACTTCCAATTGCATACTCCTCACCCACGGATGGACCCATATGGGTATGTAAGGAAAGCACTCGAGACAGAGTACGCCCATTTGCACAATGTTGAGGATTTCTGGGAAAATTGCTAGGATGACAAAGAGGTGTGTGCCAAACACTATATGAGGATGACTACACACTTCATAAGGAGGGTGCAACTATTCCCTATACCGGATCAAGTAGAAGTAGATGAAGACACTGTCATGATCCCTTGTACAATGTAGTCACTAATCTATTGCTACCTGCAATCAACTGGGATGAACAGGAGGTGGATGACCTTGATATCATGACCAAACCCATCGTGGCCCTAGTAGAATAATGGGTTAAAGTAAAAGTGAGTTGGTTGAAGCAACAAGGAGTGGTCTTGACATACAAAGGGCTCAAAAGTGAGCCAAGTGCCATGGAAGATGTCGCTGCTACAACTTCAATAGGTGGGACATCCAAATCTCCTCCAATTACCAAATCCAAGAAGAGGAACGAAAGAAAAATGGAGCAGTCTCTGGATCCCAAAGTGTACACAAGGAAGGATCCAAGAGGCTCACCTTGCAAGAGGCTTAAGCAAATAGGGGCCACCACGGAGCAGCCCTTAATCCAAGAGGAAGATGCAAAAGGTACAGATCAATTAAAAACTCTTTTGGATCTCCCTGTTTTGACTGCCACATCATCTACCTCCCTAGCCATGGTCGCCACATCCCCGCCGATAGTGGACATCTTTGTCCATCTTGCCCCTTCACCTCCAGCTAAGCCTGTGATAGTAATTGACTCTTCCTCCACTGTGACTACTCCCCCTTCCTCTGCTGCAATGTCACCCACCACATGACTCCCATTAGATATAGTGGTGGCACTAATGCTCGGTTTCGCCTTGCCTGATGCCTTCTCGAGACATATGCATAATCTCCCTTTTGAGCTCTCCCAGATCCTTATGGACCCCACTCTTCACACAGTCCTAGCATAGGTCCTTGCTACTGCTAAACCTTCTCAGCCTCTGGTAGGACTACTGGCTATGGAAGCCACCATGTTGATTTTTGAGGAGTGGGAGAAGTGGGAGCAAGAAGCCTCAAAGCCATTTAAAGAGGAGGTTGATGAATACTATAAACACCTAGAGTATGAGCACTGGACAATCGATAGGGTGGCTTATGAGGATGAAGGAACATGCTCTTCCGAGAGTAGAGATGAGAAGGGGGATGTCGGTGGAAGGGTCATCATGCAAACCTTTGACGGTGATCTTGAAGAAGAGATGGCCCAACAGTTGAAAGGAACTAAAGAATAGGGAGAAAAGTTGCCTCTTAGAGGAGAGGGACAACAACAAGAAGACAAGGTAGGAGAGGATAAGCCTAAGGGTGAGGCTCAAGCTATCAAAGGCCTCAAAATTAAACAACCCAAAGAGCACATGCTCAAGGTTGAGAAAACTAGAGAAAAGAAGGGGAATAAAATAGAGAAAGAAGAAATTCCCTGGCAACAATTACCTACCAAGCCTCCCATCAAACACCTTGTGTTTGTCCAAGACTCTGATGAAGAAGAAGGATATGCTGCTAAAGTGGAAGAAAGGGCCCCAAGAGATAAGAAAATAGAAGCCTTAGCCAAGGAGGGCAAGGGTGATCATGAGTCACCTAAAGAAAAGGTTGCTATGCTTAAATGGCTGGAAAGACAACTTGAAAAGAAAACTCCCGCACCAAAGGATCATAGTGCAAAGCTAGAAGCTATTCTGGCCTAAGCACAAAGCTCAACCAAGAAGGAGAAAAATCCTAAAGTGAGATCCAAAACAACAATGGATGCTTCTAGGTCACGGACCGCACAAATAGCAACACCCATGGTAGGCTAGGTCGACGTAAGGTACAATATCTCCATCATCGACTTGGGGTACGCTACCAGAGAATAGAAGGTAGGAAACCTTGAGGAGTTAGTGGCTACAGTGGTGCACTTGATAAAATAGGACAAGATCTCAAAGGATGAACTCGAGGCATAGGTAGCCGCCCTGACAGATTACATCCAACAATGGCCTTTGGTGGATGACCTGCTTACCACCTCCATGGCTCAACCCCAATTGCTATCCAAAGAAAAAATTGATAAGTTTTAGAGAAGAAAGAATTTGGACAAAACTACAAAGAGCTCATTCCGGCAGGTCCTGTATGTCAGGAACATGGGTATTAGCCTGGTTGTTCCGATAGCCAACAAGTTCTTGGATCTACAACATTATTTGGAAAGCATGAATAAGCTATGCACCAACTTCCTTGGAACATATGAATCCACCTATCCAAAGATTGAGGCTATCCTCCAATTGCCAAAAGCCACGTGCGAGAAGGATCTTGCATTCAGAAGGGATGACCACTGGCTGATGGATGTGTGGTGGCAGGATTTTCACAACAGGAAAGAAAGGTTGGAGAAAATAATGAGTAGGGTGGATCCATACATCGAATGGATCAAGGAAATTAGGGCAGAATGAGCTTGATATCTCAAGATGATTATGGAGTATGACATGCTCGCAGTACAAATGGATCTAGAAAAGGTAAAACCTTACTTTCAGAAGAAGATGGAGGATGGGATGTCTAGTGAAATAATAGTGGAATTCATGAGTTTTGCCACACATGCCTTCATTCAATCCTAGTTGTTTAGGGATCAAGGCATAAATTATGATGAGGACTGGAAGAAGCTTGAAGACAATGCAAAAGAATGGAGCTACTAGATGCTGCGATACAAGATCATTAAGGTAGACAAACTCTAGCCAGTCATTCTAATATTCATGGAATATACAGCTCCAAAGAAGCAAGAGGACATCCTTGTCATCAATGAAGAGCCCCCAGAAGAGTAGCTACAACAAAAGAGAAATTAGCAAAAGACAAAATGCTACAGTGTCGACACTAAAGGAAAAAACAGGGAAGGAGACAAGAATGTATTTTTTTAATTGTAATATATTGGGGGTTGGTGAAAACCTATTTTGTAATGAATCTTGGCCACACAATGAGAATTAATCTTGGCAATTCATTTAACTTTTTGGGCACTATAAATACGTTTCTCCTCTCATTTGCAAAGAGAGTTGAGTTGTTGTAAAGACATGTTGCTGAATTTTTTAGAGAAATTACATTGACTTGGTGCATTTTCTGATTTCTTCAGATGTTTCATGGTTCAATCTCCCTTGTTAGTTTCTTTACTTAGATCTATATTGCTAATTTAGTTAGCTGTGTTCTTGATTTGATAGATTTTAGAAATGTTGTTCTATGGTTGTGAAAATTTGTGCTGTGTAAATGCCTTCTTAGTCCATACTTTTTGTTGTTTGTTACTGGTAGATAGCTGTGTAAAGTTAGTCTAGGCTTAAATTAAAAGCTACTCCACACTTTTATCTTTGGTAATGCATGTATATAGTGAATGGAAGGTGAAATATCTATAGACCTTAGAAGATAGCACAAATTTCATGAGACTATGAAATTTTTGGTTAAGTGAAATATTGTTTTGAGGAAGTTGTCCATTACAGGAACTCCATGATTACTGTTCATAGTTAGTTGTGGTCCAGGAACCTTTCACCTCCACTGCTCTTTTCCTTATTTTTTTAGAAATGGCCTGTGTCAAGGTTCATTGCACATTATAAAGACGAACTTGAAGAAGCATTGAAGTTTTGGACCATTGTCCAAAACTACAACAAAATGAAACTTTACCTCCATCTCAGAAACTTTAGAATTGAAGATCTGCCTTGCATCTAGCTATGTAAGTCTACCCTGTGATTACCAGAAAAATCACATTAAATCAACTGAGGAGTTCCATGAAAGTCATGACCTGACACCCAAGAGACCTTGGGGATATTTTTAGCAACTTGCCATTAGAGATTTTCTTTCAAGAGAGGTAGTGCACCTATGCACTGCCTGTGTTGAGAAGTGCATAAAAAACACATCAACAAAACTGGTGCTAGAAGGAGGGCCTTGTGAAGCTTGATCGAATCGTATCATTCTCCCTGGAAAGATTTCAAAGAGTTTTACGTTCGACACCAAATAAGGGAGAACTCCAAGAGTTGCATCCTCCTACAAGGGAAAAACAAATTAAGGGAAGAAATGCTACTTCTTCCACCTCATCCATTCCACCCACTTCCCTTCCACCTTCACCCTCCTTCAGCTTGCATTCATCCTCCACCCGACCACTCAAAACTGCACTTTCACTCCCCATCTCCAATAGCCAGGAAGTTGCTTCTCTCCCGACCTTTCAAACCCAAGGTATAGTCCAAATAGTCACAACCCAGGGTGTTGTCCTACTCTAGGCACAACCCCAACTTGCTATTTTTCAACAACATATACCATCTCCACCTCCTACCATGGCATGATTAGCATGAAATCCTTCGCTGATACATTTTGCTACTTACCACGATATGCCCAAGAATCCAAAAGGATTTTATTCGAAGTTCAATCCTTGTGATCGAAAAAGAACAGCTAAAGAGCATATCAAAATATTTGAAACAACAGTCATTGAAATGCAAGTCGATCATGAGGATGTAACATGTTGCCTTTTTCCACATTCGTTGGGCAAGGAAGCCTTCTATTGGTACATCAATTTTCTTAGGGGATTCGTTACTTCGTGGGACCTAATGAAGAATGCTTTCCTACAGAAATACAAAATTCCAATCAGCCCTTCAGAATTGTACCGACAATTTATGTCCGTCCGGAGGGAAGTTAATGAGCCCATTGGGTCTTTCAACGATCATTTCCATTGGGCCTTCATGAGGCTTCAGGATCCATATATACACAATGATGCTACAGCCCTCTTCGTCTACTATGCGGCATTAGACAATCTCATGTTGGCATTGGTCAAAAGGATGCGCCCGCCACTCACCATGCTAGTGACCGCCTACGCTGAGGCTATTGTTGCCAGTGCAGATTTGGGGTAGAACATCTCTGGCCACTACCTTCTTTGGGACTGGTAGCCCACCTAATGCAGATTCAAGGTCTTAACCAAGCCTTTGCTAACCAAATGCCTCTTATGAGCCAAGTGCCTCAATCGCCCATTGTTTTGGACCCGTGTAGCCACTGAATTATGCACCTCCTGTGCCTTCCTATTTACAGTACCAACAACAACAAAGTTATACTCAGGCCCTCCAACAACAACAGGTGTATTCTCAACAACAACAACCACTATTTTTTCTAGGATAGAAATTTCCCCCCGTGCATCAGAATCACCTGGTAGCTCCACCTGTCTTTCTCCAAAATCTAGCACCACAACCAAGCAGCACTATTGAGAAAGAAAAATTAGAAGAGCTGATAGAGATGATAAAGAAAATGTCCACAGAGATGATGCACTTAAAAAATTAGAATAATCAGTTACATGCATCCCAGCATAACCTCCAGGCCAATCTTAATTGGGATAACCGAGACAATAGGGACAGTAGGGACAACTGAGAAGCAAGCACCTCCTCTAGGCATAATTATGATAGAGGAAAAAATACTAATCAAAGTTTTGAAGGGAGACCTTCTAAAAGGTAGAATCGTATGTGGAATAAAATGCCCAATAATGGAGGTGTCCCTACTCCTTTTGACCAAATGACCAGCAACGAAAAGACGACTAGTCAAGTATACCTTGCTAAGGAAACTTTGTCTAGATGGTGTCAGTTTCACAAACCAACAGACAATCTGAGTTGGATTGCCCTGAATTCTAGACAACTGCTGAAATATTCCAAGTAAAAGTACAAAATTCAGTTTATAGTGTCAGCTGTAGGGACATCATCCCCTCTGAGCCATATGATTCCTCTTATCTCATTGTCAACCAAGCACCATTTTCATGAGGCGACTGCAACTAGCTCAAAGTCAAGCCTGCTCCCATTAAGAGTGAAGAAGTGCAAGAGGTAAGTAATGAACAAACTTTAGCTCAACTTTTTGATTCTATAGATAATAGTCCAATAGATGAGGAGGAATCTTATATGGATGAATTCTACATGTTCCATCAAAGATCAACTCCCTATTTTCTTAAAAATAGGCAGGCAGGTGGACCCTTTACAACCTCTACTCCACCAAACAATTTTACTACCCTGCCTAACCCTAATGCCAGCAACAACCCTAGACTTCCCCATGTACCCACCCAATATCTTAACAAGAATCGGCCTCAAAATCAGTCGTAGAATCAGCCTTAAGGCCAACCCCAAAACCAGTCGAGCCAAATGCAAATCCAATCTCCCAGCTCTGCAATAGGTAAAGCCTTTGGATCTAAGATTGAGCAGATGGGAGAGTATGTGGTAGAAGAGTTCAGGAAAGTAAAAATTAGTTTGTCTTCCTTTAAACTACTTAAGGTTCCCGCCGTGAGGCATGCTTTCTTTAAGGTACTCAATGGGACCCCATCTTCCAGCACAACATAGGAAGGATCAGCCAAGAGAGTCACCTTTGAAGAGCCTAGGGGAGAACCTTGGATACAGGATAATACCAGGAAAAGGAAGGATGCCCCATTTAATCAATCTACAAGCAAATGACAAGAGAAAGAACTAGACCAGAAAAATAGGCAGAGTTCTAAAGATTAGCCATCTAGGTAGACCAAGAAAGGTTGGAAACTCCCCCTTTCCTTACCACCATTCAGATATTTGGGAAGAACTTGCATAACTTCCTTCTTGATTTAGGGGCATCAGCCAATGTTATGCCTTTGGCAGCATGTAAGGCTCTTGGAATTACTCCCACGCCTTCAAGGAAAGTGACCCAGCTGGACAAAACAAAGATCAACATTGTAGGAGAAATGAATCGGATCCCAATAGAAATTGCTATAAACCCAAGGATACAACAAGTCATTGATATTCAAGTGGCTGACATTCCTGATGCATATGGGATCATCTTGGGGAGGGAATTCACCAAGGCACTAAATGGATATACTAACATAGACCTTTCTCGCATGTGGCTGCCATGGAAGGGGCTGCCAAACCAAATCTGTATCAACCGTGAGCCCCGTATGAAATATATGATCACAAAATACAATAATCTCAATGAAGTGTTGCTTGTTGAGACAAAACAGGGAAATTACTATCCCTTCACCTGCCAAGACGAATTCAAGCCTTAGGAAGAATGTGTTGTTGAAGTACTCTTAGCGTTGTGTAGTCCTCCAACTGATTTTATTCAAATTCCCAAGAGTACAAAGATGTTGGTGGAGTCAGATGACAAACCTGATAAAGGTGACAACTGGAGACTACTCAGTGGTTTCTAAGAGTTCATAGAAAAGTGTGCAAGGGATTAGCTCAGCTTGGGCACCCAAATGGATTTCCATGATCTCTTATTGTCGAATTGGTGCAGGATTCACAATGCTGCCCACTCTGAGTTTGATTACTGCTTATGTCAAACAACAGTAGAGCATGTTAAAAAATAAGTTGTCCTTGAGAAGGAAACACTAGATAAGGTACTGACAGAACCAGCCATTGTTCAATACACTAGGCTAAAAGATTCCCCTAATATTATGGAGGCAACCACCCAGCCAAAGGGAAGTAAAAGCTTAGTTGGACCCGAAGTCAAAGAACTTTCCAAATTTTGGACCCTCTGATTTGATGGGTCCAAGTCAAAACAAGGTGCTGGTGTTGGGTTTGAAATCATCAGCCCAATGGGTAAGACCTTTCTTACTTCCCATAGATTGCATTTTTATTGCACCAATAACGTAGAGGAATATGAGGCGTCAGTCCATGGCCTTCTCATGGCCTTGAAGAAAAATGTCGAAATGTTGCAAGTTTTTGGGGATTTTGAACTCATAGTTAAACAAGTTAGAAAATTATACTCCTGCCATGATAGAAGACTTGCAAACTAAAGGCATAGGGTTTGGGATCTCCTAGAAGGCTTAGATGCATTCAATATACACCTGGTTCCTCGTGCTCAAAATCATACAGCAGATGCCTTGGCTTAAGCAGCCAACACTTTGCAACCCCTCTCCTTATCTGGGCTTAATAAATTTACAGTTGAGTTGACATCTATGCCATCGGTCCTAGATAATTTCACTCATTTTTAGGTCTTCAATGATGGCAAACATATTCTTGAATTCATCGTGAGTTCTAATGTCTTCGCAACCTAGATAATTGATGAAGCTGATCCGCAAGAAGCCGAATTGGACATAGAAGGAGTCATTAACCTCAAAACCAACACAATTCTTAGGGGCATGGTTTAGCTTGAGTGCATATTTGATTTGGATTAGATTAGAGACCAGAACCAACAAACCAAGAAGGAAGCCATAAGCAACCGGTGTGATGCTCACAACCTCAGGACATCCAAGAAGATCAAGAATGTTTTTATTGGCAAAGTGTGCACACTTGAGGAAAGGAAGGGAATCATTGGTGCTTTGCGGAAGTATCCTAACATTGTAGCATGGAGTTATGAAGATCTCAAGACTTATGATACCTCCATCATCATGCATAGCATCCCCCTCAAGATGGAAGTGAGGCCTTTCCGCCAGTGGCAACGTCCTATTAATGCCTTGTTGGAACTCATCATTTATAGAGAAGTGCAGAAATTGCTTCTGGGAAGGATTATCTTCCCAATCAGGCATTCTACATGGGTGACTAACTTGGTACCGGTCAAAAAAAAGAACAGGGAAATTAGATTGTGTGTAGACTTCTGCAATTTGAATAGAGCTTCAGAGAAGGACAACTATCCAATGCCCTCATTGGACGAGGTGTTGCAGATCGTTAACGACTCCCAAATAATGTCTTTCCTCGATGGGTATTCCAGATACAACCAGGTGATGGTTCATAATCAAGACCGTCATAAAATAGCATTCACCACTAAGTGGGGAACATTTGCTTACAAGAGAATTCATTTTGGGCTAATTAACATTGGGGCCACCTTCCAATGTGCCATGGATATTTCCTTCAATGATCTAATTGGTAAATGCATAATCATCTACATGGATGATTTAACTGTGTTCTCTAAAAGGTGAAGTGATCATGTCTCTGACTTATGCAAATTATTTCAGAGGTGCAAGGAGTTTGGAGTTTCCCTTAACCCCAAGAAGTGCATTTTCAGTGTAATTGAGGGTAGATTGCTCGGACACATCATTTCAGAACAGGGAATCTCCATAGACCCTAAACGTATCCAGTGTTTTCTGAAAATCCCACCCCCACACAGTAAGAAGGAATTAAAATCCTTCTTCGGAAAGATTAACTTTGTGAAGAAATTCATCACGAGTTTCGCAGAGATTGTTAAACCCCTCAATGCTATGTTAAAATAGGATGCCAAAATTGAATGGACTCCTAAAGCCAAGTAGCCCTTTGAAGAGATCAAATGGGCCATTGCTGAGGTGCATGTTCTAGTCAGCCCGGATTATCTGAAGCCATTCTATATCTACTCATTTGCTTCAGAGAATTCTTGTGCTAGCATTTTGACTCAGAAAGATGATGAAGGAAATGAGCACTTGATCACCTTTATGAGTGGCTCCCTGAAGGATGTTGAATTATGATACCACAATGTAGAAAAGCAAGCCTATGCCCTCGTCAGAGGGGTGAAGAAATTTCAGCATTATATCCCACATAATAAAGTGTTTGCCATTGTCCCTGACCCAACAGTAAAAATGCTGGTTATGCAAAATGAGTTGGGTGAACGAAGAGATAAATGGGTCACCTTGCTCCAAGAATATGATATGGAAATTTGAACAACTAATGAAGTTGGTGAGGGGACAAGCACTTACCCGCACGATTGTTGAAGTGGAAGTAGAGGTCGAACTCGAACTCACTGTGCAATAGTACTAGCTCGAGGATGTTTCCCTAGGAGAATGGTACGATAATTTCATCTATTATTTGTTGAACCACAAGTGTCTAGCTCACCTACAGGGAGTCCAAAAGTGTGCTCTTAGATTTAAAAGCAATGGTTACATGTTATAAGGGTCCATTTTATACAAGAGAAATCATGAAGGTATTTACTTAAGATTCCTTGGTAAAGAGGAAGCAGACCGAGTCTTAAAAGAGTTTCATGACAAGTTTGGCACTAGCCATGGATCTGGTCCCTCCACTACACATAAAATATTAAGAGCGGGATATTATTGGCCAAATGTCTTCAAAGATGCTCATTTTCATGTTCACTCATGTCACACATGTCAAACAACCGCCACCAAGGAGAAGAATGTTGTCCCACTACGGCCTGTGCTGGAGGTAAGACTGTTCGTGGAATGGGGCCTCAATTTCATCAGTTTGGTAAGCCCTCCATTATCCACGGGACAAAGGTACATTCTTATTGGTACTGATTACTGCACTAGATGGACATAATCAATCATATGTAAGCAATACACAACTGAAATAGTTACTAACTTTTTAGAAAGTTTCATTTTAAATCTCTTTGGTTGTCCTTATGCATTGGTGTGTGACAATGGACCTGCATTTGCTTCAATAAAATTTACTAGTTGGGCCTTCAATTACAAGATTTCCCTTAATTTTTCATCTAATTACTACCCCTAAGGCAATGGCCTAGCTGAATCAACAAACAAGAACCTGATCACAGTAATCAAGAAACTATTATATAGGAATCCCAAGGACTGGCATACCCAGCTCCATTTTTCCTTTTAGGCAGACCACACTCGCCATAAGGCTGCCCTTGGTGATTCCCCATTCCATCTCAATTATGGCCTAGAGCCCATCTTTCCTATCCATCTAAAGATTCCCACTCTCCAGTTTATCAATGACTTTTATGAAGGGGGAGATCATAGGGAAGCTCAGTTAGCTGAGCTCTTACATTTAGAAGAAGTTTGAGACTGTGCAATAGAAAATTTTGTGAAACATTAGGGCGTGGTTAAGAGATGCTTTGACAGCTGAGCTAAAATCAAGGCCTTTAGGATTGTAAATTTGGTCTTGTATTGGGACAAGGCCCATGAAAGGAAAGGGGGACACAACAAATTCGACAAGATTTGGCTTGGCCCCTTTCAAATACCTGAAATGTTGGGAGACAATTCCTTTTTCCTAAAGACCTTAACTGGTGAAGACGTCTCATTACCAGTCAAAGTGCAACACCCAAAGCATTACTTCTAGGCCTGAGCTCTTTCGAGCTCTTCCTTGTAAATATTGGTATATAGGTTAGAGTGGGTTGTCTTTCGGTTTGCTGGCGTCTCGCTGGTTCATGTCATTTTTTTTGCTTGTTCCTCCAGCTATTTTGTTTTGAAAAGTGGTGTTCTTAGTCCCTTTGTGGTGCTCATGCTCGCTCAACAAATGGCCTGATTAGTTGGCCGTCATTAGTGTTTTCTAGATAAGCATTCATTCCTAACTATTGGTCTTTGAAGACTTCCTAAGAATGATTTCCACATTTGAACTCTGCTTTAGAACTCAACCCTTGGTTAGATCTCTTTACATGCACCTCAGATCTCACACAAAACACATACTAATCATTTCTAAAGGATTGTACCATGGTTGGCATGACATCCTAGTACATGAAAAATCTTAAGTCTGCTCAAGTGATGACTATGGTCCCAAACCCATTGTAGGCTTCAGTGCTTACCCAGTCAAGCAAAAGTTAAGTAAGAAAATGGACATTAAAAGAAATATCAAAACAAAAGAGAAAATGAATTCTGAATAACTAAGCGACCGTATGGGTGTGTGGGTAACTCTACTGGGGCTATGGATGCCCGGACAATAGTAAAGCAATATCTGTGGGATTGTAGTGACAACTCCATCGAGGCTATGGATTCCTGACTGGAAGCAGAGCAATGTCCAGGTTACTTTTGGTGTTGGGTAGTTTATGTAGCTTGCTTGGTTGGATTAACAACCATTGGTCGTAGTCCTGCGGAAATGAATGAATTCACTACACATAGTTCTGAGATGTCCTGTAGACTAACACAATTAAGGATCCTATTCTCCCAATTCACCTTTGGAAGTCCACTCCTGGTCTAAAAAACTGGAGATTCTGAGGCCTAGATAAATACTTATCCTTAGAACACTCGAGAGCGTTTCCCACCGAAGTCGCCATTTGTTATGCCCTCAGCACACACACCCTATTTGGAATGGGGACCCTCTTTTTCCTTTCACCTTGTCAGGTCATTTTTTTGCCGGCTCATTTTGCATGCCCCATTATAGTGTCCTATGTGGTCAATGTACCTCCAGAGTCTCATCTTGAGTTGACCGTGTTTCACCCCTTCATTTTTGTCAAGTATTGGTGCCTTGCAGAGTCTCCTTGGTAGTTTTTTCTCTACCAGTGACCTTCGCACCCTTTGGGCCTACCCTGCCAGGTTTCCCTAGCCAGGTTTCCCCGTTGTGTCCACCATTCTGAATGACAGAAGTCTTCCACCTTCCTAGGCCCTAGGACCCGGCTCCCTATTCACTACTCGGTGAAACTTACAAAGTTTGTGGCTACTTTCGGGTCGTCTAGGCCCGACCCTTCAAAATTTTGATCCCGGAACTTCGTGTGGACTTCACCATTCCTGACAGAATATCAGTGATAGAACTCTTCCCTCTGGGCCCCGAGTTCCCCTTCGCCACCGGTGATTTCCAAACAAAATTTTCCAAATGGAGAACTTGCGACGGATTTCTTACCCTCAGGCCTCGGACATCCCGCCGCCATCCGTGAATTCAAATCCACCAACCATATGCTTCACTATACTTGCATTTAATGAAGCCATTAATGGTAGTGGGAGTATAAATATTTTTCCCAACCTGTCATTTTCACTTGTCAGGATTGGAGAGAGAGATTAAAGTGCTTGCTAGAGAGGATCACTATCTTCATCGATCATTGCCCTCGCACCCATTGTCATCACTTGTCGATCATTAGTGGATTCCATGCCTTGTTGCATCGGGTGTCCGAGGTAGGTTTATCGTTTTCCCTCCCGAGAGTTTTACATGATTTTAAAACCTAAAGTGATGAACAACCCAGGTTAAAAATACATTTAAAAGATAGAACATAAGACAATGCACAAAACCCATGAGATAGAATCTTTTAGAAACCTCCAAAGTGCCCCCTAAGATCAATCTGGAAGTTAGCCCATGCGCGGCTATTCTTCACTTAGGGCATTCATAGTGTCCGGGCTCAGGCCTCTTCTTTGCCAGCTAGCTAATAAAATTCAACATCCTTTTCAAAATGGCCATGCTATCTCCCAAACCCGGATCCTCGAGTTTCTGTCGACGGTTTGCCATTTGGCATCACAAACATAAACTCTAAAAATTGACCTTCATTTTGGCCTCTGGGCCCGCGCCCCCTGACTTTAGCATCTAGGATTCCACCAAGCTCCCGCTGTTCTCGAATGGCGAAAGAACCCCATCTTCCCGTGCCTTGGAGCCCTTCTTGCAAATTGTAGTCCAACGTTGACAAATTACCGGCCACCTACCAAGAACTCGGGTCCCGATCCGTAGACTTCCATGTTTGGAAATCCGCAGGGTTTTCATCGTTCCCAAATGGCGAAGTCGACCCGTCCGCCCGAGCTCCAAGCCCCAGGCCTCCTTTTTCCATCTATTTCTAAGCGCAAACCCACCTTCAGACACCTAGTCAGGTCCTGATTCACGGAAATCTATTTGCAGACTTTCGTGGGAATTTCACTGTTTTCGATGACAATGCATTGGCTTCTTTCTGACCTCTGGGATCCGGCCTCCTACTCGCCGCAAAAACTTGATTTGAAAATCTGACATCCAACCTAAGTGTCGGGTTTGGTCCACCGGGCCGCCCCCTTCGGACTTCTGTTTGATGTTCGTCGTTCTGGACAGCAAAAACATGACGACTTCCCTGCACCTCAGGCCCGAAGCGGTTTTAAAACTAGAAAAATATCGGTCACCCTTTAACCTGCTAGGTCCCAAACCCTGGAATTCCATCCTCAGAATTCCCTTTGTCTCTGGCCATTTCAAACAGCCAACGTCGAGCGGCTTTCTGCACTTGTACCTTTGTATGCTCCCAAAACGATCCAAATGACCTCAAATTTGAAATCTGATCTCGGCCCACATGCTCAAATTTAGCCTTCTCCTGCATTGACCTTTTGAACCACCAAAATCCAAAGGCATGAAATCTCCAGGATCTCCCTACCCCATTTTCCCTTTCAAAATAACATTCTTCCCAAGGAAGTATAGGCCTCTGGGCCCAGATTGTCTGAAAGCCCTCAATTAAAAGACTAATGACATTTGGAAGTAGAAGTATCATTTTATGAATGATAAATTGTTTAAATTTTATTTTGGCCATGGGATTTTAACTAACATCAAAGCTTTCATGATTGGTTGTACTGACTATGCCTTTTGTTGTAGGATATATGGAACCAGGTGCAGGACCCTTAGAGGGGATAGTGGACAAAGGAAAGAAGTCATGAAAGACTCATCATTGAAAGGAGGATAAATACTAGATGAAGTTCTAGTTCTAGGGTGAGCCTCTCTGATAAAAAATCACCACAGACTGGAAAGAAATAACAAACACCAATATTGGCCAAAGTGATATTGATGAGTTCACACAAAGGGTCAGAATCAACCCGACAACTAAGAATGCAAGGTTGATCAGGCAGAGCGGAATCACAAAAGCTGGAGGCTTTGCCCTATCTATCATTGCCCTTGAGCTAGTCATGGCTTGTCGGTAGGCCTATCAAACAGAGACAAGGACCATCGTCGACAGGGATGGTAATATTCTAGCGGATATGTCAGCCGAAGCCATTACAAAGACCTTCCACATTCCCACTTTTCAATAAATGGAAACACCCACCATAGAGTAATGTAAGGCGGCATGGGACGACAAAGTGACGGGCTACAAAAGATTGATAAATCAGAATTAGCTCAAGGAGAAAAGGGGCAATGCTGTGAAGGTTCCCAAAGAACTCTTTTGCAACAATTTCCATGAAGACTACCATGACTTGGTCACCATGCTAAGTCGGGTAATGGGCCTACCTATAGCGGCATTCTTCCAGGAGTGGATGGTGTACTTCATTGAATAGATCCTCCATGGGAATGAGGACATCACCACAAAATCCACGTTCTACTGGGGAGGCATAATAAGCAACTACTTCCATGAGCAGTTCATAAATGTGAAGAAAAGCTCCAAGTTCTATTTGACCTCCTACCTAGTCTATTTCTTGGTGGACCAGAGACAGTACAGTAGATTGTTTGTGGCACCCGATGAGGAGCAGGGTCAAAAATTGAAAGTCTATGATAGACATCGCTAGCTCCAATTCAATAATTTTAAGGAGTATTGTAGATTCAATGATGCCTTCATTGCTAATGTCATTTGACTTTCTGGAGGGGATTTTGAGAGGAGATTTTCTCACAGTGCATAGGCATTCCTAAAACAATACACCTTTATGTTCCTTCAGTTCCCTAAGTTCATGTACATTCGCACCTAGGGCTTCACGGAAAGGCCAAATAAGTTGCCTCGATACCCCAATGACTAGATCATCTTGTTAGAACTTTCCTGACAACTCCAACACATATAGTCTATCCTCAGCGGCAAACACTTGGCATGAATCTCCTATCCCTTGACCCTTGGTTGGGGCATGTACAAACTGCATTCTCCTCACCCATGGATGGACCCGTATGGGTATGTAAGGAAAGCACTAGGGCCAGAGTACGCCCATTTGCACAATGTTGAGGATTTCTTGGAAAATTGCTAGGATGACAAAGAGGTACGTGCAAGGCACTATATGATGATGACTACATACTTCGTAAGGAGGGTGCAACTGTTCCCTATACTGGCTTAAGTAGAAGAGGATGAAGACACTATCATGGATCCCAGGTAGAAAGCAGTCACTAATCTACCACTACCTGCAATCGACTGGGATGAACAAGAGGTCGATGACCTTGATATCATGACCAAAACCATCGTGGCCCGAACAAAAGAATGGGTTAAAGGACAAGTGAGCTGGTTGAAGCAACAAGAAGTGGTCCTAACATATGAAGGGCTAAAAAGTTAGCCAAGTGCCACGGAAGATGTCGGCGCTACAACTTCAACAAGCAGGACATCCAAATCTCCTCCAATTGCTAGATCCAAGAAGAGGAAAGAAACGAAAATAGAGCAATCTTCGGATCCCGAAGTATACACGAGGAAGGATCCAAGAGGGTCACCTTACAAGAGGCTTAAGCAAATAGGGGACACCACGAAGTAGCCCTTAATCCAAGAGGAAGACGCAAAAGGTACAGATCAGTTAAAACCTCTTTTGGCTCTCCTTGTTTTTACTACCCCATCATCTACCTCCCTAGCCATGGTCGCCACATCCCTACCGACAGTGGACATCTTTGTCCATCTTGCCCCTTCACCTCTGGCTGAGCCTGTGATAGTAATTGAATCTTCCTCCGTCATGACTACTCCTCCTTCCTCTGGTACAATGTCACCCACCACATCACTCCCATTAGCTACAGTGGTGGCACCAATGCCCGCTTCTGCCTTGACTGAGGCTTTCTCAAGACATATGCAAAATATCCCTTCCAAGCTCTCCCAGATCCTTATGGACCCCACTCTTCAAGCAGCCCTAGCGCAGGTCCTCGCTATTGCTAAACCTTCTTAGCCTCTGGTAGGACCGCTGGCTATGGAAGCCACCATGTTGATTTATGAGGAGTGGGAGAAGCAGGAGCAAGAAGCTTCGAAGCCATTTAAATAGGAGGCCAATGAATACTATGAACACCCGGAGTATGAGCACCAGACAATCGAGAGGGTGGTCTATGAGGAGGAAGGAATAAGCTCTTCCCATAGCAGAGATGAGGAGGGGGATGTCGGTGGAAGGGTCATCATGCGAACCTTCGATGATGATCTTGAAGAAGAGATGGCCCAGCAGCTGAAAGGCACTGAAGAAGAGGAAGAAAAGTTGCCTCTTAGAGGAGAGGGACAACAACAAGAAGAAAAGGTAGGAGAGGATAAGCCTCGAGGTGAGGCTCAAGCTATAAAGTGCCTCAAAATTAAACAACCCAAAAAGCACATGCCCGAGGTTGAGCAAACTGGAGAAAAGAAGGGGAAGTAAATAGAGAAAGAAGAAAGTCCCTGGCAAAAATTACCTACCAAGCCTCCCATCAAATGTCTTGTGTTTGTCCAGGACTCTGATGAAAAAGAAGGAGATGCTGCTAAAGTGAAAGAAAGGGCCCCAGGAGATAAGAAAATAAAAGTCTTAGCCAAGGAGGGAAAGGGTGATCGTGAGTCACCTAAAGAAAAGGCTACTATGCCTAAATGGCTGGAAAGATAGCTTGAAAAGAAAACTCCCACACCAAAGGATCCCAGGGAAAAGCTTGAAGCTATCCTGGCTCGAGCACAAAGCTCAACCAAGAAGGAGAAAAAGCCTAAAGTGAGGTCCAAAATAAAAATGGATGCTTCCAGGTCGCATACTACACAAATAGCAACACCCATGGTAGGCCAGGTCGGCGTAAGCTACAAAATCTCCACCATCAACTTGGAGACCACTACAAGAGAACAAAAGGTTCACCTTGAGGATTCAGTGGCTACAGTGGTGCACTTGATAAAATAGGACATCTCAAAGGATGAACTCAAGGCACAGGTAGCCTCCCTAATGGATTACATCCAGTAGTGGTCTTCAATGGATGACCTGCCTACCACCTCCACAGATCCACCCCAATTTCTATCCAAAGAAAAAATTGACAAGTTGGAGAGAAGAATGAACTTGGACAAGACTACAAAGAGTTGGTTCTGGCAGTTCCTATACATCGAGAACATGGGTATTAGCCTAGTTGTTTGGACAGCCAACAAGTTCTTGGATCTACAACAATCTTTGGAAAGCACGAAGAAGCTTTGCACCGACATCCCTACAACATAAGACTCCACCTATCCAAAGATTGAGGCTAACCTCTAGTTTCCAAAAGCCACATGGGAGAAGGAGCTTGCATTCAGAAGGGATGACCACTAGCTGGTGGATGTGTGGTGGCAGGATTTTCACAACATGAAAGAAAGGCTGGAGCAAATAATGAGTAGGGTGGATTCAGACATCGAATGGATCAAGGAAATTAGGGTGGACTGCGCTTGATATCTCAAGCTGATGACGAAGTATGACATGCCCGCAATACAGATGGATCCAGAAAAGTTAAAACCTTACTTTCAGAAGAAGATGGAGAACGGGATGTCTAGTGAAATAACAGTGGAATTCATGAGTTTTTCCGCCCATGCCTTCAATCAATCAGAGTTGTTTAGGGATCAGGGCATAAAGTGCGATGAGGACTGGAAGAAGCTTGAAGACAATGCGAAAGAATGGAACTACCAAATGTTGCGATATGAGATCATTAAGGAAGACAAACTCCAGCCATTCATTCTAAAATTCATGGAATATACAACTCCAAACAAGGAAGAGGACAACCCTTTCATCAATGAAGAGCCCCTAGAAGAGTAGCTATAGCAAAAGAGCAATTAGAAAAAGACAAAATGCTACAGTGCGAACACTAAAGGACAAAACAGGGAAGGAGACAAGAATGTATTTTTTTAATTGTAATATATTGGGGGTTGGTGAAACCCTATTTTGTAATGAATCTTTGCCACACAATAATAATTGATCTTGGCCATTCATTTAACTTTTTAGGCACTATAAATGGGAGTCTCCTCTCATTTGCAAAGAGAGTTGAGTTGTTGTAAAGACATTTTGCTGAAAATTTTAATGAAAATACATTGACTTGGTGCATTTTCTAATTTCTTCAGATGTTTCATGGTTCAATCTCCCTTGTTAGTTTCTTTACTTAGATCTATATTACTACTTTAGTCAGTTGTGTTCTTGATTTGATAGATTTTAGAAATGTTGTTCTATGGTTGTGAAAATTTGTGTTGTGTAGATGCCTTCTTAGTCCATACTTCTTGTTGTTTTCTACTGGTAGATAGTTGTGTAAAGTTAGTCTGGGCTTAAATTCAAAGCTGCTCCACAATTTTATCTTTGTTCATACATGTATATGGTGAATGGAAGGGGAAATATCTACAGACCTTAGAAGATAGCACAAATTTCATGAGACTGTGAAATTTCTGGTTAAGTGAAATATTGTTTTGAGGAAGTTGTCCATTGCAGGAACTCCATGATTACTGTTCATAGTTAGTTGTAGGTCTAGGAACCTTTCATCTCCCTTTCTCTTTTCCTTTTTTTTTTTAGAAATGGCCCGTGTCAAGGTTCATTGCACATTGTAAATCCAAACCTTAAGAAGCATCAAAGTTTCAAACTATTGTCCGAACCTACAGCAAAATGAAACTTTACCTCTATCTCATAAACTTCAAAATTGAAGATCTGCCTCACATTCATCTACGTAAGTCCACCCTGTGATTACCAGAAAAATCAAATTAAATCAACTGAGGAGTTCCATGCAAGTCATGACCTGACACCCGAGAGACTTTGGGGAGATTTTCAGCAACTTGACGTTGGAGATTTCCTTTCAAGAGAGGTAGTGCACCTATGCACTGCCTGTGTTGAGAAATGCATAAAAAACACATCAACAATAGTCTTATCACATTTATTAACTCCCTCATAATGATTATGCTTGAAGAATATATCATGCCTCAAAACAAGTTTGCAATCCTCTTGTGTGTTGAGCAAATAATGCTCACACATTTGAAACTCCTTTAATTGAATTGCACCATAGGTCATTTTATTTTCATTACAACAACACAACTCAATTACAACATCACATGCTTCAAGGTTCTAAAAATAAAATTTATCAACACCCACAATACCTTCATCTACATTCAAATCAGGGTATTCAGAAAAAACATCAACCTCCAATGCATAAAAAATGTTTTCCATCTCAAGTTCATACATGATGTCAAGTTCATTCTTCAAACCACTATGCAATTCCATATGAAATGTTTCAAATAAAGATTCAAATAATTCATAATTTAACTCCAAGCCAAAATTTTCAAATTGATTTTTCATAACATGTTCAATATTACTCTCCACAATGTCAATATGAACACCTGAATCACTTTGAATGCCATCACTTTCAGGATTAATAGGATCAACAAAAGTACTTTCATTTGCACTAGAAACTTCATGTGCACTATCAGTTGATAGGTATATTTAACTATGTGCCAAGGACTCACTATTATCTAAAAATTATTCATTAGCACTTGAACAAGCATCTTTACATTCCCTCACATAAATGCTTTCCTCATTGGATGAAAATATATCCATAATCATATTGTGAAGATAAGGAATATAAACAAGGAACACAATTTCACATTCACTAACATTATATCCACCATTATCTACGTCATCTAACTTCTCTACATGAAAGGAAGGATTTTTCCACTCAAATCCTTCTTAGCTCCTCCTAGGGTTTTTCACCTAGAAGGAGAGAGAATGTGTGGCAAAAATGCACATCATTAACACTCAACACTAATGGAATAATGAAAAGAAAATGTGAAGTGTGTGTACATGTGTTTAAGTGTTTTGAAATGCAAATGAATGGATGCAAACTAGTCTAATGCAAAATGTTGGAAAACACATTGTGTAATGAAAAGCAACCTAAGAATGAATGGAAATATGTAACATAAATGAATCATAAAAAATATGTACACTTGGAATGTTGAAGAAGACTGGAAATTGATTCTAGAATGTTGTTGATGATGTTCTTCAAGCCTAACATGACTCATTTTCCACCTAGGGCGAATCAATCCCTCTTCTAGCAAAAACTTCTAAAAACAGGCTTTTGTCTACCAAGAGATGAATTCGGAGAAAAAAAGGTTTTTATGCCCATAGATTGGACTAATTTTCCATTCTTGGAGAATTAGTCCTCCTACAATAATTTGCAAAGTCAGGACTTGATTTTTTAGCTTCATATTTGCAATTTTGTCTTCTACAGGTGTCCACTTCAGAAATTGCCAGAATCGGATCTAAAGATGACTTTTTATTGATATTTTGACTTGAATGATGGAGAAAAGACTAAAAAGCTTTGCAAATTTATCTTCAATGATTTATGAGCTTCCAAAGGACCTAAATCTGCAAACACACAAGAAGAGAAGAAATGTTGAAGGTTAAGGCATGGGAGTTTGCCTTGGTCAAACCACATTTAGGTAATTAAACCAAAATGATGAATGGAATGAATGAGACATGAAATAATGGAATAGATTACCTTCCCATGGGGATTGATCTTGAAATTCTACAACATAACATGTAAAATCTAGCCTTGAATGTCTTAGGAAGCTGAATTAATGACTTTGCAATGTGAAAGCCCTAAGTTACTTAACTAGAAATGGAAGATTGGTAGATGATTAACAAGGAATTGATGTGTGTGAGATAGAAGATATGAAATGAGGATAAAAGAACTTATTTATAAACTCTTGTGCCTTAGTAACCCGTTCATACCTCATCACAAGCCAAAATCAAGTGATTTTGAATAAAATCCTGAAAGAATATTTAAAATATTTTGAATTTGGGGCCAAGGGGGACTCATTTTCCACCCATGGTGAATGGGTCCCACCTAGGACTTGAAAATGTGTGTCAGTAAAAATGTTATATTTAATGTTGTTTGTCAAGATAATATGCAAAAATACACTTAAATAAAGCATATGAGGGCATAAAGGAGTCAAATAAGTCATAAGAAAGGTGTAAATAAGGGGAATATTCCTAGAAAAGTGTGAATCTTTATAACAAGGTTTTACAACACTTCAAAATAGGACTTGATGATGAATAAAAAGGTGATTTTTTAGGTGGAATGTAATTAATAGAGTCTAGAAGAATGTAGAAATGTCTTATAACACTTCACAACACCTTCACAAGATATTATTAAAAGAATGTTTAATTTGTAAAGATCCAAGAACTAGTGTGGATGCATAACATGCCTCACAACACCTAAATCAAGACCTCATTAAGTCCATTTATCATGAATTATCAAAGGGTACTTTTTTCTACAGCACATTTATCCCCCACTTTCGTGAGAGGATGAACATGCTTCAAACTCACACTAAAGTATACATTCAAGGGAGATCCATACACTAGTAGACAAACAACAATATATGATTAAATAAAATACTAAAAATTGCATATAAGTGACTAACTTTAGTCACGTGACTATTAGTAGTTCATTTGTAGTCATTTATAACACCACTAAATTTATGACTAAACAATTTTAGTCATTTATTTAGTCATTGATATTAGTCATTAATTTGGTCATTGATTTGGTCATTGATTTAGTCATTTATTTAGTTGTATATTTAGTCATTAATTTTAGTCACCTGACTATTTTAGTGGTTTATTTGTAGTCATTTATAACACCACCAAATTTATGACTAAACTATTTTAGTCATTTATTTAGTCATTGATTGTTGCTAACTGGTCATTTATTTAGTCATGGTAGTCATTTATTTAGTCATATATTTTAGTTATGATTTTAGTCATATATTTAATCATTAATTTAGTCATATATTTAATCATTAATTTAGTCATGTATTTAGTCATAAATTTAGTCATATTTATTCATTACAAATCTAATCTAACTTAATTAATCCTCACAAATTTACACATATAAAATTAAAATATCATAGATACTCAAATGTTAAAAAAACTATGAAATGAAGACTAAAATGTTTAAACAAATATGATTGATCAGACACAAACACAAACAAATTACAAATCAAGAGGAGCCACATCACAATATTTATGAGTGGAGAAAAAATCACTCTGAAAATTTACTTCATTAAGCCTCATTGGCAAATCAAAAACTCATTGGTTACATTCAATGTCTTAGTGACATTGTACAACTTACAAACACTATATAAACAAAATACTCATATTTTCATATACTTATATTGTTTTCCTCTTTCTTAACTACAATCTGTTTGGAAGGGAAGCAACCTCCTATAGGGGCTTGACCCATTTAATCCCCTTGAAAATCCACAGCTTTCCTACTGCTATTGGTTTGGCTCCTCCAAACTCTTCCTTGCTGGTATTCACCTTTCACTTCTCCAAATTGGAGTTGCAGCCTAAAAATAAGGTTTCAAAATTTGCACATCAAAAACTTATAAAAGTCAAAGATAGGAGAAAATTTGTCATTATTTATTTTCATGGTGTTTTTTTATTAAGATAGCATGTTATTGAATAATTGATCTAATAGCTGAATTATGTATGAATGCAAGTATTCTTGTATATTCCACACCTTGTAAATTTTCCACAGGTTATAAATAAAGGGAAACCTCCCCTGATGATTTTAACAAAAAGTATAGGATGTTTCACTTACATGAAGTATGTCCACTGGGAAAACTTTTGTGACCTTCCCTTATGACATGTTCATTATCATGACACTCAACCCCCCCTGCAATGTTATCAAATTTCTGGAACAACCTCATACTAATTAGAAGGATAATTTGAATCATCAATGATAAAATAATAATAACAATAAACAAAGAGTTTGCCACCAAAATGATCATTAATCATGAAGAGAAAAAAAGCTAAGATTAAAGTTTAGTACTAGAGGTTGATAAGTTGTTCTCAACTGATATGCCATCTGGAAAACACCGCCAAAAAAAGCTGAGGTGAGGTTGTTCAACTGCATCTTTCACAACATCAGCTACAACAGCAGTTACAAGTACTGAGAACAAAAACCCTGTCATAGACTCATATCAAGAATTTCAATTTATCAGTAGCTGTCCTCAATCAACTAAAATAGAAAACCATTTATACAAAGACATAATGCAAAGCAAATAAGAATTTTACCTAAAATAGCATGGTGTAACTCATTAATATTTCTATGAAAAAAATAGTAGATACAAATTACAACGGATGGTACAACTACTGCAAGTATTTGATAATAGTTAACACCCTTCTTGAGCACTCAATCTATTTGTAACCTTAATTGATATTCCTATACCAAAAGAAAAAACTCATATAAGACTTTGGCATGGCCATATAAGAACATAAAACAAAAAATATATCATAACTCTACATCTTCTCTTTCATGCCCACCATGTTACAGTTTCTCTAAATTTTTTTGGTTTTTACCTAAACCTCTAGATACTACAAAGTACAAACAACCCTTTAAAATAAAATACAACAAACATTCAAGTGGCCTGAGAATTAAAAAAAATATCAGCTAGTGACTTCTTCCTATATTTTAGATTATTTTTGCTTCCTTAAACTGAGCATCATATACAACAACAAACAACATTAGACAATAGATTATGCATCATAAACATATAATCCTTTAATACAGTAGAAATTCATAGGGTTTTCAATATATTCACAAGAAAAATATTAAAATCAACTTTGTACAACACAATTGCATGTATCACAGCCACTGAGTAGAGAGATAATGAAGCATTCTCCAACTCTTATTACAACAAGAGATCATAACCTACCAGATCCTCTAGCAGCTATAAATGCAAGGCCACACCCAACTAAATTTTGCCTCAAAATGTCCTGACATTACAAAAGCATTGTTAAGTAACATACAAAAACAATAGGTTGAAATTTCATATCTCTAAGAAGAAATCAATATAAGAAAATCAGTCATGACATATAATGCATGTGTGTGAATAATCAGCAATGGATTACCTCACCGCCAAATATCTCAAGATGATCTCTCCTACTAACCATCTTTGTTACCATCACATCATTAAGTGAGCAAATGAATGCATCTGGCTGCAGTGATCATTACACAAATTCAATTTCAAAAAACAAGCATAACAACTTAAATTGAATCCACAAAACATCCAACTTAAGATCAACTTGCTATCAGAACATAAATAAAAGTTACCTAACAAATAATTTCTCCATTGAAAGTGGCTAGGTCAATCTAGAAAAGTTTCCACAAATTAGAAATTAAAGGTTATTCATTGATAATAGAATTCAACTTAGATCTAAGAAAAAATAAGCATTCTCATGCATCTCCATGGAGCTGGTATTCATGCCATCATATTGTCTTACAACTATTACTCAAGTGCTCAAAATAGGATTTCATACATAATAAATAATATGTTATTCTCTTGCTAACCAATAGAATTAGAACAAGCACTAAATGCGCACAACCAAAATGTAGACAACATCATGTTTCAAACTCAAAATGGTAGTAAGCATGTGAACGTCAAATCAAAGTGAAAGAAAAGATCTTATTTATCCTAGAACATTTTAGCATATAAACAGATAAGAATAAATTTCAATATAGGAAAAGCAATACGAAACAGTACCAATATTGATGGGATGCAGACAACCTAGAGAAAAGCTAAATTTAGCAGATGTGCAAAATAAACATTTAAATTTTTTTTGTTATTAATTTCCGGTTTCAACATGAGAGTTTTGCATATAAACATTGCAAGGCTTCCATCTTGATTTCGTGCTATAAGTTCTAATTCATGGTGTTTATATATAGAATATTTACCAAAATTTGTCTATATTAAAGATAAAAGAGTGTGAGAAAGGACAAACCTTGTGGCTTGGACATCAAGCATCTGACCATGATGTTTTCCCAAGAGCTCCACAACAACACCCACATATGTTTCTGGTACTTCAACAATAGCAATCTGCATAGAGTTCAATTATTTCTAGCATATGAGAAGTAATGTTTCAGATTACAAGATACATATACCATCATTGGCTTCTCATCATTTTACTCTTTATAAGATTTAGCAATCATTAATAGAAATCCAAGATGATAGTGATACTATCATACCTCATAGGGTTCAAGCAATTTATCATTCACTTTTTTGTTTATAACTTTTGGTGGGCCTACAATAAATTCAAATCCTTCCTTCCACCTGCAAGATCAAAATGCCAAAGACATTGTCAAAGGTTGCTTTTGATTATAAGATATTCAAAATAAATGGCTTGTTGCAAAAGAACATATTGTTATAATTAACCATATCCAGCTTGGGGAAAATAAGGATCCATATATACACCTATATTTTCTCAATTAGTATGGTTATGTGTAATGTGCCCCTCCCACTAATAATGAATGTATCAGTTGTTTCCCCATCTTCAAATTTCATTGCCAAATTCCTTTCAAGTTCATGATAAAGACATTCCCTAATTTTTCTGCTTGTCACATATTTCCCCTGAAAGTTGTCAAAATATAAAATGAATTGGATTGGTCAATATAAGTGTTTGGAATTAGTAAATGAACATTGTATGACTTAATTAAAGAACAAACCTCACACCCAACAAGTGGTGAAGTTTTAATTGCAAATTCCATTTTATAGTAGGTTCTTCAACTTTAATTCCAGGCAAAGCTGAGCCTTTAACTTTATCTGCTAGAGTTTCACCGATCTGCATACACCATAACAAAAAACTATACATTCTAGTATTACCTTGAAATTTACACAAAAGAAATTAGCTTTAGCAAAAAAAAAAATAGGAATGCACATTGGGATTTTTAATGGGTGAACAAAGGAATACATACGTACAAGGACATCACTTACACCACAAAGAGCACAAATATCTCCAACTTTGGCCATTTCAACTAGAACTTTTCTAAAATTCTCATAGACAAAGAGTTCACTGACTTTACCCACTCTAAAGTTTTCATCCGATGTACACATGTAAATGTTGCAATTAATAAGAGGTGCAATAACATTTATAACATAAATACCTAATTAAGACCTCTAAAAAAATTAGATGAATAGTGCAAATAATGTTAGACCAATAGAAAAACAACATATATTACAGGTAAAATAAATGTAAATATCAAGAATAAAAATATTATCTCAACAAAAGTCTTCAACTTCACAAATACTTCAAAATATGCGAAGAGATCTAAACAATATTTATAATAAAACTATTACAGTTAATACCTTCCAATTTTTCTTAGCATAGAAGATATGATCCTAGTTTGTCCATTTGTCCCATTCATAACATTCAACTAACATTTATATTCGATGAAAATGGCCACATCAATTTAGAAAACAATTTTGATATGAAATAGGAATATAAAATATTATCTCTTTCTTTTGAGATTCATTTGGAAATCAATTACTAAAGTCTAATTTTGTAACAAGAAAAGATGTTTTGTAAACGCATCCTTGAAAACTAAGAGTCAAAGACATTGCTGAAAGATGCAATGTTAAGAAACAAATGATTCAACTAGGATTCAAGTAAAACAACCTTAACTACAAAGTGCAAAATTATACATAACTCATACAGAACAGACCCTAGAAGCGAAAATTTTGGGAATTTCTTTATCATTTTGAATTATGTAATAAGAATTCTCTATTTTTACTTGCATAATATATTGAACATAAATTTTTCCCATAGTCCATAAGAAATGTCATGCAAATAAGTTTTTTGGCACTATCTTCAACCAACCATATAAAACAACACTTTCCCACATCTCAACTCCACATTTCTTGGAATATATCTAATATAAGGGTTATCCGTGGCATCAAATTTACTATATTTTTGTATATCTAAAATAGCCTTTACCTTTTTATCCATACCTCTGTGCACAGTACAAAAATTTACCCCTCCAATAACTATTCATCCTTTGTGTTCTTTGTACATGCAAACATGGAGGTTTAGTGGATGAGGGTTGTACATACTTCAATCACATGAGTAGCCTATACCTTTTTATCCATACCTTTGTGCACAGTACCAAAATTTACCCTTCCAATAACTATTCATCCTTTGTGTTCTTTGTACATGCAAACATGGAGGTTTAGTGGATGAGGGTTGTACATACTTCAATCACATGAGTAAATAGTATTGCATTACACCTCCAGTTGATCATTATGTGTGCATGGTTGACCTTCTTGCTCATGATGGCTATCTTGAGGACACTCTAAACTATATCATTAAGATGCTAGTTAAACATGTGGTGGTTGTGTGGATGTGTTTTCTTGCTGCCTATAGGTTACATATGAATATAGTCTTAAGAGTATTTTGATGCAAGTAAAGGAAGAAACAAATACCTTCTACTATCTCAGTTTGACAAAACTCAATCTTCAGCAAACCATCCTCATTTGTTTTCTCATCTTTCACTCATTATTCATTCCTCAAAACACAAAATTCCTTAAGCCATCAAACATCCACACAACAATCAAAGTTCCAATGTTTTGTCAAGCCTTCAAACCACCTTTAACAACTTGAAAATGATTGACTAAAATAGACTAGGTTCCTTCAAATATCAGTACAAGACCATCTCATCACCAAATTGTCCTCAATGAGCTATAATAGCTTTTACAAATAAAACCTTAGAATAAAAGGCACAAGCCACCAACTCTAAACTTAGGACCTCTCCATTAGGGTTAACTCAACATAATTCAACTTATCACAAACCACAAGAACACTGGGTTCCTCATTTGGTCATAGTTCCTTCATAAACTGAATGCAAAGCTTGTAGGTCTACAAAATGTTCTGTTAGAGCTTTTCTCCCATGATAAACACATTTACCCAAAACTAACCACACCTTTAGATACCTTTTTGGCTTAGTTAAAACATATGTCAAAGTGGGGTATAGGTCCTTTGGACCAAATGATTCAAAACTGACTGTCTCAGTCAGAATTATGCCTCTTTAGGCCTTGGCTACCATAGGGGTCTTTAGTTTCTTCTATCTCCAAACCCAAATTCTCACAACCAATACTTGGATCACTCTTTATTTGGTATGCACAAGCTTATTATTCCATAAAAATTCCACTTCTAAAGGTATTTTTATAAACCCTAGACTCTAACCTCCATCTTTACTCATAAGACCCTATTTTCATACTAGGGCAGTGATTATTCACCAAACTAAACTCATCCTCTTGATTTGTAACCTTTGAAATATGCTTCAAACTATTCTTTTACCAAAAGAGTGTGGTTTAAATATGAAAATTTACAAAGTAGTCAAACATTTGCATGCTACAATGTTCAAAGTTGGAAGACATACCCCAATCCAATTCTAGAGTCATAATCACCTTTAAGGCCTTTCATGTGTCATCCTCAAAACAAAAAGATAGAATTTTGTTGTACTCCACTGAGTCCTGTCTTGTGGGGGGTGGTGAAATAGAAGAACACACAAAGGAGATTCCTAGAAGCACCCCTAAAATTCTATAAAATGTAAATTGAATAATATAATGGCATGAGAACAACAACAAGGACAGGGGACCAAGAGGTGAGAACTCATCACCATGGAATATAGTTTCTTTGGAAATTATAAGATGACAAATAGCAACCCCATTAAAATTAAAGCTGATACTTACAGGCACTTACTAAGATTCCTAAGCATCACCATAATGCTTACAAATAAAAAACACCAATCAGTATGACATCTAGAGCCTAGGTGATATAAATACCTAATTTATCTTGTATTTGGATATGATGTTTTATGCCAGCTATAATCACTTAAGTGATTTCCCAACAAATAGCTACAAGAAAAATTTAATGTTCTTGTGCAAAGAGAAACTACACAATATAATGGAATATGTCACAAGACCAACAACACCACTGATTTGGATGGGGAGCTATGGTGTCATCAATCAAATTTTAAATTCCTATCTCCAAACATGAAAGCAATGTATTAACAGGATTGTAATTAGTTTATCACCAAATTCCATCATTATCAAACTAAAATTAATTGTAATAGAAAACATCTTTGGCAATCAAAAACAGTAAACATGGTATATATATATAACAAACTTTTTGAAAAGCATGTTCCATTAGTCATTTTTCAGACCACTACCTGTAAGCATTAATTTTAATTTTAACTGATTGTTTGTACTGCATTATAAAATTAAAGCATAGTTATAAAATGTATTTCTCTCCACGTTTGAGTGTACATCTCATTCAAACATGAGCTTCAAATAGGAAAAGTCGTGGGAATGTTCCTAGCATAATAGCTAACCAGTGAGGTAAACAATAACAAGAAAATTAAGGAGATCATGGATATTGAATTGACTCCAGAGTCAAATGCCTTTGTTGACCATGCTCTAGTACATACAATATATAACTCTACATATCACAACATCACCTTAGCTACTACCTAGCCTGCTAGTGGCATAAAAAATAACAAGCAAAGAAAGGAGAGTGTAGATACTGAGTGGAATCTATAGTTGAATGTCTCCATTGATAGTACCCAAAAACATTAAATATATGCATATCTGGAAATCACACCACCTAAGAAACAATAAGAAAATTGGTCTAACATTTGCATGCTACAATGCTAAAGTCAGAAGATATACCCCAATCCCTTTCCAGAGTCATAATCATGTTCAATTATTGAGTAATAGTCATGCTTAAGAAACTTTAAAATGTTGTCTCAAAACTAAGAGAGATTTTTGCGATGTTCCACTGAGTCCCATTTTTTGGAGGATGGGAAACAATAGAATATACAAAGGAGAAGCCTCAAAGTTCAACCAAAATCATTAAAATTCCATTTGAATAGGATATTAACCTGGCAGCAAGGACAGAGAATAGGGCACCAAAAGTTGGGAACAACCCTGTCATTCATGGAACATAGAATATTTCGAACGAACAAGATGACAGAAAGTCCCATCAAAATTAAGGTTGAGCCTTACAGACACTTAGATGCAGATTTCTTAGCATCACTGTAATATTTGCAAACAAAAAATAAAACATTGTGATAACTAGAATTTAGGTGAAATAAAGACCTATTTTAACCTATACGTGGCCAAGAAAATGACATGCAAATAGAATGTTTTAAGCTACCAATAATCAATTAAATTGATTTCCAAACAAACAACTTGCAAGAGATTTCAACATTCATGTACAATGACACAAACTGCCTACAACAATAACTTGGGGTAAGTACATGGTCATAATGAATTAAGGCCATTGATGGTCAACTTCAAGCAAGTAACAATAACAACTTTGGCAAACAGATCTTAAAAATTATCATGTTGACAAGGCAGAAAAACTATAGTAATAAACCACCTTTCAGTAATGCTCAAGTGCAATAGAAAATTAAATTCAATAAAATATAACTTTGGGTAAAATTTTTCATTTTTATGTCATGTGTCTCAATTTGAGTTCATACAGAATATTGACTCCCTGAATAATAATACCATATTACCAAAACCTCACATTTTGACTACCTAATACACAATTCTAACCACTAATCTCTGAAGTACTTAGAAGACTAAAAAAATTCTAAGATATATTACACTCATTTTGTGTTGAAAATATTTCTATTATGTAAAAGAATCAAATCAAATTTTAAATCTCTTATATTGAATGTAAGACACAAATGAAGAGTTGGAATCAAATCTCTTATTAAATGTTAAATTTTGCACTGAATAATCAATGGAATAATGTCTAGATATTGAATAACATATGAACAAATACAATAAAGATAATAAGGACACAAACTATTTTTGATAATGAAAAAAATGCGGTGAGAATTTGTGCAAGGCTCTCTTATCTTGCTAAGAAGAGATTGTAATCATGTTAGGGTAGAAACTTTAATGGCCATTCTTTACCACATCATATTTCAATTGAAATATTGGACAAAAAGAAGGAATTTCACCACCTATATCATATTTGTTATTATCGTGATAATAAGTTATAACTAAGTGCTTGGAATTTATTAGTTGTGCATATTTTTGAAGGGAATCCGTCTCCTTTGTCTTATACAAGACTCAAATAGAATAGGATATGCTGTGGACCTTTTTACCTCTACTTTGTTTGTCTATGAGACAAAGATAGTGCAACTTGTGTCTAGATAAAATCATATAACTAGCACTTGCAGCCAAGGGAGCTGCAAGGAATACGCCGATAGCATTATATAATTACCTGAACATTATACTTTTTCATCAATTCTTTGAAAAATGCAAAAAGAAGAAATGCTAGTTGCCATGAAATTTTATTGCTTCCTTAGCTTTTACACCTAAGAGAGCTTTGGCAGATACGGCTGGTCTTAGCATATCACCAGTTTCCAAGTGACATAAGCAATATTCATCCTTAATAAACGATGATTAAGTGCCTTTCCCTGATCCGGGGGACCTTCCACCAAACATAAAAGGCTATGAACAAAATCCCTAGATCCAAATGTTTAAAAATAGGAAACACAAATCTCTAACTCTAGAAAAAGAGTGTTGTAGTGTGAGAGTGATAAGTTAGATCTTTTGGTTTGTTGTAGAGGAAGAATTGTGGTGCAGAGAGTAGTTTGTGTGATGATACCACCATCATGAGAGTCAATATTTTAGTATTCTAGTAGATACCACATGGTTTTCCCCAAAGGGTGCCAGGCCATGTTATTGAGTTAATCACCCAATCTCCTAATGTTACAAAAGAAAGATTAAAACAATGGTTGGAAACATGTATAATGCCAAAATCATCTACCACAACAAAAGAAAATTTTCAACCCTGATGGTCATAGTCAGAAGGATGCATTGCTGAGTATAATCAAATTATTGTTTAAGAATAATGCAACCTTTGACAGACTCAAAGTACGCACTCAGAAAATAAAGACAACAGTAGAATGGCCCATACCAAGTACTATAAAGAATTTTAGGATAACTTGGCATGCAAGATACTATCTCATATTTATCTATAGTCTTGACTACATGGGAGCCCCAAAGTAATTCTGCTAACAGAAAACATTCAGCACCACCACCTATCATCTAAGTAGCACAAGGAGGCTCTTATTACTACTAAGAAATGCTAGTAATCCTTTATGTCGTCACACTGTGGTGCCAATATCTGATGGATTGAAATTTGAAGGTCAACATGGATCATGGCATTTTCAAATACAGAATTTATCAAATATCTCCAACGGAACAACAAAAGACCACCAAATTGTTGGGTTATGATTTTGGCTTCCACAAAAACGGTGAGAGGAATACTACAGCAAGTTCTCTTTCCATTTTCCAAATAAGAGGAAGATGAGGCTTTCATTTGTTAAAATTCTATGATACATCCCATCTGTTTTTAAGTAAAACATCCAGAATGCCAGAAATATAATATGGCTTTTAGTTCACCGAGTTCTTCCATTACTGGAGAAGCAAATAAATACCAACATAGTTCTGACCTCTATTCTAGACCAATCCATCTGATTCAATCCAATAACCATCATCACGATGATCTCAAGCATTGGATTACAACCCAGATTTCACTCTTTTGATGGTGTTCATTCACTATCAAGTGGACTAAATTTTGATTTGTTGTCTAAGAGTAGTTCTCTCTTTTGTTACAACAGAAATCTGTCTGTAATGACTCAAGCAGATTTGCCACTTTATTACGCTTACCTTTTAGTTACTCTTTTTCAAATTCATAATGGCTTGGAGATTCATGCTATTTATGCTGATGTGTATTGAAATTTGGTTGGATAAATACATTCCTGAGCACTGAATGATTAGTTTTCAAATCAAATGGTTTTCCAAGAAAAGCTACCTATCACTATTTTTGCAAAGAATGCACAAATTTTCCAACGGAAGGTCATACAACCAAAAGATATTGCACAAACCTACTGTTTTTAAGATCACCTATTTCCTCTACAAATTTAAAAAACAAACAAATAGACATCTCCCTGCACATTGTTTAACTTACCTAGTATAGGCTACAATTTTACTCCTCTGCCTTTATTTCTCCTATCATACACCTTTTATTTGCATTATTAAAAACAAACACATAAACATCTCGCTGCACATTGTTTAACTCACCTAGTATAGGCTACAAATTTGCTCTTCTGCCTTTATTTCTCCTATCATACACCTTTCGTTTGCATTTTTTTTCCCTCTAATAGTCATGTTGATGTTCAACTAATAGAATTGAGCTTGGGATAAATGTGGTTTAGGATTAGCAACTAGAGGAACTGCTTTATGGATGACAAAACCAAATTTCTCAGACATGTCCACCTCCTCTCCAAATTGCAGAGACCAGTCAAACGAATGCAGAAGAGAAGCCAACGAATAATGAACCATTCGAGTGGCCATGGAAATTCCTGCATGAATCCTTCTCCCAGATCCAAATGGAATATAATCAAACTCACATCCATTCTATTCCCATTTATGAGGGTTTTGCATAAATCTCTCTGGATCGAATAGTAATGGATCTTCCCATACTTTTGGGTTCCTCTGAATTTTCCATACATTGATAATAATCTCAGTTCCTTTTGGAATAACATATCCACCTATTTGGTAGATCTTATCTGGACTGTGGGGAACAAGTAGAGGGACCGTAGGGTGTAAACGTAGTGTTTCCTTTACTATTGCCTTCATGTATGGCAGCCTGGATATGTGGGATTCCTCTACTCTGTGGTCAAGACCCACAACTTGTTTAAATTCCTCTTGGGATTTCTTCATTATCTCTGGATTTTGCAGGAGCTCTGCCATTGCCCATTCCACTGTGAAGGATGTGGTCTCTGTTGATCCAGCTACCATGTCCTATAAAAGAACAATAAACCAAAAAATCATAGAAAAATTTCTAAAGAATTTATATGCCACAATGTAGGTGAACGAACTTTTGTAACGAGGCATGGGCAGGACAAGTCACAAAGGAATTGTTACTGACAAAAATAAAACAAAGGAAGTGGTGACCCAGAAGATTGATACACAGATGGGTAAAACTAAGATAATTAATCTCACAAGTATTTAGAAAAATAAGAAAATTAATTTATTTTATATCGATTCTCAACTCCTTTCACTTAATAACAGATAAGTTTAATAACTTTCTAGGAACAGAGCTTTAACATCCCTCATGGTGAGCTGAAAGCTTCCCATATCGTCCTCCTCAACAACGCATCTATTTACTAGATGAAGCAGAAGGTGCAGAACATCATTTCCCTCGCTTTCACCCTTGGCCTTCACCCTCTCATCAATTATCCTATCAAACAGCCCATCAAACTTTACAAACACTTTATGCATCCTTCTATAAATCCCTTGCAAATCCAATGTTTTCAAAAAGGGAAACATAACCGAAAAATTGGGAACACTCCACACATCGAACTCCTCAGCCAAGAGATCCCTAAATTCCAGCACCTTCTCACTATTTTTACTCCACATCATGTTTCTAATAAGATTAAGTGAAGTAGCAAAACCTTAGCCCCAAACCAACAATGATTCCATTCATGGAGTCCTTGTAAATATCCCAATTGTCATGCACACTTCTTCCCTTCTCAGAGGGTGCAGGGCCTCCATGTTCTTTGCAATAAAAAGCTCCTAACACAGATTTTTCTAAGGAAACGCCATTTGCGTCCAAAGGGACCCCAAAGAATATCAAACCCATCATATGCAAGGCATCTGTCTACCACTCGAACGACTCTGTTTGCAAATGTTTGGTCATTGTCTTTGAGGATTTCTTTTGCCATTGCCAATATCATGTAAACGGATAAGTTAAATAGTGTTTTCAAAACTCATTGCAATAACCACAACCATCAGAATGCATATGAAACATCATTAAAAATAAAGAAACCTTTCTAGAACAACCTCAGGAAGAACAAAGCAACTGCAGCTCGAAGAACAGGGGAGAAGAGGGAAAAAGGCATACAGTCAATAGGAATCGATAGAGTTTGCAAAAGAAAAACAGCCACGACCCCGCCCATATAAACCAATACTGTAAAAGCTGCGAAACCCACGTAGAAGCGACAGAATGTGGTGCATCTGTAATAGAAAAGACACACCATCAGGAATAAGTGAGCACATAAGGGGTGTCGTTGCCATCATTGCTCATCCCTTTTATACCCGCCACTGAGATCGCAAAGAAGGTGAAGGCTTCTGCCGCCCGCATCATCGTTACCACGGAAGCCCATGCTGGCAAGGTAGGTGATCTGAGTGGGGGGGACTATGATTTCACTGCCATCACCATTGGTAGCCCACCTAAAGGATGCATGTTCTTGCTCTGCCGTACTCTTCAGGCACCACGGGTCTCCTCAAGGGCATAGAGCTGACAGATGGAAATATGGAGAGGAATATAATGACAGTTTGGATAAGGATGCATAGGAAATCAAATTTGATTTGGAGATCCCATTCTACCATAGATTTTCCCAGTTTTCTGAGGAAGTTTTCCAGGCAGAGGCACGTTTTCCTAGCTTTCTGATGAAGTTTTCCCGGTAGAAGCAGGTTTATGGCGTGAGACAATATTTCGACCGAAAGCTCACACGAAGTCCTCCCGGCGGCGTCAGACTGGGGGAGATACCGGTGGGGTCTCCCCACGTAAATAGCCTATCGGCTAATTATGCGTGGATGTTGAAAACTCTTGAGTCTACTTGATATCTTTGAAAAATTCATAAGAAACTCTGAAATAACAAATTGTTCTTTGAAAAATCAAAAAAGAAGCAACAATATCTTCACAACACATTGTCTCAAAATTAAACCACATCAAAAATCACTTAAACGAATTTCAGACTACTTCCAGCTGTATCTGTATATGTTTTGGTTGGTGTCTCAAAACCCCACTGGCATACTCTATGCAGTAATATATCTGACTCTTTTATATTTTAACATGTAAATGTATCTGGGCTACACTAATCAAACACACTCTATCCAACTATATATACAGATAAAAGCTATGAAATGGTCAAACCATGTCAGGAACAGGGGAAAATGATATGCATAAATTGAACATTAAAATATTGTCAACAGTGCAAAAGGAAGCCGAATGTTTTAGATACACTAAAATAATTATTTGAAGATGTAAAAACACTAAATAACTATAATATGGATTTAATCAGCTCAGAACATGATACAATCAAGAACTATTTAAGTATAAATGAATCTTAGAAAGAAAATGCAGAGTTTAAAATGGATGAATAAGAAAAAATAATATGCATATTGTATTTTGACCAGATATACAAGAAACATATCAGCATTATATATTGTGGCGTATTAAGCATGAGCAACCCACTTGAATTGAATGTTAGAAATTCCAACACACAGACCTAGCATACCACACACCTGCTCAGAACATATTATATTCATTGTTCTCCACAAGGGCAGATGCACATTACCAATTCCTTTCTACATGTGAGGATAATCAGCCTTGAATCATAGGAACACAACTAAGAGAAGCATCCTATTGTACCCAGGTTATTCAGCAGAGTGTGCTCTTCACTCTAATGCAGACTAGAGCCTATTACTCTGTGATCTCTCTTGTCTTTTTCAATGGTTTTTCTATAACTATGTTTTTCAGAGATGACTCTTACATAATAGGACTTTTGTACACATTGAATTGTCTAGGTTTTATACAAGTCATTAACCTAATAGGTTAAAATTTCATACTACCTGTTGGAGGAAACCAAGCAGAAGAATATACCTACATACATCCACATTACTACTAATATGGCATTCAGGAAATCAAAGCACTAACAGATAGCTATACACATGGATTTAACTAGACATTGAATTCCCAATAGACTGAATGCCTGTAGTATTCTTAAAAATTATAAAATAGCTATAGTTCATCATTAGGTAGTTGATATCTCAAGAGTTCAAGTTTTTAAGTAAATTTGCAATGCATCAAGAATGATTTACAAAAGAGGGCTGCTTACAAGCATAGGGCTCCATGGGGGTCTTTAGATACCCATACATAGATTTTAGAAAAGTTTTAACACATAACTCTACGTAAAGTACCTACAATTATCGCATATGCATGCACTTCGTAGAATAGGGAACTCAAACCTGAAGTCATAGGAGTATTATCTTTGTATTCAACAGCCCTACAAGCATCCCAATCTAGAATAAGGAAAGGGGAAGGTTTTTCAATGTAGATCATATAGTACTTTACAGGGAGTATGTTTTAACATGAGACTTAAAATATTCACCATCTATTAAGTAGTCAAACTGAGAGTGAAGTGCAATTGTTTACCATATTTCTTTGAAAACTCGCCTCCCTATTATTCAAAAGAAAAAGAAAGATGTTTAGTTAAAAACATATAGAAAACATCATATGACATAACTTCACAATTCACAAAATACTCAGCAAACAACTTATCAACTAAAACTTACATTTCATCTATCAATACTTTAAAGATTGGAAGAAGCACAATGTTAAATATGTATACAAAAGAAGCACATAAGCTATGTATATTTTAAAACCAAAACTCAAATCAACCATGTCTAGAAACACTTACAAATGACCCTAAATGTGCAAACTAACACATACAAAAATGTTGCAAGTCCAATCTTGAGAAAGAAATCACACTAATGTTCACAAGTGGAGAAAAACAATCAATTTTAATTGTCACACACAACATATCTATTAAGTTCCTAAGGCCCCTCCAAGTTAAATTTGAAGGGAAAGAGACTAATTATGTAAAGAGACTCACCTAGGATAATACTACAGTAAAATATCATAGAAACAGAAAAAGTAGCATAGCTGTACCAGATTCCAGTTAGATAAAGCTCTAATAAAATCACACAAATTTTGAGTCATGGATTAATAAATTCACACTAGACACTACTCAAAGAGTCACGAAAATAAGGAAGAAATCAGCCTCTAATGGCCAACACCTTTAAAGAAAAAAAAATAGGACCTTTAAAGAAAAGTGGATATTTCCACGTTAATGATCTAGGACGGATAGCCAGTTATTACTACATCACTCATGGGACAATGGATACTTATAATGAGCACTTGAAGCCAACAATGGGTGATATTGAGCTATGCCAATTGTTTTCATTAACTGAAGAGTTTAAATATGTGACAATAAGAGAAGTAGAGAAGATGGAACTTGCAAAGCTCTTAGACCGTGTTCCTATTCCAGTGAAGGAGAGTTTGGAGGAGCCAAGTGCCAAGATCAATGTTTTGTTCCAAGCTTACATTTCACAGCTTAAGCTTGAAGGTCTCTCCTTCACGTCTGATATGGTGTTTATTAATCAGGTATGTATTTATTTTGAAAACCTGTCTAGCACAAATCATAACCATTTTATCAATTTATAAGTGGGTGACTTGAATTTTGTATCCTTTGTAATGCAAATGGTAACCATTTTCTTCCTTTTTATAAGTGGGTGACCTAATAATTTTGTGTTGTCCACAAAAATCTAAATTTAGCCCTGAGGAAGCTGTGCATGTCTACCCTCCTGCTTTTGTTTCTAACCATACAACCCATCCTTAAATCCTATATTCTCCAACTCATTCACCTTTGCTAGATAGAAGGAATTTAAATTTTTTTATGGAAGTTGTTGGATGATGCACGCTATGTAGTTCTACATACATTTTTTTCTTTGGTTTTGTGTTACAGAGTGCAGGTCACCTCCTTAGAGCACTTTTTGAGATTGTCCTAAAAAGAGGATGGGCTTGGTTAATAGAGAAGGCACTTAAGTTGTGCAAGATGGTTGGAAAGTGCATGTGGAGTGTTCAAACTCCACTTTGACAATTTAAAGGCATTCCAAATGACAAATTGACCAAAATTGAGAAGAAAGATTTAGCTTGGGATCAGTATTATGATCTTTCAACCCAGGAGATTGGAGAGCTCATTCATTTTCCAAAGATGGGAAAAGCCATTCATAAGTTTCTGAAAAATTGATTAAAAAGGACTGTAAATACTTGGGTTTGAATAGGATTGAAGTGCCTGAACTGCTGATACAAAGCTTCATATGAAGGATTTCTTAATGCAAGGGAGGCATACACATAGTTGGGATACACTTATCTTTACATTTGCATGCTATGAAACCTAGTTCTATCAAAAATGCAAATGGTTTTGATGTTTTTGCTGGTTTTGTAGTTTTTTTGTGATTTTTGCAATATAGGGGTTTTGCAATTTTTTGAATAAAATGATAGGAATTTTGAAAAATACAAGAAATAAATTATAACAACAATAAACTATATGGTTTTGAGCTGCAAATGCCTTTCTTATTACAAATAAAAGGTTACAGATCAAAAAGGAACATATGCATAGTAATAGGCAGTTGTATAATAAATAAATGAACCTAGTTTATTTGCAGCAATGAACAAACAACTGAGAAGCTTGAATTGCACAAGGAAAAATGATCTCCAGCCAATAAATGATTCTCAATGCTTCTCAATGGATATGCATCCCAAATGGAAGTGGAATCGATTAAAAAGGAAAGGCATTTTTGCACTAAATCCACATGCCTATCAACTGAAATGGTACGACCCTAGCAACAATAAATAAATTGTACGACTGAGAAGAAGAGGCTTTTAATTTGATTGGAAAATGTTGAAAGTCGTTCTTTCTTCAATCTGATGATTCTTCCTTTCAAACCCTTGCTTGTTTTCACCAAACCCCTGAAGAAAATGCTGACAATGGTGTTTACCAGGAGATGGGGAAAATAAACCACATTTTCTCTGAAATGCAACAATTTAAACAATAATTACCTACTATAAGCTTACCTTGAAAAGTGGTCAATCTCTCTATCATCAACACATTCTCCACGCTTCTCCTTAGCTTCCTCCAACTGACCCTCGTCAAAACCTTATTTTCAAGTTGCAGCTTGCCAAATTGATGAAGTGAAAGGTCAATACCATGAGGAAGAGTTTGGAGGGGCGGGAAACCAATAGTGGTGGGGAAAGTGCAAAAAATTGTGAAAAACATCCCAAAAGATTCATTTAATCGTCTTGCATTGATATGGACAAATTTTATTAGTTAATTTCTATGAATAATATTTTTTTTAATATATTGATGGAATGTCATAATTTTTAGATTTTAGTGTATGGTATAATTTAATAGTTTCACTTTAATATATATAAATAATTTCTATGAATAATATTTTCTTTTAAATATTGATGGAATGTCATAAGTTTTAGATTTTAGTCTATGGTATAATTTAATAGTTTCAATTTAGTACATGTAAATGAAACAAGTGGTATTAATAGCATATGTAGTTGAATAATACAATTATATATCTTTATATGTGGAAAATGGTTTGAAGCAATGGTAAATAATTGGAATTTTCAAGAAGCAATTCTTCTAAAATAACAAATGTAATGTGTTTCACATTCATTCATAGAAGCTTCAAATTTAATGCACTTCTAGCCAATGCTAAGTGGCAATGGTAGTAATATATACTCGGGCAATTTATTTTTTATTTATATATATGTTCATTTAAATTATGCATGTTAATATGTTAGAGAGTATGTGTTGAAGTTAGGGCTCCCTAACATAATGAGTAATAAAAGTTAAAGAATGTAAATGTTAATTTTTTTTATAAAATATGTGAAGGCCTTAAGACTGCATCGAGAGACAATTCCTTCCACAATAGGTAGTTTTGGTGCACCAAGCAACTTAGGTGGCCAAATGGCCCGCTTAGGTAGGGGTCCCATGAGGGGGGCTTGAGCTCTATGGATTATGATCAAATTTGAAAGAAAAAAGAATAAAGGAGTAATAGTAATTTATTTAGTCATTAACTTAGCCATATATTTAGTTATTTATTTAGTCATTTTTATTTGTCTGATATTAGTCATTTATTTAGTCATTTTTATTTTTTTAATATTAGTCATTTAGTTGTGATTTTACCCAATGACCAAATTAGTCACTTATAAATGACAAAATTAGTCATTTAGTTTTCAAATACTACTAGTTTTAGTCACGTAGTCATTTATTTGTCAAATTCTACTAGTGATATGTAAGCCAAGCCCCCAAGATAAAAAATCATGCAAAGGCAAGATGAAAGAAAGAGGAGGTGAAAAATATGTACTCACTCTAGGACCACGAAACTTTAGGTCATCTAATGGGTGAGAAGGCTACAACATACTCACTCTAGGGCCACAAAACTAGTTGTCCGCAGGGTGAGAAAGCCAAAAAAGTAAGATACATACATTAGTCGGTATGCACTCAAACAAAAAGGTGGTTATGGGAAAATGTCATGCCACTAGGTGGGCTTCCCACTCAACCATGCCAAAGTTATAACCGTTGATAACTTTAACAAGATGCCATAAGGAAAATTGCTAATTAACAAAAATAACACGTACCATAGTCACGGTGGAAAAAATGTAAAGTACAAAAATGTAAAAATGTAAAAGTGTAAAAGATGTTCAAAAGTATTTTTCTTAATTCATACAATGTCTCTTCGTAGCTAACATCATTCCTAATGTATCCAAGAGAGGATAAAATGCAAATGATCTCGTCTTGTTTCTAAGAGAGGACAAGTGTAGGGTCTCATCTTGAACAAAATTGTACCTAATGCTTCCAAGAGAGAACATTGCAAGAAAAAGAAAATCACACAATGAAATGTGAGTGGTGATGCAAGCCCCCACTTTAAAGAAGTTGCCAGCACCCATATTAGGATCAAGTACTTTAAATTAGATAAGGAGAAGGAAGAAGATATGAGAGCTTACATAGAAATCCTTATGCCAAGTCATATGTTTTCAATAAGCTACATCATGAAAAAGGGGGAATTATGTCATATGCAAGTCAATCTTAAGATGTATTGTCGACATCACAAGCTTGCTTGTATACATTCATGAAAGGTTAATGACGAGTCAAAAGAGACAAAAAAAGTGACATATGAGGACAAGGCTACACAACCCTTTTCTCCCACTTAGTGCAGGACAAAGGTGATCTGAAAGACTTAATCTAATGCATGTTAAAGTGAAAATCAAGAGGAAGTAGTTTCCCCCATATAGGGAAGCATACAAAACTCCCAAAAATATTTTATTTTATGCCTCAAAGCATGGCATTCATTAGTGGAGTGACCACGAACTCTATGATAGGCACAAAATGAAGTGTTGGAATAACATTTCTTTCGAGTTCTTGGAGGGAGGGTGATTAAGTTATCATGAAGAAGGCTTGAAAAGATACTTTCTTGATCAAGAGGAAAAGATTGTTGTGTGATTAAAGATACATCTTGCATAGTAGGTGATGTTATGCTTACAAAAGACTCAATAGATTGCGAGATGTTGGATTCTTCATTAAAGAAGGAGGAAAAATCTAACAAAGGAAAATCACGAGTGGTTTGTGAGATAACCGTTTGAATGTTTTGAAGAGGATGATATATCTCCACTAGAGGGAAATCAAGAAATACTTGTTTTCCACAATTCAAGGCCATATTATTCTCCTTAGGAGTAGAAAGTTGTTAGGAGAACAACAAGCCACATCCATTTGACAAGGAAGGCTTTGGTCTCTCAAAATAATTTCACTGCCAATAGGGGAATGCTCGATGAAGAGGTGGTGAGGAGAGGAAGAATGAGTATTAGATGATTGTAAGGGAATAGCTATTGTCATCAAGGTCCCATTATCTTGTTCCATATTATCTACCCTACAAGGAGAGCTTGTAATATGTTCATGTAAGTTTAAGGTTTGGAAAGGAGCTTCATCACAAGTGGAGGAGGCATCAAGTGAGGGACCATTATGATTTTCAAATAGGTTTTCCCAAAGGATAGGGACATTGGGGAAGGGAAGATTAAAGGTGTCATGATTTTTAATAGAGGTATCTTCTAACACCAACCTATCCTCTTTACATTGAGGAGGGATATTAGGAGATAGACAAGAGTGATTGTCATGACTGTGAATATTTGGTAAGGTGATGTTGAGGAATTTGTTTATGATCTCATGTTCTTCTTGTGTAAAGTCATCCAAAGGGGAATAAGGAGATGGAAAATCAAGACCTTCAAGGCTTGTGACTTCTTGCATCTCAATACCTTCATCACGAGTAGGAGAGATATTGGAAGAACAACAAGTATGTATGGTATGATTGTCTACATGTCCATTCTCACCAATGGGAAATGTAGAATTAAGGATTGAACTAATGGATTGTTTATGTTTCTTTTTATGGTAGTGAAAAGAAAACTCAGAGGAGGGGATATTATTCTTGTAAAATCTATATTTGATTAAATCAAGAGCACATGTTTTCAAAGAAAACATGCTGAAATAAAGTGCAATGTAATGCAAGTATCTAAAAATGATATGAATGTAAAAAATGTAGAAAAAGAGAAAATTGAAACAAATTTTAACCAAATGCATGCTACATAAATGTTATTAAATAATAGATATAGGTGAAGGAACCAATTAGAAGCCTAAAAACCAATTTCTGAGATCTATAAAGTGTTGTTTCAAAGGCTAGAAGGGACTGATTCACTCAAGGTGGCGATTGAGTCCTAGTATGGACCTTTTGCTAAATTTTCAAAAATTTAAGACTAATTTTTATGAATTATGAGAGCCAAGATACAGTCCTAAGTAAAAAATGCACAATTTCAACAAATATAAATGAATTTAGATGCTACAAATGCAACCTAAATGCACTTTTTATGAATGCAAAATTACCACCTAGCATGCGAATGAATCATCCTAACCCTAATGCAAGATCAATGAAAGACTAGATCTATGATGAATGACTCTAAAATCATACAAGAAAGTGATCAAGAAGTAGGTTAACTAAAATGAAATAAAGGATTTTGGAACTCAAATACTTCTTAGCTCCTCGTAGGGTTTTTCACCTAGAAGGAGAGAGAATGTGTGGCCAAAATGCACATCATTAACACTCAACACTAATGGAAGAATGAAAAGAAAATGTGAAGTGTCTGTAGATGTGTTTAAGTGTTTTGAAATGCAAATGAATGGATGCAAACCAGTCTAATGCAAAATGTTGGAAAACACATTGTGTAATGAAAAATAACCTAAGAATGAATGGAAATATGTAACATAAATGAATCATAAAAAATATGTACACCTAGAATGTTGAAGAAGACTGGAAATTGATTCTGGAATGTTGTTGATGATTTTCTTCAAGCCTAACATGAATCATTCGCCACCTAGGGTGAATCAATCCATGTTTTGGTAAAAACTTCTAGAAACAGGCTTTTATCTGTGGAGAGATGAATTCTGAGAATAATAGTTTTTAGGCCCATAGATGGGACTAATTCGCCATGCTTGGTGAATCAGTCCTCCTACAATAATCTACAAAGTTAGGACTTGATTTTGTAGCTTCATATTTGGAATTTTGTCTTCTATAGGTGTTTGCTTCAAAAAAATTTGGAATCAGATCTAAATATGACTTTTTCTTGATATTTTGAATTGAATGATTGACTCTAAAAATATTTGCAACTTGATCTTCAATGATTTCCAAGCTTCCAAAGGACCTAAATCTACAAACACACAAGAAGAGAAGAAGAAATGTTGAAGTTTAGGGCATGAGGGTTTGCCTTGGTCAAACCCCATTTAGGTACTTAAACAAAAATGATGAATGAAATGAATGAAACATTCAATAATGGAATAGATTACCTTTCCATGATGATTAATCTTGATAGTCTATAACATAACATGTAAAATTTTCCCTTCAATGTCTTAGGAAGCTGAATTAATGACTTTGCAATGTGAAAGCGCTAACTTTCTTAACTTGAAATGGAAGATTGGTAGATGTTTAATGAGGAATTGATGTGTGTGAGATAGAAGATGTGAAATGAGGAGAAAAATACTTATTTATACACTCTTGTTCCTTAGTAACCCATTCATACCTCATCACAAGCCGACATCAAGTGATTTTCAATAAAATCCCAAAAGAAGATTTAAAATATTTTGAATTTGGGGCTAAGGGGGACTCATTCACCACCCATGGTGAATGGGTCCCACCTAGGACTTGAAAATGTGTGTTGGGAAAAATGTTATATTTAATGTTGTTTGTTGGGATAATATGCAAAAATACACTTAATAAAGCATATGAGGGCATAAAGGAGTCATATACGTCATAAGAAACATGTAAATAAGGGGAATATGCCTAAAAAAGTGAGTCTTTATTACAATACTTTACAACACTCCAAAATAGGACTTGATGATGAATAAAAAGGTGATTTTTAGGTGAAATGTATATAATAGAGTCTAGAAGAGTGTAGAAATGTCTTTCAACACTTCACAACACCTTCACAATACATTATTAAAAGCATTTTTTTTAATTTGTAAATATCCAAGACCTAGTGTGGATGAATAAAATGCCTCACAACACCTAAATCAAGGCCTCATTAAGTCCATTTATCATGAATTATCAAAGGGTAATTTTTTCTATGACACACTACACATAGACTAAAAAGTTATGCAATTTCAACACAATTTAAAAACTCATCAAACTATTTCACATTATCAATGGGTAATAATCTTGATTCAAGATACATGTTCTTGTCATGATGTACATTCTATTCATTCAATAATGAAACCCTTCTTTTATTTATAATTACATCATCATCCTCTTCATGCGTAGCTAACATCTCCATATTTACCTCATATAAACAGTCATAAGCAGCAGGGTCATGAGTACGTTCATCAACATCTGCATCATTTCTAGCATGGCGCTTAGGATCAAGATATTGAACACACAATTTTTTATCTTCAAGGTGATCATCATCCATTGAGTAAGTATGATCTAGTGATAGCGAACCCAAGCTACACACCAAGTATTTATTATTTGAAACTTGTTCATTCATGATGTTGAGAATATGTGTCTCAAACTCACTGGTATAACCTTGGTTCTGTCACCAAGCAACAAAGAATCCTTAAGTATTAAGTTTATGCCTATACCTTTATACTGTGGGTATCTTCTTGTTGAGGAGCGATAGCATGGTTACTGCCATATTGTGGGAGCATCTCAGTTGATGAGTGGTAGTGAAGTGGATACTACCATACCACGATTGTCTTTACACTAAGGAGTTGTAGTGCAATTACCACCATATCGCAAGAGTTTTACGGATGTGTAGTGGTAGTGCGGTGTATACCGCCATACGACAAAAACCTTTCAACTATCTGGCGGTAGAGTGGTTACCGCAATACCTTAGCAAACCTCAACCAGTCTGGAGGTAGCGCGGTTATCACCATGTCATGAGAGCTTGTTGGTTGTGTAGCGGTAGCACGGTGTAAGGTGAAGAGCATGGATTTTTTGAACTATTGAGGTGTAAGCCATTGAGTGGAGGACATTTCTGACTTGGAAGATGGTTTTTTGGATGCTTGGGGAGTTTGATAGTATCACAACAAAGGAAGTTGAACTAAATCGATTGTACAAAGAATGTTTTGATTCATGGTTGTTGCTATACATAGTAACGTACTGTAACCATGAAGGGGTTAGAGACTTCAATGGTTGGATGATTGAATCATCTATTAATGTTTCATTGTATATTGTGTATGCATTGTAATAGTGAGACAATAGCGTAGATTGATCATAATCTAGTTTGTATGAGATTGATCAGTGAAATGTTATTGTTGTAATATTGGCAAATTTAAGGAGAGTTTGTAACTTGTATGTAATTCAATTACTATAATACAAGTAATTTTCTTTGGTGTGGTAGGTTTTTCTCCCATAAGGGTTTTCCCACATAAATTTGGTGTCAATTGACTTTGAGTTTATTTCTCTATTTTGTTTTCCTTTCATGTATATATTAATGAACTATAATTGTAAATTTTTAAGATATATCTACATTCTTCTCTAAGTTTTGACATTAGGAAAGTTTGTTCTGCATCCATAGGATTTCCTTACAAGTGGTATCAGAGCCTGGCCAGTTGTGTTATCCTTGTGGGTAGGTTGGGTTTTTTGTGTCAATTATGTTAAGTAGGAGTCTTGTAGAAGTCTCGTAATTTAAAATATAGATTAATATGACAAGCACATTAGGAAATATTGAAATTGAGAAATTCAATGGCAACAATTTGGAATTGTGGAAACTTAAAATGGAAGACCTATTGGGGGATTGTGATCTTTGGCTTGATGTGTTTGGAACAAAACCTTTTGGCATGAAGCAAGAAGATTGGGATCTCACTAATAGAAAAGAGAAAGGTTTGATAACACTTTGTTTGGCAGACTTTGTTTTCCTGAACATTCATGAAGAGAATACTACATCTTATTTGTGGAAGAAGCTTGCAGATATTTATCAAGGAAAGTCCTTGGTGAATAATTTGTTCTTAAGGAAGAAGTTATACTCTTTGAAGATGGAGGAAAGGACATCTTTGGCTGATCATCTGAATATGTTTAACACATTGATTGCTTAGTTAACATCTGTGAGCATAAAATTGATGATGAAGATCATTGTATGCTACTATTATGTTCTTTGTCAGATTCTTGGGATCATTTAGTGATGGTGATTGGGAGCAAGAAAACCACTTTCAAGATGGAAGATGTGGTTTATTCTTTGTTATCAAAAGAGATGAGAAGGAAATATTATGAGATGGTGAAGGAGGCTCTTGTTGTTTGAGGTAGATCGAAAGACAAAGGAAAGAAGAAGGACAAGAAGTCCAAATCAAAATCAGAAGGGACATGAAAGTCTACTAGCAAGAAGTCCAAGGTGAAGTGCTGGAATTTTGGGCAGCCTGGTCATGTCTGGAAGGATTGCAAAGAGGAGAAAAAGAAGAAGAAGAACTCTTTCGATAATGATTCTTCTAAGAGTGATGCAGATGCCTTCATTGTAGCCTTGGAAAAACAGGCATCAGATGATGTCTGGTTAATTGATTCTAGAGCATCTTTCCACATGACATCTCCTAGAGACTGGTTTGTTAAGTATGAAAAATACGATGGTGGAAAGGTGTATTTAGCAAGTGATTCATCTTTGGAAATTGTTGGCCATTGAAGAGTTAGAATTTAGTTTCTTGATGGAAGAGTTAAGGGAGTTGATGGCGTAATGCATATACCAGGTCCGGCTTGGAATTTACTTTCTGTATGTAAGCTAAATAATGTTGAAGTGCAAGTATCATTCTCAAGCAATGGCTACAAAATGACTAGAGGCTCGATGGTGCTAGCTAGGGGTGCCCAAATTGGTACTCTGTACAAGTTGGATGCACTTGTTTTTCAATGTAATAATGTCTCTACAAAGTCAAAAAAAGATGTTCATGCAAAGGAGAATGAAGCCCCTGTAGGGGCTAATTCTTTGGAGGTGAAGCTTCCTGCAGTGAAGACTATGCTCTGGCATCAAAGGCTAGGTCATATTGGTGAGAAAGGCTTAAAATCCTTGAAAAATAAAAACCTGGTTGAGGGACTTGATGATTGTAATCTAGAATTTTAATTTTCTGAACATTGTATATATGGAAAACATCATCATGTTTCTTTTTACTCTAGTCCTCATAAATCTTCTAGTGTTCTGGATTATATTCACTCTTATGTTTTTGGTTTAGTAAATGTTCCTTCATTCTTGAATTCAAAATATTATGTATCATTCATTGATGATTATTCGAGAAGGGCATTTGTATATTTTCTAAAAGTAAATCAAAATTGTTCAGTCAGTTTAAAGAGTTCAAGAACTGGGTTGAAAATAAAATTGGTAAGAAAATAAAATGCTTGAGGAAAAATAATGGTGGTGAATTATTTTCTACAAAATTTGAAAGGTATTGCAAAGACCATGGAATTAAGAGGCATAAAAAAACACCTTGCACTCTACATCAAAATTGAGTTGTTGAAAAGCTGAACAAGACGTTGATGGACAAGGAAAGAAGTATGTTGAGCAATGCTAGTCTGGAGCAGAAGTTCTAGGTTGAGGCTATGGCTACAACATGTTACTTGGTAAATAGATATCCATCTTTGGCACTTGTTGATAAAATGCCTATGGAAGCTTCGTCTAGTAAGAATCCCTCTCTGAGACACGTTTGTGTCTTTGGCTGCGAAGCATATATTTATGTGCTAGATGTAAAGAGATCTAAATTAGAGAACAAAGTTGTTAAGTGTATCTTCATTGGCTACAACATTGGTGTGAAAGGATACAAGCTTTGGAATCTTGTGATTTAAAAGGTTGTATATAGTAGAAGTGTAATCTTTCGAGAGTTGAGACCTTCTTCAGTGGAACTGCGGTCAGAGATGAAAGAAAATAAAGGGGAAAATGATGTTGTTGAAATACCTCTAACTCCTAAATAAAGGAACAACACATTGATAATGTCCCTGAAATTGAGGAGAGTAGAAGCAGCTCTGAGAGTTCTGAAGAAGAACTACAACCTCAACCTCAGCCTGTGAGGAGGTATACACGTGAGAAGGAGCAACCTAATAGGTATGGATTATCTATGTTGGATTATAGTTGTGCCTATGATTTAATTACTAATATTAATGAGCCTAGGACTATAAAAGAAGTAGTTGAAATGACTGATTCAGATTCCTGGTTGGAAGCCATGAATGAAGAAATGGCATCGTTGAAGAAGAATGATACTTGGGATCTAGTCCCATTGCTTGAGGGTAGAAATCATATGGGCTACAAATGGTTTTTTTAAAAATAAAATTGGTTTGGATGGCAGTGTTGAAAATTACAAAGCAAGGTTGGTTGCAAAGGGTTATTCCCAGGTAGAGGGAATTGATTATAGAGAATTTTTTTCTCCTATAGAAAAGTTGACATCTATCAGATTTCTTTTGTCACTTGCAAAGGCATATGACTTGGAGATAGAACAAATGGATGTGAATACAAAATTTCTTCATGGTGATCTTGAAGAAGAAATTTATATGTCCCAGCCTGAGCACTTTGTGATAAAAGGTAAAGAAAATCTAGTTTGTAGGTTAGAGAAATCTTTGTATGGTTTAAAACAATCACCTAGAATATGGTATCAAAAATTTGACATGTTTTTTTTGTCACTGGGTTTTGTAAGATCAAAATCAGATAATTGTATGTACTTCAAGACTAAAAATGACCGAGTTCTTGTTATTTCACTCTATGTTGATGATATGTTGTTCATAGGAAATAGTAAGTTTATAATTTCTAATCTAAAATATCAGTTGACTGCAAAGTTCAAAATGAAGGATCTTGGTGCAACTAGGTATATTCTGGGGATGGAAATAACCAAGGATGTAGGAAGAGTAGAAAACTTTGGCTCAGCCAAAGTAATTATATTAACACTGTTCTGGAGAGATTTTGTATGACTAATTGCAAGCAGCTAGTTGTTATAGTTTTGTTGGGAATGAAGCTACCTGTTGAAGAGTGTCTAAAATATCCTACTAAGATGGAGGACATGATGAAAGTTCCTTATGATAGTGCAGTTGGAAGTTTAATGTATGCAATGGTCTGTACAAGGCCAGAAATTTCCTAAGCAGTGGGAGTTCTTAGTCATTTTATGGCTAATCTAGGAAGGACACATTGGGATGCTATGAAAAGAGTGTTTAGATATCTGAAGGGAACTTCAGAATATGCTTTATGTTACCATGGTAATTTGGTTGAATCACAGAGGATTCTAAGCACTCATGGGTATGTCGATTCTGATTGGGCAGGGGACATTGACAGTAGAAGATCCACTGGTGGATACAGTTTCATGATGAATGGTGGTGAAGTTAGTTGGATGAGTAAGCAATAGGCTGTATTCACTCTATCTACTACTGAAGCTAAGTATATGGCAGCAACTCATGCCTATAAGGAAGCCATTTGGCTTAGGAGATTATGTTCTAATATTAGTTTTGATGCAAGGAAGATTATTATTTGTTGTGACAGTCAAAGTTCCTTTTGTCTGGTAAAAAATCCTACATTCTATGTCAGGATGAAACATATTGATGTAGAGTAGCACTTTGTATGAGATATGGCAGAGGATGGAAAGGTTTATTTGCAAAAGGTGGATACTCTAAAGAATGTTGTTGATGCATTTTCAAAGCCAGTAAGCAAAGATAAGTTTAGATGGTGCACAAATTTGATGGGCCTTGGGGTCCAGAATATTCAATGACTTTGGGTATTGAAAAGGGTTCAGTGAGTTATTCGTCAAGTGGGAGATTGTTGAGAATATGTGTCTCAAACTCACTGGTATAACCCTGGTTTTGTCACCCAGCAGCAAATAATTCTTAAGTATTAAGTTTATGCATGTACCTCTATACCATGAGTATCTTCTTGCTAAGGAGTGGTAGTGTAGTTACCTCCATACCGCGAGAGCATCTTAGTTGTTGAGTGCTAGTGAGGTGGATACCACCATACTATGAGTTTCTTTACACTGAGGAGCAGTAGCACAATTACCACCATACCACAAGAGCTCTCTGGATGTTTAGTGGTAGTGTAGTGTATACCGCCATACTATGGAAGCCTGTCAACTTTCTGGTGATACAACAGTTTTTCCCATACCTCGAGAGACCTCAACCAGTCTGGAGGTAGTGCGGTTACCACCACCCTATGAGAGCATGTTGGTTGTGTAGCGGTAGTGTGGTGTAAGGTGAAGAGAACATATTTTTTGAACTATTGAGGTGTAATTCATTAAGTGGAGGACGTTGTTTACTTGGAGGATGGTTGTTTGAATGTCTGGTATATTCGATAGTTGTATAATAGAGGAAGTTGAACTAGATCAATTGTACAAAGAATGTTTTGATTCATGGCTATTGTTATACATAATAATGTACTATAACCATGAAAGGGTTAGAGAGTTCAATGGTTGGATGATTGAATAATCTATTAATGTTTCATTGTATGTTGTGTATGCATTGTAACAGTGAGACAATAATGTAGATTAATCAGAATCTATTATGTATGAGATTGATCAGCGAAATGTTGCTGCTGTAATATTGACATTTCGAAGGAGATTCTATAACCTATATGTAATTCAATTATTTTAATACAAGTAATTTTCTTTGGTGTGGTGGTTTTTTCTCCTATAAGGGTTTTCCCACATAAATCTGGTGTCAATTGTGTTTTAGTTTATTTCTCTATGATGTTATTTCTCTATGATGTTATTCCTTTCATGTATATCTTAATGAACTGTAATTGTAAAATTTTAAGACATATATGTATTCTTCTGTAAGGTTTTACATTAGGAAAGTTTGTTCCACATCCATAGGATTTCCTTACATATTAGTGAACAAGTGACTCCATCATCATTTGCATCACTGCATCATTCATGTGAAGAAAATATCCCTAGATCATCCTCATAATATCATTCACAATCCTAAAACAAAAATTAGAAACTTCACTCTCATCATGATTCTCATCACAAAAAAATTCATCACTATATATATTATGCTCAAAGTTTTTATAGTGAATGCTTAGATTTTCATCTTCAATATCTTGACCACTAATTTGTGAAGAGAAATCAACAACACTTGCAAGTGTATCTTTATCTTCATCATTGGTATATGGATCTGCATATATGTTGCTTGTGGGTTGATTACAATCACTATCTTCATCCATACAACATGTGGATCTTCATTCTTTCATATACTCTTTTCATTTTTGTGTATGAAAAAATTACCACTACCATTCCCTTTCTTAATGCTATTTCACTGAATAGGGAGCCAAATTTTTTAATACTTGAATACTTCTCATAAACTGCTTTCAAACAAAATAATACTTTCTTTAAATTTATGAGAATACTGTGAAATTTGTAACAGTTGCTAACCTTTCTTTTTGACTAAAATTTTTGTAGATCTAGAACTCTCTTCACATCTTCAGTAGGTTCTTTATATAGAGTCGCCACCTATCTTCATAGAGGATTGAACTTCAAGTAGTATGAAGCTCCTTCAAAGAGGAATTTCCTTCTGGGTCTTCTCCAATATTAGAGTCACACATAAATTCTTTGAAATCTACTACAATACAATAACTTCCAAGTCTAAAAACTTCAAAATATATGAGCCCAATTTTTAGATTCACCAAATTCTTGACTCTATTCAAATGGATACTCCTTTGATGTTTCTCCAGTATAGTCACCAATCTGTTGGTTCCCAAATCACTAGATGTAATAAGTCCTAAAGAATAGCCATTTTCTAATATTTAGACTCAAAGATGGATTTGGCCAATGAACAAGATTCAGTCAAAGCCTGAAATCTCCTACACTTTTGGCTTTGTTAAAACAATGTGGGTCTCCCCAATAGTATGCTCATAGATACTCTTGTGTGCTAAAGTACCTATAATACTATAAAAAAATGATTCTCCTTTAGATGCTCAATAGAAATAATACCCTATAGGCTTGGCTAACCTCTACACTAATGCCTAATTTAAACATGAGAGATGTAATTCATTGAACTCCACGCACCATTAAAATGAGATTGATAAGTAAATTTAATTTTTAAATTGTAGTTACTCACTACAATCTTAGGAAACAACATGATTAATAGACCAATGCCACATCCCAGGATGGATTCATCCACACCATGTATTTTAAAACCTAACACAACATTCAATCTGTCATAATCATACCTATCAGATGATGCATTACACCATTGATACCATCAAATAAAGATAAACTAGTCATACTAAGCAATCCTAGCACACAACTACATGTACCTCCATTTGTGTTACTACAAATTAACTCATTCTTTGAATGAGAGTAATAACATCAAACAAACATACAAGGAAAGACAATAAGTTGAATAATAAAAATATTTGATTACTCATATTCATAATTTATGCATTGTGAACAATGGAGACAACTAGTTCATAATATTTTCTCATTTACATTCAACTATGACGATCCTTTAATTACATTATTCATTAAAAAACTTAGACCACTCCAAAAACATGAAAAAATAGCATTATACACTTGAAACCCTATTACAAAAGTGTTTCCATTGAAACCAAAATGTGCAACCTCTACAAATGACAAGAAGAAGATATAGAAGAAGTAGAAACCCTAAAACTAAGTTGACACCTAGATCCATTCTTCTCTATTGATCTGTAACTATCTTTGCTTCATGAAGAAGTTTCAATCTACTCCCAGATTCATGCATCTTGCATTCACTTGCCCAATAATAGAAAATATTCCCCTCATGATGACCTTCTTCATCCATGCCTTGCCATTGAAAATATCTTGTTCTTACTTGAAGCTGAAGAAAAACCTTAAGTGAAGAGCTTTCATTCCTTATTCCTGATAGTAAAAATATCCTTTACCTGTTCATTTACCCCCTAATTTTATCTGTAGCTCAAAAATATTTATTTTCATAGTGAAAACCTTCACATTTCTCCCTTTACCAACAAAGAATGGCCTTGGATATAGTGAATATTTTATTCACTTTAGAAAATTTTCACATGTCCCCTTTTACTTATCTTTTAACTTGTTGCACTCTTCATTTTATTTGCCAACAAATAAAAACCTTTTTCTTACATATTGGATACTTTATTCACTTTATAAAAAAAAAAATTGTACCTTTTTTATATGTACATCATACTTTAAAATCTTGGTAATTAAAAAAGTGAAAGATTTAAAAAATTACAATATCAGGCAAGCAAAAACTTTCACCCATGCTCTATTCAACTTTACTTTATGTTTGAGATATTTTTCCCTAAATGGAAAAAATTAATTCATTCCTAGGAAAATAATATATTTACCCATGCCCCTATCTTCACCATTCTGCATTTTCACTCATATCCTTTTTAAATTGTGAAAAAAATCACAATCGGGAATTTTTTTTTATCTTACCTTTGCCTTATATTTCACTCTAAATATTTTCCTTTTATTAATAAAAACACTTATCGCTTTAGGAAACTTTTAAATTTATGTTCTACCTTTTATTAAAAAAATTTGTGAGGCCCACCTTGAAGTGTCAGATGCCCACTCTTTCATTCCATTTGATGATGGCTACAAAATTTCACTCGAGCTTAAAGGTAATTTTTTTTTAAACTTTAAAATAAAGCTTCATACCTCTCTTCCCTACTTCCCCGCAGCCTCCTTCTCACGTCACCCCAACCTCTCATGGGCTAGTGGGATATGGTACAGATGCATCCACATAGCCCCAACTTTGTTGGTCATTGATTTCCTCTTCTTTTCCCTAATTCTTCTTTTACTTGCTTTCGCTTGTCCATGGTGTTTCATCTCCCTCATACAATTTTGATACATTTTCTCTGCAAGTGCAAAATTTCCCAATGTAGAGTAATACGTGCTAGGTTTCTCCATTCATCGGTATTGAATAAAGAAATCTCCAGTAGCAGCCCCTTGTTCTTTTTAAGTAGTTAGATCAAGCCTTACCAAGATGTGTTCCTTGTAGCTAGTACAATGGCTCACTTCACATGTCTTTGCACCAACTTCTCATAGTCACCATGCTTCCCAAGATAGTTGCAACAATTCTCTGGATCCTTCCTCTATCGCATAATGCTCCAAAACAACCCTAATTTCTAGATAGAATTGTCTACAGAAGAATCCATTGCATCTAATTTACCCTATGTGACTATATTTATTTCCTTTTTTTGAAAACATAAATGTATTTTTTACTTCCACATTGCTAGCACATTTTTAAAGCATTCAATGGGTGTTTATCCACTTTAAGTGCACCCCCAACAATACTAGGCCTATTTTGGAAATCATTCCCATCTTTAATTGTCGCTAAAATGTATCCACATCAGGTAGAAATCCTAACAATAATGTATTTGTATAATTTTTTTGCAATTTTAGCATCGAATTGACTCCACCATTCATGCTTTGGTGGATATTCACAACTTTCTCTAATGCTCCTAGTGAATCATAGAACTCTTTGCATCCAATTCTCAATGTGTAGCATTAAAAGTTTAATCTATTGTAAGCCAATCCATTTGATTTTAGGTCCATGTGGCCAAACTAGAATTTTCTCAAACAATTTTAGTACATTTTCCCTATAGGTGCTAGCTCATTCTATAGATCCCCTTCAGCTAGTGATGGCACCCTCACTTATAGCAGCATTTCATGTCCAATGTGCCAAGAGTTTAAAATATAAGTTTTGAGCCTCCAAAATGTGTTCCTATGCTCAAAGGATCCCTCCTCTAATGGTAATCAACTCCTGCAAAATGATTCCCACTATAACCAATAATGAAGAGAGCACAAGTGACCTGTATAATCAAATAACTATTCTAGAGAGCCAATTTCCAAATCTTCTTCCAAGAAAGAAAGAGTCTACTGGAGTAGAAATTGAAAAGGTAATAGAAGATATCCAAAGGAATGAAAATGATGAACAAGATGGTGATTCCTTGATAAGAAATGGAAGTGATTTGAGTCCATTGCAAGAAGAGGAAATCCTTGATGAACAATCATCCATGCTACAAGAGGAGGTCATCTCCAATTATAGAAGTGACTCTCTTGGAGAGCATATGCTTGTGTAAATATTTTTCTACTAAAAACCACCAAGCCAACAACCTCTTCACTACTGCCAACATTGTACCTTGCAATCCTCAAGCCTACTTGATTATCAACTTAGCAAAATTTCCACCATGTATCATCACAAAGGCATCACACTTCATGCATACAAGTAAATCAAGGGTTGTAAGGCACCTAATATATATCATATAAACATGAAAATTGCACGTTATTGGCCTTGTACAAATGATTTTCCTTTTTTAGCATTATAGATAACTGTTCAAAAAGCCAAGAAATATTAAATAGTGTTGTGGATTTATCCCATGGTAATTCAAGTGAAACACCACCTTCTTCATGATTTTTTTCTTATGGACATGGTTGTCATTCATAAGCTTGAACTATGCTCACCTCTAAATCCATGTACTTCAATAGAAAATGGACCTTTCTCTACATTTAAACTTTTGAAGGAAATTATATTAGTAGGCCCCTCCACATGCTGACCAATTCAAAGCAATTTAGTTGAAGTGATTACCATAATGCAACACTTATAAGTTCACAATTGTGCAAAGTATGCCAGGTCCCCATGTGGGCCCGACTAAAAAAAAAGTATTTGGATATAAATTTAACTTTGAATTGATCTTAGGCTACTTGTATATGCATCCAAGGTGAAAAATTTAAAGTGGGTAACCATCAAAATCCATTTTCAGATACTTATTACTGTGAACCAAACATGTCAAGTGGCCTCTGAAATTGCCTCAGGAAACTAGTCAAACAACCTCTTGAAGTCATGAAAATACATAGGTATGTAGACATTTGACCCAAGAATCCAATGCAACAAATGAATCAAAAAATAAGATTTTGAGGTCCAAGATATTCATTGACAAAGTAGTTGACTCAAGATTTTCTACAATTGTGCATGTTCAAAACCAATTAAGGCTCACCAAGTTGCCACTTGGAAAAAATACCAAATAATCTCCTAGGGAACTTCCAATAGACACACTAGTTCATTTGAGTACATTGAGTATGTGTGCAAGAGGGATTTCATTCAATCCACATTCTTCAAAAGATATTAAGTGTCAAACCTGACCACCTTGAAACATTCTAAAAATGCAGATGTAAAAACTGAACAGACTACATTTGCTTTTGATCTCGAAAAATATCAAATCAAATCATGAGACTCTAAAACTAGACCATGGAGCATATGAATGTGGGGAGAATGCAAGGAAATAATCCTTTTGTGATTACAATCATTCATTTGTGAAATATCCACTCGAATAGGAGCCACTTTGCAAGGCTGAAAGTTCACAAACAACAAAACAGTCCTAGAACCCTCCAGCTTTGCTTTTCAAAACCTTATCAAAACTCATCACGGGAAGTGGAAAATATTCATGCATGTTCACATATGTCACATGAGTATGCCCGCTAATGTATTTTTGCATGAAATTCAACTGAATCAAATTCATGACCCTCCAAAGTAGGTCAATAGGGCAGACTTTTTAGGTGCACTTCTAAGTACATGCAAATAAACTTTTTTCATCATGGGCACTCAAAATTTGGAAATTTTGAAGGTTTCATTAGTGGCTCTTACTTGGGATGTATTCCCCTTGTGGGTATGTAAAGATTCCTAATCTATCAAAGAGCAGACCAAGTGCTAGAACATTGGGTGACAAAGTCTTAATCAAATTTTCAAACCACATTTGATGGCCCCAGGACACCAAATGAAAATAAGAACCCATGCTTTCCTCTGTAAAAAACCATCCTGATGAAGGAAATGATTACCCTCAACCCACAGTTACCTTTGTCACTCCACAACAACATGAGTGACTGCATTACTGCAAACACAATTGTCAAGCTACTTTTGAACAAGTGAGAAATTGCTCTGTGTTTAGCTTTGTTGCTACATGGAAACCAAATCACATAGTCCAGATCATTGCCAATCCCTTCATTTTTTTTATTTTGTAGCAAGTGGTAGCATACAAGGATAATGATTAAGACTATAACCAAGCATAGTCTTATCACATTTATCAACCCCCTCATAATGATTATGCTTGAAGAAGATATCATGTCTCAAAAACAATGTGCAATCCTATCGTGTGTTGAGCAAAGAATGCTCAAACATTTGAAAATCCTTTAACTGAATTGCACCATAAGTCATTTTATTATCATTATAACAACATAGCTTAGTCACATCATCACTTGCTTCAAGGTTCTGAAAATAAAATTTATCAACACCCACAATACCTTAATCTTCATTCAAATCAGGGTATTGAGAAAAACAATCAACCTCTAATGCATAAACATTTTTTTCCATCTCAGGTTCACACATGATGTCAAATTCATTCTTCAGACCACTATGCAATTCCATATGGAATGTTTCAAATAAAGATTCAAATAATTTAGAATTTAACTTTGAGCCAAAATTTTCACATTGATTTTTCATAACATGTTCAATAGTGCTCTCCACAATGACGATATGAATACCTGAATCGCTTTGAATGCCATCACTTTCAGAATTAACAGGATCAACAAAAACACTTTCATGTGCACTAGTAACTTCATGTGAACTATTAGTTGATAGGAATATTGACCTATGTGCCAAAGACTCACTATTATCTAATATTTGTTCATTAGCACTTGAACAAACATCTTTACTTTCCTTCACATAAATTCTTTCCTCATTGGATGAAAATATGTCAATAATCATACTGTGAAGATAAGGAACATCAGCAAAGAACACAATTTCACATTCACTAACATGAGATCCACCATTGTTTGCATCATCTGACTCCTCTACACATAGAACAAAATGTTCTGCAATATAAAAAAAATGAAAATTCATCAAACTATTGGGTGATCCCACAATTTTTGGCCAAACTGGAGACTGACCTGATTTTTTCTAAGTAAATCTTCACTTTCGGGAACCTATAGTGGCTAAACCATGAGAAATTGAAGATGATGCAAACTAGTGATTTGTGACAATTTGTTTGTATATTCTAAATATATGTTTTTCAAAATGTTTTGAATCAAATTGCACTTCTTTTTCCATCTCCTTTGAAAACTAGTTTTTTTTTAGTAAACACCATTTTTAAGGAGTGATGCTCACCGTATAACACATAACATTTTTTTCCATGAAGGATCATATTATAATTTTTTTAATTTAGATTTGTAACTCCAATATCTAGTTCTTCCAATTGGTTTCACAGTGTTCTATTGAATATATTTTCCTTAATCAAGTTTCGAAGTCAAGCCAATTACAATTCAGAAATACATGGACTCTATAAAACATGACCTTTCTTGTTTGTATCAATTTTTTTTTATTTTTTATTTGTTGGATCAAGGAATTAAATTTTTGGAAAAAACAAGGATAGACAACTTAGAGGGGGGGTGAATCAGTTGTCACAGAATATTTAACCTTTCAAACTTAATTTAACTTGAATCTCAAATATGATGAAAGAAAAATAAACCATAAATAATCAACACATCATACACATAGAGAACACCAATATTTTTTACGTGGAAACCCTATTAGGGGAAAAACCATAGTGGATGCCATTCCACAAGATTATACCCTATTAGAAGTATAAAGAAGAATAAATGGGAATGCACATGCATTCAGGCACACTTCCTAGAGCTCACTGCTCAATTACAAGAGGGATCACTGCCCAAGAATTATTTGAATTAAAACCATCTTGATTATGAACTGAGAAAATAGCATCTTCTAATGCTAGGTTACAGTTCTAGTAATGCACATGAACACTTCTTCAACCTTCTTCGCTCTTCTTCACACTCTGCTCTGCCTTTGATTGATCTAAATAATATTTGCACATAGAACTTGCACACTTCACACTTGCACACACAGACTCTCTCCAATTCAAGGAAACAATCACTCTTATATATCCACAACATGAATTACATCAGTAACTTTGTTAGCCAAAACAAAATATAAAACAAATACACAATGTCGGTCCAAATTTACAAAAAAAAAATTTAATGTGAATCAAAAACCATCGGCTACAATGTAATGAAGACTTAAAAAAACCTCCTCAAGTGTGCCAAAAATTCAATTTTAATCTTCAAGGATCCACAACATGCTACAACCACCATGTCAGCCAAGAACACAAAAAATGAACACATGAGAGAATAATCACCGACCACGAGCACATCAATCAATGTGGATGTGCAACAAAGATAGAGCAAGATCTAGAAACATCAACAAGCATCAAGAAACAATAGAGAAACATCCACACCAACTGAGATTACTAGAATAATACCAACTGCAGTTAGGAACACTAATTGAAACCACAAAAACACCAACAAAACACAATTGTCCACAACAAGACCAAATCTTAACAGAAAGCTTTGAAACTTCTATTGGATAAAATGGATACACACAACAATAAACCCTATAATCCACAATGAGTGATCACAAATGTAATAGGCTTGAAACCTTCATGACCTTCACTAACCCACTAGGAACCGGCAACACTTTCTTTTACAATTTTCTCAATATCCTCGACATATACAACCTTCAATACATCAATGCTAATAGTATTGACATCAATGACAACCACATATCAGCAACACAACCATAACATCCAGCAATCTTCCCCTTTAGGATTGATGGAAACACATGATGTGAAAAAAACCATCAATGCAACTCTCCTCAACTCTTCTCTTCTAGAAAGATTTTTCACATTGCACTTCTCCTTCTTTGACATCAATGGAAAAGATAAACATTATCTTTCCACATACAACCTCTAAACCACATATCTGCTCATCTAACTACTCTCCCTAAGTAGCAGCCACAAAAACATCAATCTAGATCACAATGTAGCAGTTAAGCACACATATTTATGCAAGTAAATGCATCTCTAGTTCATAACAGGAGGGGTAATCACCCCTAGCATCCCTTTGAGATACTCAAAAGTATCGTTCAATAATGACTTGGTAAGAATTTTTGGAATTTTCTCTTTGGTAGGAACATACTCCAATCTGACTTCTTTCTCACTTACATTCTCTCTTAGGAAGTGAAACTTGATTGATATGTGCTTGGTCTTTGAGTCTAGCACCAGATTCTTTGATATGTTTATTTCACTTGAGTTGTCATAGTATATGGAAATAGGCTCATCATATACTACTATGATATCTTTCAGCATTTGTTTCATCCACAACACTTGAGTACAATTATTTGTAGCAACAATATACTGTACCTCGGTAGTAGATAGGGAAATGGAATTCTACTTTTTTCTCAATCATGACACTAGCTTCTTTCCTAGGAAGAAATCATCACCACTAGTAATTTTCTTATCATCTACATCTCCATCCCAATCCACATCAATGTATGCATTCAATGTAAGTACATCATCTTTAGGATACGAAAGTCCAAAATCAATTGTTCCTTTCAGATATCTAAAATTTATCTTTACAATAGTCACATGAGATTCTTTTGGATCAACTTGATATCTAGTTACCATACACATTGAATTCATGGTGCCTAGTCTATTCTGAGTCAAATAAAACAATCAACCAATCATTGACCTGTAGCTTGTTTGATTTTCCTTAGGGTAATCATCATTCTTTATTAGCTTGCACCTGGTTACCATGGGTGTACCAACAAGCATTGATTCATCTAGCCAAACTTCTTCAGTAGCTCTCTCACATATTTGGACTAAGATATGAAAATCCCATTGTCTAACTGAGTGATTTGATATCCCAGAAAGAATTTCATTTCTCCAATCATAGTCATCTTAAATTCACTCTTCATTTCATTAGAAAACTTCATACATATATCATCATCTCCTCCAAAAATAATGTCATCAACAAAGACTTCAATAATCAACTCTTTATCATGATCCAACTTGAAATATAATTTTTTATCAGCAATACCTTTATTGAATCCAAGCTTTAGTAAGTATTTATCCAGTCTAGCATACGAGGCTCTAGGGGCTTGCTTGAGTCCATACAAAAATTTCTTCAATCGGAAAACCATGTCTTCCTTATCAGTCAGTTGAAATCCATTAGGCTATTCAACATATAGCTATTCTTCTAATTCACCATTCAGAAATGTTGACTTCACATCCATTTGATAAAATTTGTAGTTTATATGTGACATAAGCAAGAAATAATCTTACAGCTTAAATTTTTGCAACAGGGGTAAAAGTTTCTTCAAAATCAATACCTTCCATTTGTGAATACCCTTTACATACCAGTCTTGCTTTATTCTAGATCACTTCACCTTGTTCATTCAACTTATTCAGAAAGACCCATCTAGTACCAATCACATTTTTATCTCTAGGTCTAGGAATAAGAATCCATGTATTATTCTTTTCAATTTGCATCAGTTCTTCCTTCATAGCTTCCATCCAGTGTTCATCATTACAAGCTTCATTGACATTGTTGGGCTCAGTCTTGAAAATCAAGAAATACTCTTCTGTTATCCTTCTTCTAGTCTACACACCTTTATTCTTGTCTCCTATAATTTTATTTTTAGAGTGATTTAATCTTACATACCTCAGAACTTTAGGATTGTCTCACACTTCTGGTTCTTATGTTCTTTCTTCTACACTTCCACTTGTCTCTCCTTCCTGAATTTCTTGATTTACTAGAACACTTTGAACTTGATTTTGTGTTTGAGAATTCTTTCCTTTGTCTGTACTATCCTACTATTCATCAAAATCATATCCACATTATCTGGATGATCTAGCAGAAACCTAATCAACTCTAACATTTTCACTTTCAACCATTTTCCTCAATATTTTATTGTAGCATCAATAATCCTTGCTTTTAGTAGAGTAACCTAGAAAGATTCCTTCATCACTTCTTGCATCAAACTTTCCTATGTCCTCATCTCTCTTAGTATAACATTTTCTTCCAAAGATCTTGAAATATTTAATAGTAGACGTATAGCAAAACCATAGCTCAAAAGAAGTCTTACAAGAGATACCATTGACATTTACCCAGTTTAAAGTGTACATAGCAGTGTTTACAACTTCTCTCCAATAGATGTGAGGCACATTTCCTTCTATCATCATTTTTCTAGCAGCTCATCTAGAATTGTTCTGTTCTTTCTATCAACAACTCCATTCTGTTGAGCGGTTTGGTGAGCAGATAACTATCTTTTGATTCTATGCTCTTCATAGAAAGAATTGAACTCTCAGAAAGTGAACTCACCACCTTTGTCTAACCTTAGGCATTTTATTTTTAGACCTGTCTCATTCTCTACCATAGCTTTGAAACTTTTGAACTTCTCTAATGCTTCACATTTTTCTCTTAAGAAAGAAACCCATATCATTCTAGAGTAATCATCAATAAGTAGCATAAAAGTACATTTCTCCTCATAGACTTTTGAATCTGGAGGGACCTCACAAATCAGTATGCACCAGCTCTAGTATTCCATTAGAATGATGTTGTTTGCTTCGAAAAGAGACTCTTGTCCATTTTCCCATCTGACATTCCTTGTATATTGTGTTAGCAGGCTTCACTAGCCTAGGTAGATCTCTTACTACTTGAGTGGAACTTACTTTGACAATGTTATCAAAATTAACATCACATAGCATTCTATGACACAACTAGATTTCATCTACCTAAGCAAATAAATAACTTCTATCAGCAGCACTTAGGTGAAAAATATTACCTTTTGTTTGTTTACCTAAAGCAATTACGTTTCCAGAGCTTCTAAGTATCTTTCATTTTCCATCCTTGAATTGAAGATCATAACCCTTGTCCACCATCTATCTAGCACTCAATAAATTGTGCTTCAATCCTTCAACATAAATTACATTATCAGTGTTATGATTTCCACCAAGACAAATATATCCTCTACCACGAATCACATAGGAATTTTTATCTCCAAATCTTACAACCCCACTATCATATTTCTCTAAGCTTACATATTTTATTTTGTCAACAGTCATATGATGTGAGCATCTGCTATCTATAACCCATTCACCCTTCTCCTCAATTTTGGTTGCAAGAGCTTTCTCAATTTAGTAGATTTAGTAGCCACTAGACTATTTTCCTTGATAGTAATGAAACCCCAATCATCTTCATTTCCATTTTCTTTATCAGACTCTTCATCAGTCACACCTTCAAAAAAATAACATTTCTTTTGAAATCTAGGGTTCTAAGGCTTAGACCTAGGAACTCTTTCAGGACACCTTGAGGAAAAAGGACCTATTTTATTGCAAGAAAAAAAATTGATAGGTAGCTTTCCTTTATACTTACCTTGTCCTCTACCTTCTTTCTTTACAATTAGTGCTTCCAGGTCTTCTACCTCTCTTTCTTCATCTTCAAGTTGTTTCATCTCTTCCTCATACTTGAATGTCTTTCTAGAACTCTCTCCCAGATCATATCTTTGTTTCTTTTGGATACAGAAGCCTTAAATGCAGATTCAATCTTGGGGGAAGAATCACCAAATTCACTCAATTCAAAAGTAGCAAGTTTACTAGTCAACATATCTCTTGTCACATTCTTTACTGATCTAAACTCTTCAATAGCATGATCTTTTGACTTGCAAGAGGGGGGACATGATCTGAGCACTTTAGCTACAATTTCCCGTTCATCCAAAATACCACCGGCACATCTAATACCCATCACAATTTCATTTACTCTTTGCATAAAAGAAGAAATATTTTCATCTTCTCCAATCTTAAAATTTTCATACTTACCTTTCGAACTCTATAGCTTAGTGACCTTCACATGTACATACCCTTCATACAAAGTCTCTAGCTTCATCCACATCTCATGAGTTGTCTTCAGACCTATCATATTTTTCATTTCTAAATCCATCAGAGCACTCAACAAAGCTTCCATGACCTTGATATTATTCTCAGCTTCTTTAATCTCATCAGTAGTGGAAGGACCATTATGAGGAATAATATATATGTTCTTTGTAATTTTCTAGAAGGGTTCACCTAAACACCTCAAATGACATTTCATTTTGGATTTCCATAGTGAGTAGTTTATTCCATCAAATCTAGGACTGTCCTTCTTGTATGATGCCATCTTGGATCACCTCAAGCTATTAAAATTCTTCATAGGAACTAGCTTTGATACCAATTGTTGAAAAAACAAGTACAAACAATGGAGAAGCAGGGTAAATCAGTTGTCACAAAATATTTAACCTTTCAAACTTAATTCAAATTTAATCTCAGATCTGATGAAAGAATAATAAACCATAAATAATCAACACATCAGACACACAAAGAACACCAAGATTTTTTATGTGGAAACCTTGCTAGGGGAAAAACCATGGTGGATCTCAGTCCATAGGATTATACCCAGTTACAAGTATAAAGAAGAATCAATGGAAATGCACATGCATATAGGCACACTTCCTAGAGCACACTACTCAATTACAAGAGGGTGTGCACTGCCCAAGAATGATTTGGATTAAAACCATCCAAATTATGAACTGATAAAATAAAATTTGCTAATGCTAGGTTATAGTTCCATTTATGCACATGAACACTTCTTCAACCTTCTTCACTCTTCTTCACTCTCTACTCTGCATTCGATTGATCTGAACAATATTTGCACACAGGACTCACACACTTCACACTTCCAGACACAGACTCTCTCCAATTTGAGAAAACAATTTCTCTTATATATCCGCAACATGAATTACATAAACAACTTCATCGGCCAAAACAAAATATAAAACATATACACAATGTTGGCCCAAATTTACAAATAAATTTTTAATGTGAATCAAACACCATCAGCCACAATGTAATGAATACTTAAAGCAACCTCCTCGAGCATGCCAAACATTCAAATTTTAATCTTCAAGGATCCACAACATGCTACAACCACCATGTTGGCCAAGAACACAAAAATTAGACACAGAAGAGAAAAATCACCGACCACAAGCACACCGATCAATGTGGACGTGCAGCAAAGATAGAGTACAATCTAGAAACATCCACAAGCATCAAGAAAAAATAGAGAAACATCCACAACAACTAATATTACTAGAATCATACCTAATTCAGTCAAGAGCACTAACTAGAACCACATAAACATGGACAGAACACAACTGTCCACAACAAGACCAAATCTTCACGTGGACTTATGAATCTTTTGGTGGATAAACTAGATACACACAAAATAAACCCTTTTAATCCACAACAACTGATCATCAATGTACGAGGCTTGACACCTTCATGACGTTCACTGATGCGTTGTGAACCAACAACACTTTCTTTTACAATTTTCTCAATATCTTCGACATATACAACCTTTAATACATCAGTGCTAATAGTGTTGACATCAATGAAAACCACATTTCAGCAACACAACCACAAAATCCAACATCAATATCTAGTGTAGTCATATTTTTCAAAAAAAAGTTGATAATCTCCTATTTTTCCACGTGTAAAACAAAGAGCTTGATTTTCAGTGAAAAACCTACATTCACAAGAAATAAAAAATAAATATAATAATTAAATTAAATATATTAAAAATTATAGTTTTTGGGAAGCTTATAATTAGGAATACATACTTAGAAAAAATAAATTTTAAATGATTTCAGTTGATCCCCCAAAAGGTAAATCAAAAGTTTTTTTTTATCAACATTTTGATAGGTGTAAAGGAGACTCCGTTATAGGTATGGTTTAAGACCAGTGGGCTTCTATCCAAGGGGGTTGATCTAAGCTAGTTTTATCAAACCCTCTTCAATTGGAATGCTTTAAATGGAAATTTTTAAGGCTTAAATCATTATATTTTCTAAAAATATCTGATTTCAGTAAAAATCAGAATCTCCCAGAAACTATAAACCAGCTTTATGGGATCACCTTGTTTCACATTTTTAATGGGTAATAATGTTGATTTGAGATCCATGTACTTGTCATGATGTACATTATGATCATTCAATAATGAAACCCTTATTTCATCCATGAGTACATCATCATCCTCTTCATGTGTATAGCTAACATCTCTATATCTACTTCATATAAACCCTCATAAGCAGTAGGGGCATGAGCATGTTCATCAACATCTTCATCATTTCTAGCACTATGCTTAGGATCAAGATACTAAACACACAAGTTTTTATCTTCAAAATGATCATCATCCATTGAGTCAGTATGATCCAATGATAGCAAACCCAAGCTACATTTCAAGTACTCATCATGTGAAACTTGTTCATTTATTTGTGAACATGAAACCTCATCATCATTTAAATCAATGCATCTATCATGTGAAGAAAATACCCCTAGATCATCCTCATAAGAGGATTCATAGTCCTTAGAAAAATAATCATAAACTTTACTCTCATCATGACCCTCATCACAAGAAAATTCATCATTACATGCATTATGCTCTAAGTTTTCAGAGTGAATGCTTAGATTTTCATCTTCAGTATCTTGACCACTAATTTGTGATGAGAAATCAGCAACATTTGCAAGTTTCTCTTTATCTTCATCATTGGTATATAGATCTACATATATGCTTCTTATGGGCTAATTATAATAACTATCCTCCTCCATACAACATGGATTTTCATTCTCTGATATACTCTTTTCATTTTTGTGTATCATGTTCTGATTTTTTTCAATAGGACAACTGCTATCTTCATTTTGAGACATCATATTTTGTGCATAGTCACACTTGGCTCCTAAAATCTCTATCCAATCAAGTACATGGTCAAAACTATGAGGATTTGACTCTTTCGGCAAGGTACTCAGCCTTGACTCAAAGTTTTCACAAACTAAATCAATACATGCTAAATCCTTAGGTCTGAAATTTTTGGGGACTTCCAACAAGGAATCCAAAAATATTGAGAAAAAATCACAGGGTGATTCTACCTTGTGCCTCTTCATGTTAGACAATTCTTGAACAAAAGATATCTGATCAACTTTTCTTAAATTTGGTTGATGTTCAACTTGGATCTCACTATGATTTGTGTGTTGTAGTGATGGAAAATTTGGAACAACAGAAGCATCATCATCTTTACAACCATTTCTATTGTTTGATCCATGAATTACATTGGCATGAGGTGTGCTAGGATAACCAACACTTGCAACCATGTATCCTTTCATCATTGAATATTTTAGATTGTTCTCAATATCCATGGAAATTTGATATGCCTGGTCTAATGTTGTAGGATCTTTATCTCTTAGCAGATAACTCATTTCTTCATGAAATACACCGAAGTATACAATCAGACATACTACATCATTTGGTATCATTCTTTCAGGAATGTCACTTAGTGTTTTTGAAAATATGAGATTGGAAGTTGCGACTAATTCATTTTCTTCTTTCTAGATGATCACAAGTTTTTGTCTCATTGAATGTGGATTAGTTCTTTCTCCAAACTATTCTATGAATGCTGCCATAAAATTATTCCATGAAGAGATAGAACAAAAATCCAAATATGAAAACCAATCTCTAGCATATTTCTTTAGAGATTGAACAAATAAATTATTGACAACATCTTCATGACTTATCACACAATCTCCCATCAAATATGGAAATTCTTGTAGACGTTGAGATGTTGATTCTGATCTTTTCCATTTGAACTTTGAAAAACATTAACTTCATTAGGAACAAGGTTTTGGAAACCTTGAATACCATTAAAATTCAATGGTTTATGTCTTTCCATAGAGAAACTTCTTTGATGACATGATAGGGTTTGCACACTCTTCATGTTTACATCATGCACCCCATAGGGATGTACAAGTGAATGATGTATTTTCTTACTATAGTTGATCACTGCCCTATTTCTTGCTTTTTTCATGATCTTAAAATATTACAATGCATAACTCAAATACAACTACATCTAAGATCTCTCTAATGGGAATATTTAAAAAAAATCATACTTCTTCATCACAACATATAATCTTCAAATTTATCTTAGAAGTATGAAAAAATTACCACTACCATTCCCTTTCTTAGTACTATTTCACTCAATAGGGAACCAAAAAAATTTAATACTTCAATACTTCTCATAAAATATTTTCAAACATAATTTAATAATTTCTTTAAGTTTATGAGAATACTTGGAAATTTGTAGTAGCTGCTAACCTTTCTTCATGACTAAAATTTTTCTAGATCTCGAACTCTCTTCACAAATTTAGGAGGTTCTTTAGACAAAGTCGCCACCTCTCTTCATAGAGGACTAAACTTCAAGTAGTATGAAGCTCCTTCAAAGATGAATTTCCTTCTAGGTCTTCTCCATGTAATGTCCCCCTATTAGAGACATGAAATGCACAAGTTAGGGTAAGGGATTTTGTATTTACCAATACATAATTTTGCACATGTAATTTTCCTTGAAGACTTGCACACACAATGTGTTACCAACAAATACACATAGTTCCTTATTCATAGTTGAATTAGACAATTCTAGATAAAACAGTCAAAGAATAAGATGAATGAAATGCATTATTATCAACTAGTGCATAACTAACATAATATGATATGAATTATTACTCTTGATTGGAATAGATCTTTGCCTTGATTCCTCTTTCCTAACCTCATTGGATGGAAGTACTATTGTGCCAAGGGTGCGTGAACAATCTCTAATTGGACTCCCTCAAGGTTTCCTACCTGTCTTAGGACCATCCATCAAAGGACTGATTTACCCGCCTTTCCCTTCATAAACTTCCTATCCTTATTCAGTGCTAGCAAAACGAAATTTTGGCCCGAAGTCTATTCTCAAAGTAAAGTCATAGTAGCTTAAGGAAGTACAATAATTGTGGCACACAACATTATTGTGTTATTGACACATAGTACTCATTAATCTTCAGATGCAAACTCTTGTCTTATGTTGTATAAAAGAAACTCAATACATTGAAGTATACATCCACTGATTGCAAATGTCTTACTAAATCTCTATATATATCTATATCTATACATATCCGAATGTATACTTTCAATTGCCAAAATATATTTATTAACATCTTTCTTATACATACAAAAAAAAAATTCTTTAATAGGTTTATATCTATCATATATTTTTATTTATATATCAAACACCAGTGATTACTTCATTTGCTAGGAATTCCCTGATTATCATTTATTTACTCTTTTATTGATTTTCAACATAATCTATAATTACTTCTTATGTAAGATAACTTAATTACCTGTAATCACTCTGCAAGAGAAATTTAATTACCTTATCTTTTTGTCCATATTTAGTAGTTCGTGCCTCTTTATCCTTTGTATCCTTAGTCCCTTGGTCTGTATGATAACATCATAGTGGAGTCAAAACTTTAGTGTTGTCTACTTGGAGCCATGTCACATCTGGAATGGTCAAGCTGGAGAGGGGTTGAACTATTGTGGTTGGGAGGCGTGAATTAAGAAGGAAGATGCATCTTAGTTTATGAGTTGTTGTACATGTGGTGCCACCACCCCACCTTGCTTATGTTTATGCTTGGCGCTAAAACCTTTTCTTTCGTATGATTATTTTAGCATCAGAAGCTTCATAGATTGGGTGTACGAACTTTGCACTGCATATTACATTACAGGTCAAACAGTGTTTTATAATATTTTAAGCGGCTGAGTTTGTGTGTGTGATAAATTTATTCGGTAATTCCTATCAGCACTTTAGAATCTATAATATATTTATCTCCCCACTTGTATTCTACTAGAATTCTGATAATCTGTTATGTCCCCTTAAGACTTGTGTTGACCCACCATTTGAAGTTCATGTTGGGGACGTGCCTTTTCCAGGCTTGGTGTTTGGCTTATTCACCACCAAGGGTTGGCTCTTTAGATTTGGTATTGTCTTTGTTTTGATGTTCATTTATATTTCATAGTTTCAATTTTTTATACTTTCCTTTATTAGTTTATTATACTTATATGATCTCCATGTATTATTATGGATTTATCATTGTAGGTTATTCTATAGGAGATAATCATGTTAGATATAATTATGATATTAATTACAATGATCAGTTATATTAAATGGTAATTACTCATACTTATATTTTTTTGATATTTGCTTTATTTGTTAATATTTTATTATTATAATATTTTCTTAATAATATTACTTGTTGTATTGTTTCTTCTATGATAATCATAATTTTCATTTGTATTTGATTAATTAGATTTTCTTATAAATATCATATTATCTATTATATTTGTAATCGTAATTACAATATTGTTTTATGTTTATATTTTGTATTAATTTTATACATTTTAATATCTACTATATCATAACCATGTTTATGAAGTTATTAATAATATTCATAATTATTTAATATTGTCTTGGACAATTATAATTATGTAATATCAAATGGATAACTCTACTATCTAAAATGTCACAATTTTGGGGACATGACACTCCAACAATAGAGTCACACATAAATTCTTTGAAATCTACTATAATACACTCACTTCGAGGTCTGAAAACTTCTCAATATCTAAACAAGATGTTCAGATTCACCAAATTCTTGACTCTATGCAAATGGATACTTCTTTGTTGTTTCCTCAGTAGAGTCGCCAATCTGTTGATTCCCAATGTTGGTTTGTTTTACTGTCACCAAGTTGATCTTCTAATCTACCTATGAAATTGCCAATTCCAATCAAGGGCAGCTCGAAGGACCTGGACCAACTGATGAGGACTTCAAAAGCCTCCTACACTTTGGGCTTTGCAAGACCTGGGAGGGTGATCCTTTTAGCACTATCAACAAATTAAAACACATACATAATAGAATATTGCTTAACAGATAATCTCATTTAATAGCTCAACATAATAGGATAATACTGAATAGAATTGGCTATTCATTAGTAATATCAACTATTTAGAGCATGAGATAACTACAACACCTAGGGATTTAAAATGATTTTGAATTTCAAACGTTTCTGAGATACACTAAGCTACAAGATCAATCAGTGCCTAATTCTGTGCCATGGAGTCAAACACATAAAAAGAATCCATCAGCAAATGACAGCAACCAGTGGAATTGAATTGTTAATTCCTTGCATCAACTGTTAGTGTCTTACACCAAAAATCCCACTCCTGTTATCAATCAAACTCTCCTTACCAAATCCAACCTGCACACCTAGAATCATTGTTATCTGCTCAAAGTATTTAACCATTTCTTTGAAATAGACCCATAGAAAAAATAACACAATCTCATGAAATTTGAGATGACAAACTCAAAGATACTTTGTATTATTTAATTCATATGATTAAACTGTACAAGTATGGAGACAATTTGAAGATATTCTTGAATGTGCAAACAATTTGAAGAGATTCATGATTTATTTGCACAAACTAGTTGTATTTTCTCATAAAATCAAGAATTAACGCTTACAGACTCAATATGACTTAGAATTTACAATTCTCTATCTACCCTAGCCTCATACAAAAAATTCCAAAACCTAAACTTAATCTCTAACCAAGAACAATGAGAAGAGAAGAGAAGAAAATAGAAGAAGAGAAGATTCAGAAGAAGCCTTAAAGCTGATCCAGAGATGCCATCTAGAATCCTCTTCACCGTTGATCAATAGAATGCAAAGCATCTCTCCTCTCTCTATAACTGAATTTACCTCTTCATTTTCCATTGTCCAAGCTGTCTTATAACAAAAAATTAGCCCATGTGATGGAATTCCATTCTATTTAGCAACTGTATTAAAATGCCTCTCTACCCGTGAAATTTTGTTTTTCCTTTATATGCTACACTATATTTTACATTGCCAAAGTAAACCTTTCCCCTTTGCACTTTATTTTTTAAATTATTCATGTAAAACATTCCTCATTTACTTGTAAAGTGAATATTAAATTCACCCTGCCCATGAAACTTCCTTTGTTTTCCCTGTGAAAACATTTATCTCTACCTTTTACTCTTGTTTTTCCCTTCATAGATTGGAGGTGCACTTTATTTTATTCACTTCCAATGAATAAAATATTTTATTTCATTTGTATTTTACCACCAGCAATAGAATGTTTCACTTTTATTTTTCATTCTCTAGCAGAGAATATCACTTGCAATTTACATTCACATGCATTTTAAAATATTTGCCATTTTACTATGTTGCACATAATATTTGCGTATTCACTTTATCATAGTGAATATTTAATTCGCATTATTTCCCCATCAAGGAAATATTTCCAACAGTGAATACTTTTACTCATAAAATATCCCATACATTTCATCTATATTTTATTTCACTTTATAAAAGTGAGAGCATTAAAAAAAAATATCAAGCACTGGAGACTTTACCCACCGTCAAAAATAAAATTCCATCGGGCCCACCATTTGTATTCACCCATAAACATTCAATTCAATGTTATATTCTTATTTTATCGAGCTCTTTAAAATATTTTTCCCATGCATTGCAAACATACCTGCTTGTCAAAGATTTTGGCCGGCCCCACCACTGCCAGATGGCAACAGCCCGCGATCTCACCAAAATTAACCTGTGAGCACCTTCCGATCGTGATATAGTGGGAAATGGTTTGATGAAGCTGCATTTGTATCTTAAATCTCCACCGTTGGTTTCTTTCTGACTTGTTTTGTTTGCAAATTTTCCCTAATCCTCTCTTTGTTCACGACATTTCTCTAAAACCCCATCAATGGTGGCAACAACTCTTTCTCTACAACTTCAATGGCACTGGTTGTGACTTTGGTTTATACTGATTTGATGGCCTCTTCAACAAATGCATTTTGCAATATATGCTAGGCTTGGCCTCTTCTCCCAATAGATGCACTTTGTTGGATACTCATGTGCTCATCATGCACGCAGGCCTCGCCTTAATGCATTTTCCTAAAACTTACTAAAGGATTTTCAAAATTTCTATTTTGTCTGTGCTGTGTTTGATTTCCTCAAATTCATTGAGGGATTTATCACATGATTCATATGCCCTGTCATTTCATTCTGTGAGATTACATCTACTTTGATGGATCTCTAGATTTTTCCTTTAGTGCGTACCCTTCAATCTTTGATGGGGCCTTTCAAAATAAATTATTTTGTGTGTGTCCTGTTGCAGGGAAATGGCATTCCATCATGCTCCATCGAGCTCCCCTTTGACTGGCGCATTTTTAGTTTCCTTCATTTTCCTCTACTACTACAGAGGCTATTTTCGCATTTTAGAAACACCCTCATCATTGTGCCACCACATAATGATATACTTCACAAACCTTGACTGCAAATTCATACGCCATCTTGTCCTCATGTGCATTGGGCCTCTTCATTCCTCTGTGCCCAATTCCAAGATATGTGGTTGCCTTCAAATATTCAAGCTTTGATGGATATCCATCATCTTCTTTGGTACAAAATTTCACTAGCTAACTACACTTTTGCTTTAAAATTTCTAAATACATTTTTATCTTGCATGTACACTGCACTGTAGGCATGGTGTTGCATGTGAATCCTCTTGGTCGATCCCTAGTTTCATTTTCTTGTGTGTTTCCACAACCTTATCTAATGGAACTGCAAAATTAATCATCCATCCATTGAACTTATCACTGGATATTAAAAGTGAAGTTGTCAAAGAAACAAGCTAAATTTCTTTTGTGATTGCTTCTTGATTTCTTAATAAAAAATTTCCCATATACTATAAACATGTGAAGAGAAATGTTTAAGCATTGACAAGGTAATCGAATTTCACTTTATAGACCTCATGTATTCACTCTTTCATCATCTGGTTCTTGTCCTCCACTTCGTCAAAACAACTTTCATGGTATTGAAGCAATACCTTGTAGCTAATGAAGATTTATGACTTTGTTGGTGACATCACATTTACTTGGTCTTCTTAACTATTCCCTGCATGATAGCTGAATTAATTATTCATAATAAATTCTTCAGACCTTCACCAAGTATAGTTTTTTGTCCTTTTGGAGCTTGTCTCAATGATTTTTTTTATGTGGTAATTCCTTCTCCATATTTTTCACTCAATGCCAAAATTTGTTTCTAGTTTGACCAGGACACACACAAGTTACTGATCTTGTATTTGTACTTTGGAACAATTTAGATGCTAATAACGGTGCTTCAATCAAATCAACTATAGTAAAGTTCACCTTGTCCAAAGATGAAAGGTTGATGTCAACAAGTGATTAAGGGCTTCATTACTATCTAGCTCAAAAATAAGTAAGCACTAAGACAAGACACCACATAAGTGGAAAATCCAGATAGTAGAGCACTGGGCAAAGCATGTACAATTTGTTAATGAGAAACTTGGAACTTCACAATTGCTTTCCCCCTCCCATGTACTGAACAAGTATGCACTTCTTCATTGGTTATTGTCTCTCATTTGACCATTGCACACTTACAACATCATAATAGTGCAAAGCATGATGGGCCCCAAGTGGCCTGACTAAAAAGATTGTTTTGAAACAACTTTTACCCTTAATTTGATCTGAGACAACTTCAGAGTGCTTTAGAAGTGAAAAAAAAAAAGGGTTTTCATTTAAATCTGCTTTCTGGTACATTTGAAAAATGGTGAAAAATGGCCAAGTTAGCTCTAGAATCACCTTTGAAAACTAAGCAAACGGCCTCCTAGAGACATGAAAAATTGCAAGTATGTAGCCATTGGTCCCAAGAATACAATGCAAAAGACAGCTCAGAGAAATCAATCACGAGACACAAGTTATTAACTGGAAAAGTTGCTCTCAAACTTTCTGCAATAAACAATAGTTTTGAACCAATTGAAACTGATGAAATCACCTCATTGCAAAAATATCAAATCAGCTCCTAAGAGGTCGCCACAGGACATAGTAGATCATTTAGGTGCAATAAGCACATGTACAAGGGGGATTTCGATGAATCGTCATTCATCAAAAGTTATTCAGGGTCAAAGTTGACCTTTCACAAAGGCTATCAAGAATGCAGATGCAAAACTAAAGAAATTGCATTTGGATTTGACCTGCTAAAAATAGCAAATCAAATAATGAGGCCCTAAAAATAGACATGTGAGTTCATTTAAGCATGGAGAATGCAGTACAACATTCACTTTGACTTGACAGTCAACTAGTTGCAAAATGCCAGCTCAAACGGTAGGAGACTTTGCAAAACTGAACGTTTGCAAATAGCAGAAAAGTGACAAAACCCTCCATCTTTACTTTTCAAAACCTTGACAAAAATCATCATGGGAAGCTGAAAATTGACATGCACATTCACATAGGACACATGAGTGTGCCTACAAAGGTATTTTGCACAAAAAAAATCAATGGGCATCAAATTATGACCCTCCAAAGTAGGTCATTTAGGCAAGTTCATCAGGTGCACTTCTGAAAGTGCAGAGGCAAATTTTTGAAATGGGCATCTCAAATTTGCAAAATTTGAGACTGCCAACAATGGCTCCAACTGGGGATGTATGCCCCCTGTGGGCATAGCAAGATTCTAGATCTTTGGGGAGTAGAACAAATAACTGAGTCAATTAGGTGTTTTGAAACTGCTCCTTTATTCATTCTTTATTTTTCAACTTCATCTGGTGACACTAGGCCACTAAATGAAAAAGGGGAGTCAACATTTACCTTTGTCAAACACAATTCAGCAAAAAGAACTGATCTCCCTCAACTCATGCTTGCCACTGTCAAACCATAACAACATGGGTGACTGCAGCCTTCAAAACATAAGGATTAGGTTGTCTTTGTGCAAGTGAGAACTTGCTCTCTGTTTTGCTTTGTCATCAATTGGCAACAAAATCAAATAGGCCACATCATTTCCACTTTCTTCATTCTCTGATTCTGCATCAAGTGGCAACATTTTAAAATGGGGATCAAGACCATATGAAAGCACAGTCTGATCACAACCATTTTCCTGATTGAGCATGCTAGTACCTCTCAACAGGCCATCATATACAACATCATCAACATGTTCATAATCACTATGCATTTGAAAGTCAGACATATTTTCCAAATGTTGATTGCCATGTGGCAACAACTGATTACGTTCATCATGTAAATCACTCTCAAGCTAAAAATAACTTGTTTCAATGTTCTGTACATTGCCACATTCAATGAAAACTTCTTCGAACTGGAAAAAATAACACTCACAATCTGCTACGTGGCTAGTACTATTAATATCATTTTGATCATTAGTTTGCATATCAAAATGTAAACCATCACAAGAACCTACTAGAAGATCTGGTTCATCATGCAAACTATCTTCAAGTGTATTCAAAGAGATACACTCATCCTTTAACACACTTTGTACTTGTTCTTAATCATGCTGGTAGTGAGAGTCATGAGAAATTTCTGACTCATCATCTGTAGCCATATTGTCATCTTCTGAACATAAGGTATCAACCTTTTCAATATCACAAGCTTGCTCAACAAGCAATTTTGGTTCAGAATCATAATCTTATTTCTCATCGAAATCAACCTCTACATCCACATGAAAATACTCATGGCTAGGCTCATTCAAATCAACAAGCAAAGACTTGTTTAAATTTGCATCAAATTTTTCAAAACTTCGCTCATTAGATGCACAATCTTCATAGTCATATGTTGCTTCAAACTCGTTAAAATAGATCCCTGAGTTTGCATCAGCATGCTCACTTTCATAATCATCATGCATTGCATCATTGCCATCATATAGCTGCTTGAATTCATCCTCATTATTATCATCATGATCAGCTATTTCATAATTTGAAGGAGAATCAGATTCACTTGCATCATACCTTACACCATGAAGATCATCATCATTGTGAAAGACAAAAGATGCATATTCAGTGGTCAATAGATCTGCGATTTGTTCACAACTTAATAGATCATTGTTCTGATATATTCCTTCAACTATTTCCTTTTCTTGATTTTCACTTGAATTGGATACATTATCAAATTGCAAATCAGGGTATGCCAAAACATCATCATCATCAAAGTCTGAAAAATCAATGGAATGATCATAAATATGGTCTCCCTAATCATAGGAGATTGAATTATTAACAACATTGTTAGGAACATGGTCACAATCTTTCATAGAGAACATACCATCCACTTGTCCATCCTTACTCACCACTAGGATGTCATAACAACAATCCACATCTCTTTGTATTTCAACATTGGACTGGATGTCCTCATTGAGTTTATCATTTACATCCTCTTGAGGGTAGACATAAACATCTTCTCTATCCAATTGAAAACCATCAATGGTTTCCTCATTGCAATTGCTTGTAGTTGATCTTTCAAACTGAAATTCATCACATACTCTATCACTTGCAGATGGTAAACTGATTTTCTCAAGAGAATTCCCTAAGTCAGCAAATTCAAATGTCTCATCATGGAGATTTATACCAAAGCCACATTCAACCCTTGTAGGATTGGCATGGTCAACTATATTACAACATTGTTGATTGCACTTCTCTTCTTCAAAGAATAAGTCCAACTAATATCCTTCATCATGTTCTTGGCTCGAAAGACTCAGCTGTTGATTCTTAGTTTGGTATACTTCTTCTATAAGTTGTTCATTAACAACTTTTTCATCATTTGATGATGCATCTTTTTCATCTTCTACCTTCTCAACTATGCACTTGTTTGAAGACCTCTGATCGTTCACATTCACACAGCTGCTGATTTCATCAGCATGTTTACTGACAATTGAAGATAACAAGCTTTGTATATATTCATTCCTCTCCTTCTCCATACTGTCCAGGACTGTGTAAGCCATCTGCATACTCAATATTTTAAACTCTTTTAACAATGCACTAGATCCTTCTTCATTAGCTTCAAAATACATATGAATACAATATGATGTGCTAGGTTTGAAATTGTCTAGGATTAGTGACAAGGCAGCAGCAAATCTATGACTAAAATCAACACTTGACTCTTCATCTTGTTTCTTGATCTTCTTTAACCTTATGACAAGGTCATAGGGATCTCTCACAAACTTTTTTCTATAAGCATTCACCAATTTATCCTAACAAGGAAATGACTTCTCAGGGAAATTTAGATACCAATCCTTAGCTCATGCTTCAAGAGATCTAACAAAGAATCTCATCCACATATCCTGATATCCAAATGAGTGTTTCTCCATGAAGTTGGAAAAAAATTTGACATGTGCATTTCCTTCACAAACATTATATCCATCAAATCTAGGCATCTTCTTGTAGACTTGAGCTAGCATACTTTGAATTTTGTAATCAACCCATGAAAATTCTAACTGAGCATACAATGGATCAAAGGAATTCACAAATGGTGCAACAATTTGGCAAGTAGATACAATATGATTGTCTCTTAATCGGGCTTATTGAAACATCAAGTGTCTTTCATCCATTTCCTTAAGTTCTCTTTCAAACGCTACTTTCCATTTAGGCCTTATCTTATGCTTATGCATTCTTGTGTTCTTACACTTTAGGGTCTCAAATAAATGAAGATTATCAAACTTCTGACACTTCTTAACAAGCTTTCTCAAAGTGTCTATAGGCATGGCTATCTTATGATCCATATATATTACAATTCAAGGCTCTCTAATTATGCATAATTACAATCATGACCATATGAAGGATTACAATGAAAATTAATGACAATATGGACTTGAAATGTATGACAATACAAATGGATGGAAATCCTTAAGATGTACAAATGCATTCTAACCATCCAAATCAGTAAAGATTTGAGCACTAGAAAAAATTCTTTCAATGGAACTGCAAGTACATTCAATAGATCCAGCAAATGGAAATGTGCAAACTTAAATTCACTATTCTTTCCCTCTGGCAGTGCTAAATCACTAAATAGGGAACCAAAAGTTTTTTCTAAGAAGTTCAAATACGTGAAGAATACCTGGAAACATTGCCACTGCTACAATTTTTTTGGAAATATTGGAGATCTAGAACTATATTCTTTAAATCTTCAACAGGTTCTTCTGACAGAGTCACCACCTCTTCTTGTAGAGGACTGAACTTCAAGTACTATGAAGTTCTTTCACAAATAAATCTATCTCTGAGTTCCTTCCACCAGTAGAGCACCACATATCATAAAATAATTAGGTTCACTGCAACAATTATCTCTCCAGGCTTAAAATCCTTCATTATTTCAACTAAATTCAAAATGGAAAACAATAATATGACTCTGGAACTAAGCAGCCTGCACTTGGAGATTCAAAGTTATCCCCAGCAGAGTTTCCATTTTCTTGGTTTGTTTTACTGTAACCTAGTTGATCTTCTAATCTACCTATGAAATTTCCAATTCCAATCAAGGGAAGCTTGAATGACCTAGACCAACTGACGAGGACTTCAAAAGCCTCCTACAATTTGGGCTATGCAGGACCTAGGAGGGAGATCCCTTTAGCAATATAAACCAATTAAAACACATACATAATAGAATATTGCTTAATAGATAATCTAATTTAATAGCTCAAAATTATAGGATAATATTGAATATAATTGGTTGTTCATCAGTAATATCAACTATTTAGAGCATGAGATAACTACAACACCTAGTGATTTAAAATGATTTTGAATTTAAAAAATTTATGAGATGCACTAAGCTGCAAGATAAATCAGTGCCTAATTCTGGGCCATGGAGTCAAACACATAAAAAAAATTCATCAGCAAATGACATTCAACTAGTGGATTTGAATTGTTAATGCCTTGCATCAACTATTAGTGTCTTACACCAACAATCCCACTCCTTTTATCAATCAAACTCTCCTTACCAAATCCAACCTGGACACCTGGAATCACTGTTATCTGCTCAAAGTATTTAACCATTTCTTTGAAATAGACCCATAAACAAATAACACAATCTCATGAAATTTGAGATGACAAACTCAAACATACTTTGTATTATTGAATTCATATGATTAAACTGTACAAGTATGGAGACAATTTGAAGATATTCATGAATGTGCAAACAATTTGAAGAATTCATGATTTATTTGCACAAATTGGTTGTATTTTCTCATAAAATCAAGAATTACAGCTTATAGACTCAATATGACTTAGAATTTACAATTCTCTATCTACCCTAGCCTCATACAAAAAACCCCAGAACCTCAACTTGATCTTTGACCCAAAATAATGAGAAGAGAAGAGAAGAAAATAGAAGAAGATAAGATTCAAAAGAAGCCCCAAAGCTGATCCATAGATGCCATCTGGAATCCTCTTCACCGTTGATCAATAGAATGCAAAGCATCTCTCCTCTCTCTATAACTAAATTTGCCTCTTCATTTGCCTTTTTTCCAAGTTGTCTTGCAACAAAAAATTAGCCCATGTGATGCAATTCCATTTCATTTAGCAAGTGCGTGAAAATGCCTCTCTACCTGTGAAATTTTTGTTTTGCCCTTATGCTGCACAGTATTTTAATTTGTCAAAGTAAAAAATTCCTCTTTGCACTTTATGTTTGAAATTATTTATTTAAAACATTCCTCATTTACTTGTAAAGTGAATATTAAATTCACCCTGCCCATGAAACTTCCTTTGTTTTCCCTGTGAAAACATTTATCTCTACCTTTTACTCTTGTTTTTCCCTCCATAGATTGGAGCTGCACTTAATTTTTTTCACTTCCAATGAATAAAATATTTTATTTCATTTGTATTTTACCACCAGCAATAGAATGTTTCACTTTTATTTTTCATTCTCCAGCAGAGAATATCACTTGCAATTTACATTCACGTGCATTTTAAAATATTTTCCATTTTACTATGCTGCACATAATATTTTCATATTCACTTTATCATAGTGAATATTTAATTCACATTATTTCCCTAGCAAGGAAATATTTCCAATAGTGAATACTTTTACTCATAAAATATCCTATACCATTCATCGATATTTTAAGTGAGAGCATTAAAAAAAAAATCGGGCATAGGAGAGTTTACCCACCATCAAAAATAAAATTCAATCAGGCCCGCAATTTGTATTCGCCCATAAACATTTAATTAAATTTTATATTCTTATTTTATTGGGTGTTTTAAAATATTTTTCCTGTGCGTTGCAAACATACCTGCTTGTCGAAGATTTTGACCAGCCCCACCACTGCCACATGGCAGCAGCTCACGATCTCGCCAAACTTAACATGTGAGCACCTTCCGATCACGATATAATGGACGGTTATGATGAACATACATTTGTATCTTAAATATCCACCATTTGTTTCTTTCTGACTTGTTTTTTTTGCAAATTTTCCCTATTCCTCTCTTTGTTCACGACATTTCTCTGAAACCCCATCAATGGTGGCAACAACTCTTTCTCTGCAACTTCAATGGCGCTGGCTTTTCCTTTGGTTTATACTGATTCAATGGCCTCTTCAACAAATTCATTTTTTAATATATGTGAGGCGTGGCCTCTTATCCCAACAACTGCACTTTGTTGGATAATCATGCCCTCATCATGCGTGCGGGCCTCACCTTAATGTATTTTCCTGAAAGTTACTAAAGGATTTTCAAAGTTTCTATTTTGTTTGTGTCCTAGGTCTAATTTCCTCACATTCATTGAAGGCTTTATCACATGATTCATATTCCCTGTCATTTCATTATGCGAGATTACATCTACTTTGATGGATCTCCAGATTTTTCCTTTAGTGCGTACCCTTCAATCTTTGATGGCCCCTTTCAAAATAAAATATTTTGGGTGTATCCTATTGCAGGGAAATGGCATTCCATCATGCTCCATTGAGCTCCCCTTTGACTGATGCATTTTTACTTTCCTTCATTTTACTCTACTACTGCAGAGGCTATTCTTGCATTTTAGAAACACCCTCATCATTGTGCCACCACGTTATGAGATAATTCACAAACCTTGACTGCAAATTCATACACCATCTTGTGCTCATGTGCGCTAGGCCTCTTCATTCCTCTTCTCCCCATTCCAAGATGTGTCGCCGCCTTCAAATCGTCGAGCTTTGATGGATATCCATCTTCTTTAGTACGAAATTTCACTAGCTAACTGCACTTTTGCTTTAAAATTTCTAAATACATTTTTATCTTGCATGTACATTGCACTGTAGGCATGGTGTTGCATGTGAATCCTCTTGGCCAATCCCCAGTTGCATTTTCTTGTGTGTTTCCACAACCTTATCTAATGGAACTACATAATTAATCATTCGTCCATTGCACTTATCACTGGATAAAAGTGAAGTTGTCAAAGAAGCAAGCTAAACCTCTTTTGTGATTGCTTCTTGATTTCTTAATAAAAAATTTCCCATATGCTATAAACATGTGAAGAGAAATGTTTCAAGGTAATCCAATTTCACTTTATAGACCTCATGTATTCACTCTTTCATCATCTGGTTCTTTTACTCCACTTCGTCAAAAGAACTTTCATGGTATTGAAGCAATACCTTGCAGCTAATGAAGATTTATAACTTTGTTGGTGACATCACATTTTCTTGGTCTTCTTAACTATTCCCTGCATGATAGTTGAATTAATTCTTCATAATGAATTCTTCAGACCTTCACCATGTATAGTGTTTTGTCCTTTTGGAGCTTGTCTCAATGATTTTTTTTATGTGGAAATTCCTTCTCCATATTTTTCACTCAATGCCAAAATTTGTTGCTAGTTTGACCAGGACACACACAAGTTATTGATCCTTTATTTTCACTTTGGAACAATTTAGATGCCAATAATGGTGCTTCAGTCAAATCAACTATAGTAAATTTCACCTTGTCCAAAGATGAAAGGTTGATGTCAATAAGTGATTAAAGGCTTCATTACTATTTAGCTAAAAAATAAGTAAGCATTGAGACAAGATGCCACATAAGTGGCAAATCTAGATAGTAGAGCACTGGGCAAAGAAAGTATAATTTGTTAATGAGAAACTTGGAACTTCACAATTGCTTTCCCCCTCCCATGTACTGAACAAGTATGCACTTCTTCATTGGTTATTGTCTCTCATTTGACCATTGCACACTTACAACATCATAACAGTGCAAAGCATGTTGGGCCCCAAGTGGACTGACTAAAAAAATTCATTTTGAAACAAATTTTACCATTAATTTGATCTAAGACAACTTCAGAGTGCTTCAGAACTGAAAACACAAAATGGGTTTTCATTTAAATCTGCTTTCTAGCACATTTGAAAAATGGTGAAAAATGGCCAAGTTAGCTCTGGAATCGCCTTTGAAAACTAGGCAAGTAGCCTCCTGGAGACATGAAAGATTGCAAGTATGTAGCCATTGGTCCCAAGAATGCAATGAAAAAGATAGCTCAGATAAATCAATCATGAGACAACATTTAGTAATTGGCAAAGTAGCTCTCAAACTTTCTACAATAAACAATAGTTTTGAACCAATTGAAACTAATGAAATCACCTCATTGCAAAAATATCAAATCAGCTCCTGAGAGGTTGCCACTAGACATAGTAGATCATTTAGGTGCAATAAGCACGTGTGCAAGAGGGATTTCCATGAATCATCATTCATCAAAAGTTATTCAGGGTCGAATTTGACCATTCACAAAGGCTATCAAGAATGCAGATGCAAAACTGAAGAAATTGCATTTGGATTTGACCTATTAAAAATAGTAAATCAAATAATGAGGCCCTAAAAACTGACATGTGAGTTCATTTAAGCATGGAGAATGCAGAACAACATTCAGTTTGAATTCACAGTCATCTAGTTGCAAAATGCGAGCTCAAACGGGGGTCATCTTTGCAAAACTGAACGTTTGCAAACAGCAAAAAAGTGACAAAACACTCCAGCTTCACTTTTTGAAACCTTGACAAATCTCATCGTGGGAAGTTGAAAATTGACATGCACATTCACATAGGACACATGAGTGTGTCTGCAAAGGGATTTTACACAAAAAAGTCAATGGGCATCAAATTATGACACTCCAAAGTATGTCATTCATGCAAGTTCATCAGGTGCACTTCTGAAAGTGCAGAGGCAAAATTTTGAAATGGGCATCTCAAATTTGCAAAATTTGAGAGTGCCAACACCCAAATCAATAGTTGTAATGAGCCCTAAAGAATAGCCACTTTCTAATATTCAGGCTCAAAGATGGATTTGGCCAATGAGCAAGATTCAGTCAAAGACTAAAATCTCCTACACTTTTTGCTCTGTTAAACCAATGTGGGTCTCCCCAATAGTATGCTCACAGATACTCTTGTGTGCCAAAGTACCCAAAATACTGTAAACAAATGATTCTCCTTTAGATGCTCAATAGACACAATACCCTAAAGGCTTGGCTGACCTCTATAGCAATGCAAAATTTAAACATGAGAGATGCAATGAATTCAACTCCACATACCATTAAAATGAGATGGATAAGTAAATTTGATTATAAAATTGTAGTTGCTCACAAACAGTCTCAGGAAACTGCAAGATTAAGAGACCAATGCCATATCCCAGGGTGGACTCATCCAAACCATGTAATTTAAAACCTAACACAACATTCAATATACAATAATCATGCCTATCAGATGGTCCATTACACCATTGATACCAGCAACTAAACTAGCCATACTTAGCAATCCTAGCACACAATTGCATATACCTTCATTTGTGTTACTACAAATTAGCTCATTCTTTGAATGAGAGTAATAACATCAAACAAACATACAAGGAAATACAAAAATCTAAATAATAACAATATTTTATTAGTCATATTCATAATTTATGCAATGTGAACAGTGTAGACAACCAGTTCAGAATATTTTTTCATTTACGTTCAACTATGACTATACTATAATTACATTCTTCATTACAAAACTAAGACTACTATAGAAACCTGAAAACCAACATTATACACTTCAACCCCTATTACAAAAGTGTTCCTATGAAAACAAAAATGTGCAACCTCTAGAAATGAGAAGATTCCTTTCCGTTGAAAATATCTTGTTCTTACTTGTAGCTAAAAAAACCTTAAGTGAAAAGCTTTCATTCTTTATTTCTGGCAGTAAAAATCTCCTTTACCTATTCATTTACCCCAGGCTATTTTTATCTGTAGCTCAAAACTCTTTATTTTCATAGTGAAAACCTTCACATTTCTCCCTTTACCAACAAATAATGGCCTTTGATACAGTGAATATTTTATTCACTTTATAAAATTTTCACCCGTCCCCTTTTACTTCTCTTTTATCTTGTTGCACTCTTCATTTTATTTTCCAGCAAATTAAAACCTTTGTCTTACATAGTGAATACTTTATTCACTTTATAAAATATTCTTCCATTCCTTTTTACTTTTCACATCACACTTTAATATCTCGGCAGTCAAAAAATTGAAAGATTTAAAAAATTACAATATCGGGTAAGCAAAAGCTTTCACCCATGCTCCATTCACCTTTACTTTATGTTTAAGATATTTTTCCCTTTAAAAGTGAAAAAATTTAATTCATTCCTAGGAAAATAAGATATTTACCCATGCCCCTATCTTCACCATTCTACATCTTCATTCATATCCTTTTTAAATGGTGGAAAGATCACAATCGGGCAAAATTTTATCTTACCCGTGCCTTATATTACACTCAATATTTTCCTTTTGTTAATGAAAACACTTATCACTTTATCAGGAAAATTTTAAATTTATGTTCTTCCTTTTATTAAAATGTATTTTGGGCCCACCTTGAAGCCTCTAATGCCTACTCTCTTGTTCGATTTGATGATGGAAGAAAAATTTCACTCGAGCTCATGGGAAAATGTTTTGAAACTTTAAAATAAAGCTTCATACCTCTCTTCCCCACTTCCCCATAGCCTCCTTCTCATGTCACCCCAACCTCGTGTGGGCTAGAAGGCTATGGTGCAAATGCATCCACATAGCCTCCACTTCGCTGGTCATTGATTTCCTCTGCTTTTCCCTAATTCTGCTTTTAGTTGATTTCGCTTGGCCATGGAATTTCATCTCCTTCAAAAAAAATTTATATATTTTCTTTGCAAGTGCAAAATGTCGTAGTGCAAAGTAATATGCACTGGGTTTCTCCATTCATGGGCATTGAACAAAGCAATCTCTATTAGTATCCCTTTGTTCTCTGTAAGCAGTTCTTAAGCCTTACAAGGAGGTATTCCTTGTAGCTAGGATGATGGCTCACTTCACATCTCTGCACCAACTTCTCATGGTCACCAATCTTCCCAAGATGGTTGCCACAATTCTCTGGATACTTCCTCTATCACATAAAGCTCTGAAACAAACCTAATTTCCAGGTTGAATTGTCTACAGAAGAATTCATTGCGTCTAATTTACCCTACATGGCTTTATTTATTTCTTCTACTTGGAAACACAAATCATTTTTTTACTTCCACATTTCCAACACATATTTAAATAATTCAATGGGTGTTTATCCACTTTAAGTGTACCCCCAACAATACTAGGCCTAGTTTGGAATCATTCCCAACTTGAACCAATGCTAAAATGTATCCACATAAAGTGTAAATCCTAACAATAATAGATTTGTATAAACAAATTGCATTTTTAGCATCGAAGTGACTCCCTCCTTCATGCTTTGGTGGATATTCACAACCTTCTCCAATGCTCCTAGTGAATCATAGAACTCTTCGCATCTAATTCTTTGTGGAATGTTAAAAGTTTAATTTGTTGTAAGCCAGTCTATTTGCTTTCAGTTCCATGTGGCCAAACTAGAATTTTCTCAAACAATTTTAATAAATTTTCCCTATAGGCACTAGCTCATTTTGTAGATCCCCTTTAGCTGGTGATGGCACCCCAACTTACAGTAGCATTTCATGTCCAATGTGCTAACAATTTACAAAACAAGGTTCGATCCTCCAAAATGTGTTGTGCTCAAAGGATCCCTCCTTTGATGGTGACCAACTCCTGCAAAATGATTCCCATTTTATCCAATAATGAAGAGAACACAAGTGACCTTGATAATCAAAGAACTATTGTGGAGAGCCAATTTGCATATCTTCTTCCAAGAAAGAAAGATCCTACTGAAGTAGAAGTTTAAAAAGTAATAGAAGATATCCAAAGGAATGCAAATGGTGAACAAGATGGTGATTCCTCGATAAGAAATGGAACTGATTTGAGTCCATTTCAAGGAGAGAAAATCCTTGGTGAACACTCGTCCATGCTAAAAGAGGAGGTCATCTCCAATTACAGAAGTGACTCTCTTGGGAGAGTGTATGCTTGTGTAAATATTTTGCCACTAAAAACCACCAAGCCAATGACCTCTTCACTATTTCCAACAATGTACCTTGCAATCCTCGAGCCTCCTTGATTATCAACTTAGCAAAATTTCCACCATGTGTCATAAAAAATACATCACACTTCAAGCAGACAAGTAAATCAAGGGATTTAAGGCTCCTAATATGCATCATATAAACATGAAAACTAAACATTATTGGCCTTGTAGAAATGATTTTATTTTTTTAGCATTATGTAACTATTCAAATAGCCAAGTAGGATTAAATAGTGTTGTGGATTTACCCCATGGTAATTCAAGTGAAACACCACCTTCTTCATGATTTTTTTCTTATGGACGTGGCTTCCATTCACAAGCTTGAACTATGCTCACCTCTTAATCCATGCACTTGAATAGAAAATGGACTTTCCTCTACATTTAAACTTTTGAAGGAAATGATATTTGTATTCCCCTCCATGTGCTGACCAATTTAAAGCAATTTACTTGAAGTGATTTCCATAATGCAACACTTACAACTTCACAATTGTGCAAAGCATGGGGGGTTTGCATGTGGGCCCGACTATTTTTTTTTCATTTGGATATAGATTTAACTTTGAATTGATCTCAGACTACTTGCATATGCATTTGAGTGAAAAATTTGAAGTGAGTAACCATCAGAATCCATTTTTAGGTACTTTGTACTACGAACCAAATAGGTTAAGTGGCCTCTAGAATTGACCTGGGAAACTAGTCAAATGACCTTCTAAAGTCATGAAAATATGCAGGTATGTGGAAATTTGACCAAAGAATCTAATACAAAAATGGCCCAAAAAAAAATATTTTGAGGTGCAAAATATTCATTGACAAAGTAGCTCACTCAGGCTTTTCTGCAATTGCACCTAGGTGTTCAAAACCAATTAAGGCTTACCAAGTTTCCACTTCGAAAAAATAACAAATCATCTCCCGAGGAATTTCCACTAGAGACACTAGGTCATTTGGGTACACTGATTATGTGTGCAAGATGAATTTCCTTCAATCCACATTCATCAAAAGATATGGAATGTTAAACTTGACCACCTTGAAACATTCTGAAAATTCAGATGTAAAAAATTAACAAACTACATTTGCTTTTGATGTCGAAAAAATATCAAATCAAATCATGAGACTCTAAAAATAGACCAGGGAGCATATGAATGAGGAGAGATCCTTTTTTGATGAAAATCATCCGGTTGTGAAATATCCACTCGAACAGGAGGACACTTTTCAAGGCTGAAAGTTCACAAACAATAAAATAGTCCCATAATCCTGGACAACTTTTCTTTTCAAAACCTTATCAAAACTCATCACGGGAAGCTAAAAACCAACATACATGTTCACATATGTCACATGAGTATGCTCACCAAATTATTTTCCATGAAATTCAATTGGCTCCAATTTATGACCCTCTAAAGTAGGACATTGGGGCATATTTTCTAGGTGCACTTTTGAGTATGCAAATCAACTTTTTTCATCATGGGCACTCAAAATTTGAAAATTTCAAAGGTGCCATCAAAGTTTCCTCATATTCTTTGGACTAAAATTTTGGATAGATGGAGATCCAAATACTCAGCTATTCCTAGATGATCCTATTTCATATTTTCTTGTGCCTCTTCATTTTTGAGATAGGATACCCTATGATCATGCTACTATGTAGGAGTTTGAAGTTTTGGAATACTTTGAGTCTTCAGATGAGGATGATGAGGGTTATTTAGGTGCTTCTTCTTCTCCATCAAGGATATTTGATGTACATTCACCTTCAGCGATTCAATGTGTAGAGTCATTGATTGAGGCTCCTATCATTCCTATTCATCAGGACCATTCATCTTGCGTTGATGATTCACTAAGCATGTCTAGTGATTCATTACAACCGGTATTTCATTGTATTCCTGATTGGTATTCCTATTTTTCATACATTGGTTCCTTGTTTGTGGAGTCTCACATTTCAGATTTTCAGGACACATTTGAGGGTATATCCCTACTATTTGATGATAGTTGTGGTACAAGTGTTGTCAAACAATCTCAGTCTTTAGATATTGTTCAGAATCAGTTTCCAGTGGTATCTTGTTTGTCACCTTCTATTGTGATAGGGAATGTTCCTGATTGATTTTTGGCATCATCTTACAAGGTTTTTGTGACACATGAGCATATTCTAGAGACATCATCATACATCTTCATCCTTCCTTCTTTATATTCCTATCTGGAATGGGAAGCATACCTGCATTCGTATTTGGTTTTTTTTCTTCCAAAAGGGATACAAGTTGTTTATCAACATTGGATCATGTTTTTTCTTCAGTAACTTACCATTTTACAAGTGATTATTGAAACAAAGGATTTTGGCACCTAAATTCTTCCTTGTTCTTTTAGGGTTTTTCACCTTAAAGGGGAAAGATGGGCCAAAATGCATAATGTTTCAATCAAGATTAATGTAAGAATGGATATTTTCTAAGCTAAATGAAGAAAAATAAATTCAATGAAATGATTTAAATGAATGCAAAGAAAATATCTATAATATGTTTGAAAACACATTGTGTAATGCAACAATGAACTAGAAATGAATGCAAAACTTAATAGATATGAACCAAACTAAAAGTGTGCACCTAGAATCTTGATGAAGGCTAGAAATTGATTCTGAAATGATGTTGATGCTGATTTTTAGACCTGGAGGGACTCATTCACCATTCTAGGTGAATTAGTCCTAGTTTTGCAAAACTGAACCAGAGCTAGTTTCGAACAAAAGGGCATCTAAAAAATGTAGAAAAATAAAAACTGAACCTATAGTGGGACTCATTCACTACTCATGGTGAATGATTCCACTTTTTAATTTTTGAATATTCAAAAGTGGAATCTAGAGCTTTCGGTCTGCACTTTGATTCTCTAGAGGTTTTCGCTTCGAAAAATCTTATTTTTGAACCTGTAAGTGGATTATTCTTGATATTTTGAGTTGAACAAGAGGAAAAGACTCAAATAACCTTGCAACTTTACCTTCAATTATTTTCAATCTTCCAAGGGAACTAAATTTGCATACAAGAAAAACAAGAGAGAGAGATGTTGAATATTGGGGCATGGGAGTTTTCCTTGGTCAAACCCCATTTAGGTAATTAAACCAAAATGATGAAATAATGGAATGAAGCATCCAATAATGCAGCTTATTACCTTTCCATGATGAAGGATCTTGAAAGTATACAACAAAACATGGAGGATCTACCTTTGAAAGTCTAAAAATTGATGTCTTAATGCCTTGAAATGATAAAACCCTAAGTTGCTTGACTTGAAAGAGAAGATTGGTGAATAAAAAGAGATAAGAGATGTGAAAATGAGTTAAAAGACTTGTATTTATAAGAAATTTACCTAATTTACTTGTTAATACCTCATCACAGGCCGACATGATGAAATAATAAACTCAAATTTCACTTTTTCCCCGCTCAAAGGTCAAAATTGGATCAAATGAGACTCATTCACCACACATGGTGAATAGATCCCACCTAGATGGGATTGATTCATCATGCATGGCGAATGGGTCCCATAGGGGCCAATTTGGCAGCTCAGATGTCAAGAGATAAGGAAATAAGGTCTAAAATGCAACCTTGTCAGTTATTTGATCAATTTAAGCCTCGAGTTGCATAATATGGGTTAATAGGGGCCTATTGGTGATGATGTAAATGTCAAATAGGGCTTGGGAAAAATAATTCAATGTGAAATTGTGATTAAATACACTTTACAACACTAAAATGTGGTCCACATAGCCTAAAAGGGCACAGGAACCAATATGAATGTGCAAGAGACATTACAACACTAGTTTAACATTAAGTTTAATTCAAAAATATTATAGATTGATGTGATAACATGTTATTAAAAAAATTTTATAATATTGAATTAGGGAGAAATGAGTTTATTAAGTCTAGGAAAGCATGAAAGTCCTTTAGAATATTTTACAACACCTTCACAAGATGTCAATAAACACATTTTGTTCAGTGTGAAATGGTCCAAGACCTAGTGCAGATACATAAAATTCCTCACAACACTAGATTAAGACCTCATTAAGTCCATTTTACCATGAATTAATCCCATGTCAAGCAAAGAGTCCTTTTTTCTACAAAACATTAAGCCCCCACTTTAGTGAGAGGATGAACCTAATTCAAACTCACACTAAAGTAGACATTCAAGAGAGATCCGTAGGTAGATCAACCCCCCAAGATACAAAATCATGCAAAGGAAAGGTGGAAAAGATGTACTCATTGTGGGCCGATGAAACTTATTGGTTGTCCACTGGGTGAGAAGGCCAAAAGAAGTGTTTTACTAAGAAATTCATGCTAGTGTGTCAACTTCCCACCGTATAATGCGAAAAGTGATGCCAGTGTGTTAGCTTCCCATCATACTACGAATACCAAAGTTATGCTCCTAATAACTTTGATAAGGTACCATAATGAAAAAATATTTTTGTAAATGTTTTTGAATGATATGTAAAAGTTTTGTTAAAGGGGATTTTTCTTTATTCATGTAAGGTCTTCTTCTTAGGGATAATTGTTCCTAATGTCTCCAAGAGAGGACATGTTAGGAGGTTGGATCATTATCCATGGGATGCCTCATTCACATCAGGCCACTTTAGTTGATCATTATCCCTAGTGCCAGATCGTTATCCATGGGAAGCCTCATTTGCATCAGGACACTTCAGTTGATCATACACTCTTGGAAGGAATCAAACCCAATGACACCACCAAGGAGAGGGCACGTCACAAGAAAAAATAAATCACACCATGAAATTTCCAAGTAAATGTTGTCTATGTATGCCCCCACTTTAAAGTGGTTGCTACACACCGTCTTTGAGCAATTGCTTTAAATTAGAAGAAGGTATGAGAGCTTATTCGAAAAACCCTATGCCAAGTCATGTGTTTTTGATAAGCTACATCATGAAGAAAGGGATTATGTCACATGCAATTCAATCTTTAAGACATTTCATCCACATCCCAAGCTTACTCTTATACGTTCATGAAAGGTTAATGATTAGCCAAAAGAGACAACGACAAGTGACATACATGGATAAGGCTTTCTAACCCTTTGCCCCCACTTAGTGTAGGAAAAAGGTGAGCCTAGCATGGATGATGGTATGTTGCCCCTTGCAATGGATGCAAAACATGTAATAGTGAGTATATTATGGTACTACAACTATTACAAGGCAAGGACTAGCAACTAATGTTATTTATATATCGATTTAGGATGTACCAAGGGTAAAGATTTCTTGGTAGAATGGTTGGTGATGGTATGGATGTTGAGTGAAGGAATGTTGGATGGGTTGATGGCTATGAAAGGACAATCATGAAGACCATGAGTTTTAATAACGAGGCAGGGTGTATTGTGAGATTGTTTCTTAGTACACATAGGGTGATGATGAAGGTTGAATTGTGTTGAGTAACAATAGTAGTGAGGATATGAGAAGAGGGCTTGAGTTGGTTTTTTGTTTTCTCAAAGGTGTCATTCTTATGTGTTATAATATCAACCCTAGGAGGAGAGCTAATATGTTCATCACATGTGATAATGGAATTTGGAAATATAGCTTCATTGCTCATAGGGGAGGAATCAAGAGAAATCTAGCTAGGAGTTTCATGGTTACAAGTGATTGGACTTTTTTGTTCAAATAGATGTTCCACTACAATATCTTCTAACACTAAACTATCTTCTTCATGTGTAGAGAAGATATTAGGAGAAGAAATGGGTAGATTTTCATGATCAGCAATAGTAGATAAGGCAGGGGAAATGATTTCAGATTTGTTTATCATAATTTTGTTGCAAAGGGGAGGAGGTGGAAGACAAGCAACACTTGCACGATCTTCAATAATTGTGTCTTTTTTCATCAAGATATCTACATCACCAATGGGAGAGATATTAGGAGAAGAACAAGTATGATTATCATGATTATTGATGCTTGAATCCTCTTGTGTGAAACCTTTAGTCGATGATCTAGAAGAGATGAATTCTTTAAGAGCTTCATCTAACATGTCTAAGTCATCACTACAAAAAGGTTTGGAGGATAAGTTATCGTCGATTTTTTTAGGCTTCTCATGACAAGCTTTACAGGATGAAGTGAACAAGATAAAGTCTGGAAAAACTTCATCTAACTTGTGTACATCACCACCACTAAGAGGCTTAGATGAGAAGGTTGTTCAAAATTCAATCATTTGTTTGATTGGATCATTTGATGTGTTTTGTGATTTATTTTTTATATGTGCTAATTTTTCTTCAATGTAAGCTAATCTTAAAGGACTACGAAATAGAGTTGAGAATGGAACTTGCAAGAGTCTAAATGCCATGAAATTAAAAAATTCTTAGTGGTAATGATTTAAATATATGAGATGCAATGTAAAGACATAGGATGCAATGCAACTTTTCAGATTTCAAACAAAGTAATTCATTGAGGATTTGAAAAATGAAACATTGGACATGCAAATGTGATTTTTAACCATGCATGAAATGAGTTATTTAAAGTGAAATCTAGTGAAATTCTTGCTACAGAAATGCAACTAACATATATATACAATTTAAGGCAACAAACAGAAGTGTAATAACAAATTTCTAAATTCTGTAAAATGTTATTTCAAGGGTCAAAAGGAATTGATTCACCCAGGGTAGTGAATGAGTCTTAGTATGGAATTTTTTCAAAGTTTTCAAAAAAATTTGACTGATTTTGATGTTTTTTGAATGCTATGATGTAGAACTAATTGAAAAATGTAGAGTTTAAGAGAGTGGAAATGAACTTAGATGCCACAAATGCAACCTAAATGCACTTTTTATGAATGCAAAATTTAACACCTAGCATACAAATGAATCATGCACACCCTAATGCAAAATAGATCTATGATGATAAAAGGACTCCAAATCAAACAAGAAAGTATTCTAAAAATCAGGTTTACCAAAATGAAACGAAGGATTTGGGCACCTAAATCCTTCCTTACTCTTTTAGGGTTTTTCACCTAAAAGGGGAAAGATTGGCCAAAATGCACAATGTTTCAATCAAGATTAATGTAAGAATAATTTTTTTCTAAGCTAAATTAAGCAACCTAAATGAAATTAATTGATTTAAATGAATGAAAAGCTAAGATCTATACTATGTTTGAAAACACATTGTGTAATGCAACAATGAACTAGAAATGAATGCAAAACTTATGTTCAGAAATGAACCAAACTAAAAGTGCACACCTGAAATCCTGATGGATAATGGAAATTGATTCTAGAATGTTGTTGATTCTTATTTTCAGATTGGAGGGGCTCATTCACCATTTTGGGCAAATCAGTCCTAGTTCTGCAAAATTAAACCAAAGCCTATTTCAGACAAAAGGGTATCTAAAAATGTAGAAAACCAAAAACTGACACTAAAGCGTTGGTCTGCACTTTGATTCTCTATAGGTGTGCGCTTCCGAAACTCTAATTTCCGAACATGTAAGTGTATTTTTTGTTGATATTTTCACTTGAACAAAAAGGAGAAGACTTGAATAACCTTGCGATGATTTTCAAGCTTCCAAGGGACCTAAATTTGCATACAAACAAAAGAATGGAGAGAGATTTTGAGTATTAGGGCATGGGGGTTTGCCTTGGTCAAACCTGTTTTAGGTAATTAAACCAAAATGATGAAATAATGGATTTTATTACCTTGCCATGATGATTGATCTTGAAATTCTGCAACAAAACATGGAGGACCTTCCCTTTAAAGTTTTAAAATTGATGTCTTAATGCCTTGAAATGAAAAAATCCCAAGTTGCTTGATTTGAAAGAGAAGATTGGTGAATGAAAAGAGATAAGATATGTGAAAATGAGTTAAAATGCTTGTATTTATACGAAACTTACCTAATTTACTTGTTAATACCTCAAAAAAGGCTGACATGATGAAATAATAAACTCAAATTTCACTTTTTTCTACTCAAAGGTCAAAATTGGACCAAATGGGACTCATTCGCCACACATGGTGAATGGGTGCCACCTAGAAGGGACTGATTTTCCATGCATGGTGAATGGGTCCATAGGGACCAATTTGATAGCTCAGATGCCAAGAGATAAGGAAATAAGTTCTAAAATGCAACCTTGTCGGGTATTTGATCAATTCAAGCCTCAAGATGCACAATATGGGTTAATAGGGGCCTATTCGTGATTATTTCAATGTTAAATAGGGCTTGGGACACAATTCAATGTGAAAGTGCATGATTAAATTCACTTTACAACACTAAAATGTGCTCCACATAGCCTAAAAGGGCACAAGAACCAATGTGAATGTGCAAGACACATTACAACACTAGTTTAACATTAAGTTTAATTCAAAAACCTTCTAGATTGATGTGATAATTGTTATTAAAAAAATTTAATAATGTTTAATTAGGGAGAAATAAGTTTATTAAGTATAGGAAAGCATGAAAGTCCTTTACAATATTTTACGACACCTTTACAAGATGTCAATAAACACATTTTATTCAGTGTGCAAGGGTCCAAGACCTAGTGGTTACATAAAATTCCTCACAAAACTAGATTAAGACCTCATTAAGTCCATTTTATCATGAATCAATCCCAAGTCAAGCAAATGGTCCTTTTTACTACGACACAATTACACATTGTAGGGGGTGTTGGAGTAATTTTTTTTTACCATTTACTCACTTATTTTTACTTAGGATTAATTGTGTGTTTGTTATTCGGGTAGTTTTTCTTCTAATGGGAAGTTTCTCAAAGGTCACCCACCTTTCATGCCTTTTTAAGGCACTTTGTCCAATATGTAATTTATCTCATTTTTATTCATTCATATTTGGTGAAATGGTCATGTGTTGTCTCTCTCGTTTCTCGTGAATTTTTTTTGTTTCATATGGTGCTCTTGGGAGGTCGATGAAACCAACAAAATGTATATCCCATTCTTGAAAAAAAGCACAATACATAGAGTTAGGTTTTACTATTTTTTTAGCAACTAATATCTTTTCCACTCTATCCTTGGGGAATTCATTGTAGATGTGCCCTTCCCTATTGTAATACATACACCAAATTATGTCAGGCTAACTAGGTTCACTAGCCTTGTTCTCCTACTATAGGACCTACTATTGAACCTTCAACTAGAAATATTCAAAAATTTCAACACTTTTATCTTTTTTTGGTTTCCTCTATGGTTGAGCTTCAATCTGGTATGCCATAGAAATTAGATTTGTATACTTGTTAAAGACTCTTTAATACAATCTAGTTGTAATGTCCTTATGTAATCTGGAAGTGAACCATTCTATATTCTATTTTTTGTTAAAGTTTCCTCTAATTTTTTACATATTTCTTTAAACTTCTTGTCATAGTTTTCAATTCATTCCTCTTCTTCTTGTGCTAATTTCCTCATCTAAGTAACACTTTCAAGTGGAAATTTTGGTGTTCCAAAGTTGAATACAAATTTCTTTCTTACTTCCTCCCACGTGGCTTTATGTTGTGGGTAGTTTTTCATGTACCATTCCAATTCTTCTTTTCTTAATGATCCTACAAATTCTAATAACTTTTCCTTATCTTTATCTTTTCCTTATTTCTCCCATATAGATTTTATAAGGAATAAGTATTCCAAGGCTTTGGTAGTATCTATTTTTCAAATAGGGATTTTTATTGTGGTATCCATAGTGTTTGAACCTTTTTTTGGATTTTTTGTGTTCCTAAGTTTGTATGTTGGATTCTTTACCAGCTTACCTTAATAATATTATTTCGGTTCTTATTTTCTCTTCCATTATATCTTGCAAGTTTTATGTCAAATAGTATTCTCCTAATATCTCACTCTAAGGAATGTCTTGATATTTACTTTCTTATTTTTTTCTCTTGTTGAACTCTTCTATCTTTTCTTCTCTTTGATTTGGTAACTTTGTGACTCTTGATAACATCTTTTCACCTTTCTGTTATTAAACAACATATAATTAGTTAATGGTCTAGCATCTTCACCCTTGTTCTCTTTCTTTGTATTTTCTTCTTCCTCCTTTCTTAGTTTACTTATGATTTTGTTAATCATTTTTTTCTAAATAATCATCATTCACTAATAGGACTTTGTCAAGAGTTTATAGGAACTCTTTAAAAAATTCATCTAATTTAATTTTAATTTTGTCTAGGTTTGGTTTGTTCTAAGGGTTTAATGAATGTTTCAGTAGAGTAGGAGCCTCTGTGCTACAAATTTCCTTTGTTGGCAATATTTTGGGTTCGTCATTGTGCATTAACATCTAAACACTACTTCAAAGCCTTCTAATTTATTTTAATAAACAACCCATTTTCTCTAGTGTTTTCTCCTCTTTATTCCTCCTATATTTTCCTCTTTTGATGATAGAACCCACATCGACATGCTTAGCAGTAGCACCATGGAATGTTCTAACCTCAATTTTTTTGTTAATTACATGCTTCTTCCATGTCTTTCTTCTCTTTCTAACACTTATTTGTGCCTTTTATCCTCTTTGTTAGAGATAGTAATTTTATCTTTTCTTTGTAAATGAATTTACTCCTCAATCTCTCATGAGTTTATCTAACTAGTTTTGACCATGGGTTTTTAAGATCTGGGATTACATTACTCCTTTATTGTGTCCCATGGTAGTTATTGATAGTTCTTATTAATAATCACACCTTTTTGTAGGTCTCTGTGGAACTTTTCCCCTATTTTTAGTTATCAGCTCCTTGGTGCCTAACCCCCTCTCACAAGGTATATGTCAAGAAGATAGAATTTTAATTGATTATACCTATTTTGTCATCTTTTATTTGTGTCTTGGTTTGGTAGAAATTTTAGAAGAATTTTCACAAGGCTTCAAAACCTCCATCTTTGACTCAAAAAATTGATCCTGCTATTGATGGTGTTGTTTCTCTAGTGGATTTTGCTGCTCTAGTTCAAAATAAGGATGTCCCATCTATCATGTGCGCTACCTCCTCTAAGGCCCTTTCCTCTCCGATTCATGTTGTTGATGGTGTTGTTTCTCTAGTGGCTTCTATAGAACTAGTTCAACACTTGGTTTTTCCCTCTATGGTGTGTGATGCCTCCAACAAGGCTCCTCGTGATTATGTTTCTAATTTAGTTTTTGATAATCCTTGGATAGTTGTGCAAAGAAAATTAGAAATGTACTCCTAAAAAATCCCTTGATGAGATACCTTTGAAGGAAAAGTTGTTCGTTTCAAGATCTGGAGTTTAAAAAGTATTTTTCTATGTTTGATTGTCTTTGTTTTGTTTGGTCTCGGTGGCTCTATTCTTGCTACTTGTATTTTTTGTTCTATTGCTACTGACTATTTTTTGTGTTTGGCTAGTCTATTTTATTAGGCTACTCTACCTAGTCGTAATCTTTTATTGAAAATTTCCTTTGTTGTAAAAGGGATTGGGGCCCTTTCAAAATCCTTGCTTAATAAAAAATAAATGACAAAAAACTCTAATCTAATTACTTACATTCATATATGGAATGTCTTCAATAACTATAAGTTCAATAACATTACTTGAATCTAAAAGATCCTTTTCCTATTCATCATGTCACAAAGGATGTAAATAGAAAGAGAGGAAACAAAAAGCTATTGTCAATAATTTACCAAGCTTCTATACTATTCCAAATTAGGATTCAAAATATTATGAAACATTTTGTTGGAGCGAATTACTCTTATAGAAGAATTTTTGTGACATATACATTTACATAGGTCCTACTAAAGATACAATAATAACAAATTGGAACAAAATTAATACAAACACATGATATATGGCACATTGATCACACAAATGAAATGGAAGCTAATGGTGAAGAGGAAGAAGATAGTGGTAATGAGACAAACACAATAGATACATTAGACTTGAATGAAAGGGAATTTTTGTCACAAATGGGACATAATAATAATATCAAACTAGATGAACACCAATTACTTGATAGGCATGACTTTGATAACAACAACAAATGGGATCAACACAATGTAAAACTAGATTTATATGCCACTGTAATTCACTTCATAAACATGAATAAAATGTGCAACCAAAATGAAATCATGGCCATTAAATTTGATGTCCCAAATTATACATTATCACCAAAAATAAACTAGCATTTACAATAATTACAAACCACTAGAAAGATCGTTCCTTAAACAAAACCTTTTAGATGATAATTCAAGGAACTATAGGAACTGGAAAATCTTACCTTATTGCTTACATTAGAAATGAACTTCAAAGTAAGCTACCACAAAAAAAGAGCCAATTGCTTTCTTTATCTCCCACAAGAATTGTTGAATTTAACATACATGCATCAACTATACAGGAAATGCTTAGGATTCAAATGAAAGGAATGAAACTATTTCAAGGAAAAACACTAACAACATTTCAAGAAGAAATGAAACACATTAGGTACATCCTCATAGACAAAATGAGTTTCATAGGGCCAAATCTACTATTAAAGATAGATAGTAGACTTTGTGAATAATTTCCCCGGACATAACATCTCTGCTTTGGTGGTGTATCTATAATTTTAATAGGTGACCTATTGGCAACACAAGGGCAGACAACTGAGAGGGGGGGTGAATCAGTTGTCACCAAATTTCAAACTTATTCAACTTATTAACCTTATTCTCATATATGATCATTGATCATGAATGCATTAAATAGTAATACATGAGAATCACACATAACACCAAGATGAATTAATGATCTCACATATATATCTACTACCAAGAATTCAATCACTATATGTTGGCTTCAATGAAATAGAAAATATTTCCCAACTATCAGCTCAAATCATGAATAGCATTTAATGCGCATCCACCAAAGTCAACCAAAACATAGCTAGGACCCAAAACAAAATATTGAAACACAAAAATACTTTAAACAATTCCATCTTAAACATCCCCAACACCAACATTCGCTTAGTCAGCCTTCATATATTGATAAATAGAAAATCGAACAACTGAATCTCATAACTCATACACCAAATGATGTGATAGCACAAAACTCGAGAGTAAGACATCTCATATTCCCAATTACCTTTCTTGAGATCCACAATGAAAACTGATAACCTGGTAATGCAAACCACTTGACAGATTCAAGCTTCAACTAGATACCATGTTCTTCACTTTGTCTTCTGGTATAGTCAAATACTACAGTGCAGACTAGACCAATGACTTTAGTTGCCATCAATGACAACACCAAAAGCCATATGCCAACAATTTCCCCCTTTGGAATTGATGGCAACACTTAGTGAAAAATGACTAAGTGTCAGAACCTTCAAAAACTTCAAAATGCCATAGGTGACAAAAATCAACAAAACTCCCCCTAAGTTTGATAAGGAATTTTTCACTGCTCTCTCTCCCCCTTTGAAATCAATGAAAAAAAATTCCTTTCTCCCCCTTTCAAGTGTAACCAAAACTTACTTGCGCAAAAATTTATTCAAAAATTTGAAGAAATATAGTTGCTAATTGAAGATTATTTTGTGCTTCTCCTTCATCTCCGGAAGAAACTTCTTTCATGCTTCCACTGCAATCTTAGTGATTATAAACATGTTGTTGTTCTCATATACCAATTTTTGGACTCAAGAAACACTGAGAAGGGGGGTCAAATATTGTTGAGCAATTTCAAAGTTTATTGATTTGTCCTTTTAAGTGTTTTAAACATTCAATCAAAAGAAAGATGCATGAACATGAAACAATATGGCACAAAACCATAACACAAGGATTTTTACGTGGAAACTCCATTAGGGGAAAAACCACGGTGGATGTCAATCCGCAATTTGAGTACTCAAATATAGTGTTTTACAAAATGGGAATGCAGTTGCATTTAGGCACACTGCCTAGAGCTCATTGCTCAAAATAAGGAAGGCTCACTGCCTTATAGAAGATTTGGATTACAAAAAAGATTGAACTGAACATATAGCATCTAAAAACGCATGATTACACAACTGATTAGGCTCATAGATTAGATTCTAGACCTTCTATCTGATTCTACACTTCACTCTGCTTTGCATTAATTTGCTTCACAAAATTCTCTTATGCACAAATAAAATTTGCTCAACTAATCTTCTGATATTCTCACACACATCAGCATATATCAAACTCACAAATGCACAAGATCCAACAATCAATTTGAATTTTGTTGTTTACTTCAAAATGAAATTCTTGTTTGCTTTCCTAATTGACATTATTTGCATATGGCATTAGTAGGTTTCATCAGCTTAGGAAGATCTCTCATGGCCTTAGTGGAACTTATCTTGACAATATTATCGAAGTTAACATGACACATTCTCCTATGCCACAACCAACTCTCATCAATTTGAGAAATCAAACAACTTTTACTAGTAACACTTAGGTGGAAAATATTACCTTTTGTTTTTATACCTGATGCAATCACATTTCCATAATTTCCCAATATTTTGCACTTACCATCCATGAACTGAAGATTGTATCCCTTATCAACCATCTTTCCAACACTTAAAATATTATGCTTCAAACCTTCAACATACAAGACATCATCAATGTTATGATTACCATAAAGAGAAATGCATCCTCTTCTGCAGATCACACTAGTTGTATTATCACCAAATCTCACAACACCGCCATCATACTTTTCCAAACTCACAAACTTACTTTTATCTCTTGTCATATGATGAGAACAACCACTGTCATTTACCCATTCTTCTTTCTCTTCAACTCGAGCAGCTAGGGCTTTCTCCACATTTGCACAACTAACAGATTCAGTAGACAATGACTATTTTCCTTATTAGCAATAAACAAAAATTCATTTTCATTTGTATTTCCTTTGTCAGATTCATCACCTATCACACCTTCATCAACAACATAGTAACACTTCTTTTGTAATTTTGGCTTGTTAAATTTTGGCTTAGAAACTCTCTCAAGACACCTTGATGCAAAATGACCTATCTTATTGTAAGAGAAACATTTAATAGGTAAATTTCCATTATACTTACCTTGTCATTTGGCTTCTCTTTTCACAATCAATGCTTCAAGTTCTTCAAGTTTTCTCATTTCATCCTCATACTTGAATGTCTTTCTAGATGAACTTTCACCTGGATCATATCTATGTCTATCTCTTCTAGAAGTAGTAGCCTTGAATGCAGATTCAACCTTAGGAAGTGTATCACCGAATTCACTTAACTCAAAAGCAGTAAGCTTACCAATCAAGATATCTCTGGTAACATTTGTCACAGTTCAAAGCTCTTCAATAGCACTAGCCTTGACTTTGTAAGAATCAGGCAAGGATCTAAGCACTTTAGCAACAATCTTTGATTCATCTATCTGACCACAAACAATTCCATTCACTCATTTCATGAAAGTAGTAACATTTTCATCATCACCCATTTTCAACTTTTCATATTTCCCTTTCAGAATTTTTAGCTTAGCAATCTTCACATTAGCATCACCTTCGTACAAGGTCTCCAACTTTTTTCTAGATCTCATAAGCAGTCTTTAGATCCATCACATTTTTCATCTCAGTATTAGTCAAAGTACTAAAAAATGCCTCCTTAGCCCTAATATTATCTTCAACATAATTACTATTCGATGGAATAGCATATCTATTAATTGTAATGCTCTAGTAGGGTTCACCAATGCACCTCAAATGGCACTCCATTCGATTCTTCCATAAAGAATAATTTGTTCCATAAAATCTAGGACTATCCTTCTTATAAGTTGTCATCTCAGACAACCTCAAGGTATTAAACTTCTTCCAAGGAACCACAAGCTCTAATACCAATTTTTGGCAACACAAGGGCAGACAACAGAGAGGGGGGTGAATCAGTTGTCACCGAATTTCAAACTTATTCAACTTATTAACCTTATTCTCAGATCTAATCATTAATCATGAAAGCATAAAAGAATAATACATCGGAATCACACATAACACCAAGATGAATTAATGATCTCACATATATATCCACTACCAAGAATTCAATCGCTATATGTCGGCTTCAATAAAATAGAAAATGTTTCCAAACTGTTAGCTCAAATCATGAATAATATTTAATGCACATACACCAAAGTTGGCCACATCATAGCTAGGACCGAAAGAAAAATATTCGAACACAAAAATACTTTAAACATTTCCATCTTAAACATCTGCAACACCAACATTCGCTTAGTTGGCCTTCATATACTGATAAATAGAAAATTGAACAAGCGGATCTCCTAACTCATACATCAAATGATGTGACAACACAAAACTCGAGAGTAAGATGTCTCATATGCCCAATGACCTTTTCCAAGATCCACAACCAAAACTAATAACCTAGTAATGCAAACCACTTGATAGATTCAAGCTTCAACCGAATACCCTGTTCTTCACTCTTTCTTCTAGTATAGTCAAATACTACAGTGCAGACCGGATCAATGACTTTAGTTTCCATCAATGGCAACACTAGAATCCATATTCCAACATGACCTAGCACAACTACCACCTATCATGGAAAAACCCATCTATGGATCACACTCCAATGCCAAACTATTATGGGAATTGTTTACTACGATTGTTACATTAGAAACAATGTTTCATCAACAAGGTGACAATACAACTCAAATAAACGTTCATGAAACATTAAAAAAAATATGTAATGCATAACCAACACACCAAGATTAGGATATGTTAATGACCTGCACAAATAAACTTCTTACAACTATTGAAAAAAAAAAATTGACAACTCAATTCACTTTTTTGCAACACATGACTTAGTGAGACTACACAACAACAAAAATGATAAAACACCTAAACTTTCCAATTACAATAACTATTGCAATAAAAACAAAAAAACCAAATAAAATATTGGTGCTGAAGATGACTAGCTTGAAAAACAAATTTTATTATGTAAAGGTCAAAAAATCATAATAACAACAAACATATGGACTCAAGAAGTACTTGTAAATGGATCCCTTGGTGAGGTTGTTATATTGCTTACAATCTAGGTTCTAACCACTGGATGTTCCAATATACATTTTAGTAAGAATCAATAACTATAGTGGCCCACGATGGAACCAAACTATCAAAAGGCTATACCTATAATACCTATATCACTAGGTAATCAAAGGAAAATACCATTATCCACATGGCATGTGCAATTACTATACATAAATATCAAGGCCTAGCCCTATACAAGGACTAACATTTACAGCTATATCAAGAGTAAAATCATTCAATAAAGTTCATTGTTAGAAACCAAGATCAGATTTACAAACCAGAATAACCTTCCACAGAAGAGAAAATCAAAAAAGCAAGAGAGGTTGCAAAAAGATGTGCAACATTATTATTCGAGAATACAATAATTACATGATAATGATTTGCTTTATAAAAGAAAAGATGCCTATACCTAATCTTATCTTGAGCAACAAGATAGCTCAAAAGATAAAGATAAGAACCTAAAAATTAGGAATTAAATATGCCTAAGTAAACTTATGCAAAGTGTAATTAAATATTAATTACACCAACACCCCCCCATAAGTGCAACTTAGGGAGAAGCAAAATGATAATGCAAATATGAGTCCTAGCAACAAGGCCTGATCAGGTACTCATGTACAAATGCAAGATGAGGTAGAGAAGGAAAACCCAGTGGGACAAAACTCCCCTACAATGAGATGACATGCTGCAAAGAAGCACTGGAAGAAAGTTCTTTGTAGAGTAACACTGGAATCTGATACTGGCAAGCAAGGAAAGATTCTTTTGTTTACTACTGAAACCGGATGAGAGTCACTGATTGACTCAAGGAATCATGATAAAGCAACAACAGACCTGATGCCACTAAACACTCAAAAACTCCAAACGGGAACAACTCTGGAATCTGTGAAGCAAGATGAAATGATGATAGAATCTAGAAGCCGTGTAACTCGATGCTGATGCCAAAATAAGACTAAAACTCTTCCATGGGAAGGAGTACCATAAAGAATCTGGAACATTAACCATAAAAACATGGCCCTCAAACTGAGATGGATCCAATGTGGATCATTAACCATACGCTCTCAATCTAAAGTGTGAATCAGATGTGAATCAACAATGTGTCTAGCTAAGCAAAGATATGGCCAAAAGAAACTAAGAAACCAGATAGACTCATACAAGTTTCCATCAAAACAATATACATATGGAGATCAAAGTGAAAAATACACTCTAATCAGATTTATTATGCAAGAAACCCCCCTGAATGGAACTTTATCTCAGTTCATTTATTACAATAACCCAACGATTGTAAAATGCTTAGAGCACCCTAAATATGCATAAACAAAAAATATAAATTGATGTCAGATCTATTTAGAGGACTAAATCAGCTTTCCAACGCCGCAAGAATGATGAAAAATGGATCACCGAGTCAAAAGATATGCCCTCTGAAGCAAAATCTAAACATCTGACTTCAACTAGAAAAAAATCCCATCAAACAACAATTTTTCTGAAAACAAACTGCCCCATCAGAAAATTGGGCTCGCCAGCTTTCCAGCGATATCTCATTTCACAAAGACGCCTCTGAGATCAAAAGTTATGCCAAAATGAAAAAAACAGTTGTATGGAGGCAAATCAGGGTTTTCATAGGCTACGTGGGCGCAAAAATCCAGCTCCTTTTCCTTAGGCCCTTGGTCCGCCATATGACCGTGGGCTGTCAAAAAAAAAAAAGAAATCCCGCCATTGGGCGGGCGGTGGGTGGGCGGAGCGCATGTGAATGAAGGGAGCGGCGTCGTCGCTATAGTAGAGCCCCCGGTCGCCCAAAGAACTGCGGGAAAAACAGAAAGGGGCTAGCAGGAGCAACACTGTGGCCAAAGGGATGCTGGTGGTTTGGCTAGTGGACGGAACTAGAGGCCAATAAATGAAGACCGGTGAGAATGAAAGCCGATGAGGGATGGAAAGAAAAAACCGACTGGAAAGCAATGCCGACGGAGCCGGAAAGCATTGGGTAAATTGTCGGATGTGATAGTCGAGAGGTACAAGGTACCAAAAATTGCAGAAAATAAATCCAAACTGCAATTTTAAATAAAATGCCATAAAAATTGCCCCACAAAATATTTCATCTGCCCAAATAAAATAAAGCCTGATTAATAATACATGCAGAGATTTTTTTTAAAAAAATTGCATGGATAATCGTACCCTGTACCTGGCGGGCTATACGGCCTACTAGGTAAAAAAATTTGCCTCACGAACAACTGACGCCAAACATAGGTGTATTATATGTCATTTTTCATCTCTCAGATGCTCTGGATCTAATGGCGAGGTCCAATCTGCCTGAAAATGCACCAGAAGCTTCACAACTCCCAAATTTGGCAAATCTTCAAACCCTCATAACTCTGGCATAAAATGTCGGATTCAGGTGAAACAAAAGTCGATCTTGATTTTTTTGATAGCCCTGGACTTAAAAATGAGCTCAGATTTCCTCCAATGTGCATTGAAATTGACCATGCAAGAGCACCCAAATGGAGAGACAAACTTGAGGTATGAAAACCCTCAAGGAATCCTGAACGAACCCTGCAAAGATTTTCTCAAAAAATCTAAGAAGGAGCTAAAAATCAAGGCTCTGATAGCATGTTAGAAACCAAGATCATATTTGCAAACCAGAATAACCTTCCATAGAAGAGAAAATCTTAAAAGAAAGAGAGGTTGCAAAAAGATGTGCAACATTATTATTTGAGAATACAATAATTACATGATAATGATTTGCTTTATAAAAGCAAAGATGCCTAAACCTAATCTTATCTTGAGCAACAAGATAGCTCAAAAGATAAAGATAAGAACCTAAAACTTAGAAATTAAATATGCCTAAGTAAACTTATGCAAAGTGTAATTAAATATTAATTACACCAACATTCATATTCAACCAATGTTCTATTTTGAGAGATTCTCCAAAATGCAAAACAATCCATACAAAATTATCAAAAAAAAAGATGAGGATCACTTACAATTACACTCACTATGAAAAATGAGGTATAAACTTTCCAATTCAATCTCTTTCACATTAACACTATGCAGTTCATACTATATTTCTTACACAATATTTTCCACTTAACTAACTCATTCAAAACTTTTTGGTATGTAGGTGAGAACTTGCTAGACAATCACATTCTGAAGAAAAAAGAGATTTTCCCTTGTTCAAATTATATTTTTTTACATTAATTTAATGGTAGCTAGGAATTGTAGCTCACCGTCGATCAGAAGTCAAGTAAGTAATGGAAAAATAAATCTATTTATTTAAAAAAATAATTGGTCTTTGCTGATGTTGAGTGTTTTTATTTAACAAGGTTGGGCATGATTTCAAAGAATAAGTAACTATTTTGGAACATTGGCATGCAAATCAAGTTAGTTCCTAGAAACATTGCTACAAATATGGATTTTTATTATGTATGCATTTGAAATTAGAGTCTTATTTCATTTCATAGAGATTGAATATCATAAAAAAAATTATTTAAGATACATTTTATTGTAGCTTTCTTTTGAGGGATGAAGCCATGATGAACTAGATTTTGAGTTTCTTTTCAATTTGTGGTAAAGGTGACAGAGAGCAAAGAATTTACCTCTAGTATGATCCCACCAAGGACTTTCACTTCTACGGTGTATTGTGGACTACTCAACACATCTTGTATGTTTCCTTCTTTAATCATTAATGAAAGGAATTTGTTAATGGTTATATTTTGTGGGTATGTGCAAGATCATTATGGAAAAAATAGGCCCTTAATTGGCGATAAAATTAAAAAAAAATAGAGTTAGGCAACTTGACGTAAAAATTTGAATATGTTATCTATATTATTTTAAAAATATGTAAGAATAAAATCTGTAGAAAATTGAATGTAGTTTCTAAACTACTAGGTTTATTTTAAAAAAATTATATTTGGTCAAAATTTGAAATTTCAATGCAATAGCACTTAAATTTCAGGGAAGAAATAGTAGGTGTCTTCCTGACCACCTAACCACAATAAAATGATAATATTTTTTAATAATATTTTAGATATAAGTAGAGGACTCATGTCCCAATGTGATGCATATATTTTGTAAATTTTTTCCAAGTAAATAATTAATTATGATTTTTTATTACAACATTAAAAAATATAAAACCTCATATGTCTTACTACCTTAACTTGGTCAAAACTTTATGAAATTCATTCTTTTTTAATCCTATATTATGCAAAGCATAGAATGTTCAACACATGTTTCAAATTCAAAAAAGTAATACCGTTTGAAAGCTATAGATGTTTTTCAATTAGCCTATCAATCAGGACTTTAGTCATAATTCAAATAGAAAATGAATAATAATTATTTATTAAATTCAAAGTAAAGCATAATTTATATTGGTGGAAAGCTGAGAATCTCCTTTAAAAACCCTTTTTGTTTCATCAATTTTGGGTATCAAAAAAAGTCATCAGCCACATAACCTACACATACCCATCATATCGCCACTTTTTAGCCCATCTTGTTCCTGCACATACCCTTGTTATTTTATTGTTTTAATATGACTAATTCTGAATCACATGAAACTACAAATTCATGTTGGATAGCATGCCAATCAGGGTGTTTAACAACAAGTCATCCAGGGTGGCATATCTAGATAAATAAGCCATAAGAGTATTTGCAAGCTTATGGAATGTAGATAGTTGAGCAACTCAAGGAGGGCTTGCTAAGAGAGACTGGTCATAGGCTCAGTTTGTTGCATCTTACCAAAAATTAAATTTTCAGTAGATTCAAATTAAATCACAAACTCTCCCAATATTTAACTTATAAATATAAAATAAAATGGGTGGTTTTTATTATATTACAAGAATTAAATTCATATGGAAAATACCTTCTTATTTTGTAGAGCATTCTATCTTTGATAAATGTAGAGAGATGATGTGTATACATCAACAAAAGTGTCTATGTATATGTTTGAACTATATACAAGTTTCTAAAATGATTAAACACCATAATTTATCATTGCCTTTTTCTGTTTCACATTCTAGAAAAATCTATTAATAATCCTCTAACTACAAATTTATCAACAAATCATGAGTGTTGTTGCAAAATCTAGAATTTATTTTTTTAATTTTTTATTTCCATGTTGTGTCTCCTACTTCTCCTTGTTTTCTACACTTAATACAAACTTCTCATACTCTTGACACATAAAACATCTTTGGAGTATGACTATAGATTTACTTGTAAATTTGATTTCAAACCCTAAATTTCTTATGTATTGTTTTTGGTATTTTGCTATAGTATTTACCAATGAAAATATAGATAGGAGCCATAGGCTTGATCATTGAAGAAGAACATACATACTCCCAAATTCTCTTTATAGATATTATCAGGAATGATAACATAATAATGTGGAGTGTGTACCATTGATGTTTATTCGACTCTTGAAAGTAATAAAAATAACAATAATCTAGGATAAATGCCTACTGTTAAAAGTTACTTGGCATAAAAACTTGAAAGTTGCAAAGTGATTTCTTAATGGTTTGTAGAAGATGTAATTTTTCTTTCATTTATTTTTAAAATTTATATTCAAACTATAATCAGTAGAGTTCAGAATAGAAGATATATATTATTCTAGTTGGTTTCAATTATTTGTTTGATCATAAACAAAGTAGAAATTAAAAAATTAGAAAACACAATAATTTATTATTGGAAATTTCATATGAACCAAGAATTCAGGTCATTCCCTATGGAGATTTGAGGTTCTTGTAGAACTCCCACTAGATATTTAGTTTCATAATTTCCTATTTTGGTGATTGCTTCATATTTCCTAGAATGAGAGTAAAAACTAGTACAAAGGAAGTGCAGTATTGTACAAAGCTAAATTGTTGTTTCTAGTTTTTGGAGAGTTTGAAACAAGATAAAAATAAAGAAAAAGGAAAGAAAAAATTAAGAGCTCTTTCTCAATTAGAATAAATCTAAACTTCAAAAATACATTTTTAATGTTTAACTTTAGTTTAAATTTTATCCCAAGCTTGGACTCGTTAAGTCTGCAGGATAACCAATCAACATTTGATAAAAATAAACATAAAATAAATTACATAGCCTCTGAATAAATAGTTTAGGATTCCATGTAATTATAGCATATCCAAAAATATTCAAAATAACTAAATAATTGCAAGCCAAATAGAGGATAGGGATTTCTCCCCAATTTGAGCTAATATCAAACTAGTGAGGGTCTATTTATGGGTGTGAAGAGATGGGATTGTTCAAATTGTTGAGATTGTGAAGATCAAGAGTTACAATTTAGAATTCCTACCAAGATCATTTTGAAAATACACAACTAGAGTGTTCTAGAGTTTTTGGTAGTGAAAAAAATTATATTAGATTTAAAGTGTATGCATATAAAATCATTACACTAATATAAAATACAATCAGTGCAACCACTGCACCTCCTTTTGGTGCAAGTGCTAGTTTAATTTATAATCAAAAAATTAATCCCTAGCATGTTGCAAGTTCATTGAAGGTTCTTTATTGTTTTTTATTTTCTATTTTAGTCATTCAAAATTGACTACTAATTCATCAATAAATCATGTTTTTTTTACTATATTTTACTAGTTCACATTACGAGTTAAGATATTTTTGAACCATAGATTTTTAGGTGTTGTAAAATGCTATGACTCTTTTTCTCAATTAGGGTTTTTCACCTAAAGGAAAGAGATAGATCCCACACCAAAATATAGGTGGTTCACTCAAACTAATGTAAGTACAATGAAATTATGTCTAAATGCAATGATCTAGATGCAAAAAACTGATAAAATTGATTGATTATTTATGCAAAACCTAAGAAATATGAAGTGTTTGAAAACATAGTGTGATATGTATAAATGAAATAGAAACATGCACAAATGAAAACATAACTTAATGAATCTAAATAGACTGCACCTAGAGATGGAATGCTAATGCTAGAAGGTTCTCGAATGCCATAAAAATCACTATTAATGACCAATGGGACTCATTTTCCACTGATGACGAACCAGTCCTGCTTCTGGTAAACTTTGTTGAAATTGGTTTTTGAGTGTCGGGAACTTAAATCTGCAAAAATAAACATTTCCAGCCTAGCAGTGGGACTCATCCAACACTGATGGTGAATCATTCCACCTACAAAAATCTGAAAATTCTAAAGTCAACTATGTGGGTCCAGATCAACACTTGGCTTCTTGTCGGGTTGACAAAACTAAATCTGTAGAAAATAGGCTAAATGTTGTCTCCAAGCTTGAATTAGGTCTTTGTTGACTTCAATACCTTTGATGACTTATTGACCACTTTTCAACACCTATCTCTTTGAAAAATCTTCCTACAAGACCTGCAAACACACATGTGGAGGGGAAAATTAGTTAAAGGTTAGAGTATATGTATTTTCCTTGGTCAACTCCCACTTTGGTAATCAAACCCTTGATAAAGAAATGAAATGAAATAAGCAAGGAATGATGAATCAATAACATGCAATTGTCATAAACTCACCAAACCCTTGTTGTTGAAGTTTGAAGAAATGTCAATGGCTTCTCCAAGATGCTTGATAATTGCTTAATCAAATGATGCTATGATGCTCAATTGCTTAGATGGATGAAAGGATGATTGAATGGATGAATGGGGGTTATAATGGATAGAAAAACACTTATTTATACACACTTATTCCCTAATTTCCTGAAAATACAACATCACAAGCTGACCTAAGGTCTTAATGAATAAAAATCAGAAAGAAATTTGAATTCATTTTGAATTTTGTGCCAAGAGTGACTCATTCACCACCGATGGTGAATGGCTCCCACTCAAGACATGCAAGTGGGTATCAGAAATTAAGTTGTATTTAATGATATTTGTTGGGTTTGTATTGAAAAACACACTTTATTAAGGCCTATAAGTGCATAAAGGGGCCAAATAAAGCATAAGAAATGTGTAATTAGTGATGACAAGCCTAGAAAATGTGAAAGTTTGTTAGAAGACTTTAACACACTTTAGAATAAGACTTGGTAAGGAGAATATTTAAATGAATTATAATAAGAAGAGTCTAGAAAAGTGTAGAAATGTGTTACAACACTTTACAACACCTTCACAAGACATCATAAAGTCTTAATAATTTTAATATTCAAGACCTAATGTGAATGTATAAATTACATTACAACATTAAATCTAAGAAAAATAAGCCAAGCATCATAGGAAAAAGACCTAAATTACCATGAAATTTTCCAAAAATCTATTTTTCTATGATAAATTTATCCCCCACTTTAGTGAGAGGATGAACTTGCTTCAAATTACACTAAAGTAGCCATGCAAATTGAGGGGGATCCAAATGCACTTATGCTAGCAAGATGAGACAACAACAATCAAGAGGGATGATCAAGCCCCCAGGATGAAGATCCCATGGAAAACTAAGCATAAGAACAAAGGAACACACATGTGAAATAAAAGGAGAATAGGGAGAGAAAAAGGAAAATTTAGATCAAGCTTCGATCGTTTGTCCAGCTAGTTGTGGATCAGATCTAAGTTTTTTGTTCGAAAAAGAAAATGAATACTCACTCTGGGGTGATGGAACTCATGGTTTTCCATTAGGTGAGAAGGCCCAAAAGGTGAGAAACATACGCTTGGCTGGTATGTACTCGCAAACTCATAGGTGGCTATGGGGAAAGTCGTGCCTTAGAATGTGCTTCCCGCTCAACCATATCAAAGTTATACCTCCTGATAACTTTAATAAAGAAACACAAAGGAAGATTTTGGTCTGTGCTTCATGAGACAAGCAAAGATTTGTATGCTTAGGACTCATGAACAAGCAGAATGGCACCATAAACATGCAAGTTTTGTTATGCAAGGTGGCCATGTAAATGAAAAATGCAAAAATGTAAAAACATAAAGTGCAAAATATGTTCAAAGGAGTTTTGTTTAGTTCATGAGAGGTCTACTACTTAGGGAACATTGTGTCTATTATCTCCAAGAGATGACCAATCAAAGAATAGAATGTTCACAACTTAGGGGATGCAGTGTGTCTCATCAGGCCACCAAGAGGAATGTAATATGCTAAGATAGATCGCACTAATGAAGGACATCATACCCAATGTCATCCACAAAGTGAAAAATGCATTGTATGGAATAAGAAGGCTACACTTATAACCAAGAAAAATGAAAAATGAATAATGCCAATGTATGCCTCCACTTTAAAGAAATTGCTACACACCGTTTTGTGAGCAATTACTTTAAAGTAGCAAATGAGAAATGAAAAAAGAAACAAGACATGAGAGCCAACTTGGAAATCCTCCATGCCAAGTCATACCCTTTTGAGTAAGGCTACGTCATATGAAGGAGAAGAAAAGGAAGGGGTTGCTGCTAAAAGGAAAACACCAAACACATAAGGGATCTATGGATTTGAGGTTAGTATGTTTGTTGCTGCAATGTGTTTATTAAAGAGCTTGGAACTATCATCATTCCCCGAATACATAGAACTAGAAGAATGACACAAAGAGAGCGAAAACAAAAGAAAAAGAAAATTTGTTTTGGGTCAACATGGAAGAGTCATTACATTCTCAACACTTTGCAGCATTCCCAAAAGGAAAACACAAAAAAAGGAAAAGGAACAAGAAAAGAAAAAGCTTTTTCAGCAACATGAAGGAGACATTTTGGTCTCAATGCCTTGCATAATCCCCAAAAGGAAAACACAAGAAAAGACAAAGTAAAATGGAAAAGGGACCTTTTGGGTTAATATGGAAGAGACATAGGGCATCTCAACACTTTGCGTCATCCCAAAAAGGAAAACACAAAACAAAATCAAGGTACGACATATAGAAGAATGGAGGTACAGATAGAGGAAGTGCACAAAGTGAGAGAACATTAAACACACATTACGGGGGAGCACAATACACACATGCAATCACACCCAAGAAAAGAAAAAAAATGAAAAAGGAAAATAAAAGGCTAGTAATGCAAATGTAAGTCAACCATGTAACAAGTCATCCACCTCCCAATCTCAATGGGTATAAGAGGAAGATGAATAACCTATCTAAGGGACAATGACAAATGTATTACTAGGACAAGGCTAGCAGCTTCTTTCCCCCACTAAGTACAAGACAAGAATGAGCTGAGATAGGTGATGGGAAAGGTTGGACAATAGTGAGAATTGAAAATTCTACAACTATTGCATGATGAGGGGATGATAGGGTACTATGGGATGATAGGATAATAGTCGGTTTCATCGAAGTGATACTTATTCAGTATTTCCTTTAATGTATGAAACTCATCAGTTTGTGTCCAAGAACACGATGGTATTTACAATAAGGTACATTGGAATCTTTAGGACAGATGACCAACCTATTCATAGGTGGTAATAGGATAAGACCTCTTTTTAAAAGATTTGGAGTTTCCTTTCACATTTAGGTGGTAGATGGAGAGGAAACTTTAGTTTTTTCAAATTGTAAGATCATTTGCATTTACTAGATTCAAATTTTTCATGGATTAAGGGAGGAAGAGGACCCAAGTGGATCCTAGCATCTTTGTCATTGGAATCTTGATTAGGTTGTTCATGTGGAAGGAGGACATTCATGTCGGGAGGGGAATCAAAGATCAGCGTGCCATCATCACAAAGTCTCCAATATTCAAAAGGAGATTTGTTGTCATGAGGGGGATTTTGATATCCTAACCCTATTGTGTTCTCATTTGTTGGTTTTTGTTCAAAACTTTGGTGAATATCATGCTCAGTTGTTGTGTCACATCCTTGTTTGCTTAAGATAGTAAAACCTTTTCCATAAGTTTCTTCAAGGTCGATGGGTGTGTTGGTAACTTTGTTATCATATAATGGTTGAGGAGTTGGTTGTGTAGAAGAACTAGGTCCACCTGTTGGAGAGATCTTAGGTCCTTCATTTGTTTTAGGATGGAGGTAACCAAACATATCAGGAGGTGGGATAGAAGGAAGCTCTTGTGACCTCATGGATGGGTAAAAGGCTACATTAGCTTCAAGGTTGTCAAGGTATTCATTTAAGAACTTATTCATGTTATCATCATCTTCTCCAATGATGTCAACATCATGAGGAGGACATTCATGAGGAGTTGAAGGAGCATGATGAAGCTTGAGGTCATTAGGATCACAACCAAAGGAACAGTTTGACATGTCAACTAAGGATTTTAAAGACATCCAAAACTTATTAAAGCAAAAGGCCATTATGTCAATGAGTGTAAGTATATTAATATGCAAGAAAGAGAATAAAACATAAAATTTGGAAAGTATGATAGAATGTAATAGCAGAAAAGTGTAATGGAGAAAATGTCCAGAACATGCTAGAAAATGTTGTTCAGAATGTGCAACTGGACTGATTCACCCAGGGTGCCGAATGAGTCCAAGGGTGAATTATTTTGTGTTTTCTTAGAAAATTTAAAGTGATTTTTATGCTCTTCTAATGAAAAAATAGGATGCAAATGCAGAAATTCAGTTTTTGTAATGTTTGAAAGTGTAAAAGTGAAATCTATATTAGATATTCACTAATGCAATGTTAGAAATCGAAGGATGCAAAAATAATGCAAAAAATAATGCAATGAGTCCTAGAATAAAAATGCAATGCAAATCAGAAAGAGAATTTTCAATATGTAGGTTCACAAAAATGAACCATAGATTTTTAGGTGGCGTGAAATGTTATGACTCTTTTGCTCAATTAGGGTTTTTCACCTAAAGGAAAGAGACAAATCCCACACTAAAATATAGGTAGTTAACTCAAAATAATGCAAGTAAAATGAAATTATGTCTAAATTAAATGATCTAGATGCAAAAAACTGATAAAATTGATTGATTATTTATGTAAAACCTAAGAAATATGAAGTGTTTGAAAACACAGTGTGATATGAAAAAATGAACTAGAAACATGCACAAATGAAAAAAAACTTAATGAAATTAAAGAAAGTGCACCTGGAGTTGAATTGATAATGTTGGAAGGTTTTGGAATGCCACATAAATCATTGTTAATGACTAGTGGAACTCATTCACCACTGATGGCGAATTAGTCCTGTTTCTGGTAAAATTTGTTGAAATTGGTTACTGAGTGTTGGGAACTGAAATCTACAAAAATCAACTTTTCTAGACTGGAAGTGGGACTCATTCACCACTAATGGAAAATCAGTCCACCTATAGAAATTTGCAAATAATGAAGTCAACTCTGTGGGTCCATATCTGCACTTGTCTTCTTGCTGGGTTGATGGAACTAAATATGTAGAAAATGACCTGAATGTTTTCTCCAAGCTTGAATTAGGTCTTTGTGGACTTGAATACATTTGATGACTTGTTGACCATTTTTCAACACCTATCTCTTTGAAAAATATTCCTACAAGACCTGCAAACACGCATGCAGAGAGGGGGGAAATGGTTAAGGGTTAGAGTATAGGTGATGAGGGCGCAGCCCGAGACTTAGAAAATAACCCACAAACAAGAGAATAATTTCATTATTCAGAAAAATGGAGCTTTTTACATTCAGAGGATCTCAAATCCCCAAGTTCTACAACACATGCAAGTTACAGAAAGCTACAGAATCACCCTTTCGTAATATGCGAGCTTGTCCCCAAAAAGTTACCCAAAAATTACAAATCTGCCCATAAATAGAGCTCCTCATTAGTTTGGAGCCAAAACAACATTCAAATTTGATTTTACGCAGTTTGGCGCCGAAAAATTACAACTTGAAGTTCAAATTTCAAAAGAACATTTGCAATTGTATCTTCTAGAAAATGCGCCAACTTCCCGGGGCCATAACTTTTGATCTAGGACTCTGATTCGCGAACCGTTTGAACCATTGGAAAGGTCTCGAAGTCAATAACACACTTTAAATTTTCTACGCCAATTTTGGAAAGTTTCAGGGCCGATCCGGGAACTCTAAGTGCCTCAAATCTAACTCAGAAGATTTTCAGGTGTAAATCTTGGAAACTAAAACTGCAATATCTTTCAACTCAGGAATAGAAAATAAAAACCGTAAATTGGGAATTTCATTATGACGAAAAGGGTATCCAAAAATGTAAAAAAAATCTAAAAACCGAGAAACTTGAAATTTAATTATTTTTGGGTGATGCAAGATTGCCCTTACACCACTGAATGCTCCTGCATCAATAAGGATTTTCCTTAGTCAAATATCACTTTGGTAATCAAACCCTTGATAAAGAAATGAAATGAAATAAGGAATGATGAATCAATAACATGCAATTTTCGTAAACTCACTAAACCTTTGTTGAATTTTGAAGATATGTCAATGGTTGCTCCAAGATGCTTGATAATTGCTTGATCAAATGATGCTATGATGCTCAAGTGCTTAGATGGATACACGGATGATTGAATGGATGGATTGGGATTGAAATGGATAGAAAAACACTTATTTATACACACTTATGCCATAGTTTTCTGAAAATACAACATCATAGGTCGACCTAAGGTCTTAATGAATAAAAACCTGAAAGAAACTTGAATTTATTTTGAATTTTGTGCCAAAAGGGACTCATTTTCCACAAATGGTGAATGGGTCCCACTCAAGACATGCAAGTGGGTGTCAAGAATTAAGTTGCATTTAATGATATTTTTTGGTTTTGTATTCAAAAACATACTTAATTAAGGCCTATAAGTGGATAAAGGGGGAAAATAAAACATAAGAAAGGTGTAATTAGTGATGAAAAGCCTAGAAAATATGAAAGTTTGTTGCAATACTTTAAAAAAAATTAGAATAAGACTTGGTAAGGGATAAAAAGAGAATATTTAGATGAATTATAATAAGAAGAGTCTAGAAAAGTATAGAAATGTGTTACAACACTTCACAACACCTTCACAAGACATCATAAAGTCTTAATAATTTGAATATTCATGACCTAATATGAATGTATAAGTTACATAAACATTAAATCTAAGCAGAATAAGCCAAGCATCATAGGAAAAAGACCTAAATGACCATGAAAATGTCCAAAGATCCATTTTTCTAAGGTACAATTTCCACATTGCTAGATATTCCTTAATGAAACTCTCAAACCCTGGCATTCTATCAAAATATGTTTAAATGTTGGATAGATCCATCTAGTAAATTAAAATTGGTCATATATTTTTTCTTTAAAATTTTACCATTGGAACTAGAACAATTGATATATATTTAATGACATCTAAGTGGCATAATATGTTTGTGATAATTCACACTAAATATATTATAATTAAAAATCTAGATATTAATTTTTAGGATAGCTCTAGTGAAAATATATTTGTAAATCAATTAAATTTATCGAATCTAGAAGAACACACCACTATACTAAAATACATTAGCACTAGGGTAACTTTTCTTATACTTTCAAGGTATATTGATATTTTTTCTATAATTTTGAGATTCAACTTAGATTGAAGGTACCTTGGATGTATCACATATATGTTTTTTCTCAAAATTATAATGGTTAAAAGTAATTATAACTTTCTAAAGTTTCTTAGTATAATTATATGTATGGCATCACATTTTATGTTTTAGAGTAGGTGTTTACAATAGTAAAGTAAGATTTCTTCTAAACTATACAAACAATATTAACTCCTCGTAATTTCACAAATCTACTAAGTCTAAAATACCTTGAACCTAGTTTATATTTTAACTTATAAACTTTCTATTTTAAAGTTCCAAAAACTATTTCTTGTTTCTACATTTTAAAATCATGTTTTAATTAAAAGAATATGAACTTGACAAATTGTATAATGCTCGTCCAACCTACCAAAGTATAAAGACCATAATATGACAATAAATTTAATAACTATCTTTATAAGAAAATAATAGATAAATTTAACTTATCTAACATTTAAACCTATACTCATAGAATGGTAGAGCTTAAGAGTTTTATATAAGAATATCTAACCATATAGAAATATCTAAACTCATAATATTCTAATATAATATTAAAGAAAAAACTACACTTCATCATGAATTAATAACCAGTTATAAACGATTACTGTGAAATCTAAATATGCCAACTTCCCTATTTAATTTAAAATATTTAAACAATTCAAACATAAATTATTTGTTATAAAGTCATGTACAAAGGGTTTATTGCCTTGAGTAGTTTTAGATAATAAAAAAGGGTATAAAATGAATATATGATAAGCTGACTAAGGCTACATTTCAAACATATTTCTAAGAAATCAAGTTGCTGATATTTAATCGTAACTGGCCCTGCTTCTAATCGTAACTGGCACGGCATATGGGACACTGTCGCTTTATTTTAGTTGAGCACAGGATGCATGTATAATGATAGACGTGTTTGCATGCCAAAGCTTTAACTTCATCATCTATTTGAAGTGAATCAAGGCAAATTGCGCAATCTATCTCAACCTCTTTTGATTCTTCAGTCCACGACGTGGGCGATCCCAAAATCTCGGCAGCCTCTTCGTCGCAAATTCCACTAGTTTCAGAATATTGATAGTCATAGATATATATAGCCAAGTCTATATTTAGACTATGTATGAAGTGCACGATGTTACTCACCCACGGATTGCTTAGCTGATCAGGAGTGCCAACAAAAACTCTGATTTTCCCTGCCCTCTGCATTATATCTTTAAAGGTATCAAAATCTTCTCTCTGCATCAAGATTTGTGAAACAATAAGACTCATCTCAGAGTTGCTAATTGTCCCATCATTTACTCTATATAAATCAAATATGAAGCTTATACAATCAAAAGTGAACCGCGTGATAGTCTGCGGCCATTCATCACCTTCCCACGCCTCCCACGCCTGCATTTCCTGTTCTTCATCACCGGACGCCTGTCTTTCCTCCTGTTCATCAACCGAGACCTGCCTTTCCGCATCTTCATCAACCGTGACTTGCCTTTCCCGTTCTTCATCAGAGGAGGACGTCACAAAAACTCTTGTTGCATTTGTAGCATTGAACAAATCTATGAAATCCGGCTGTTGTAGATGTTCGTTTGTGGCCACAAAAAACACTAATTGCTCATCAATGCCTTGTGCGAGAATTTGAAGATGACTGCTATTCTCTGGCCTCAAAATGTTATCTAAAATAGGTCGTAGGGAGTTATTGTCTAGTAGCAGATCAGAAAAAGCATAGAATCGTAGTCTAAGAGACAATGAATTCTGAGGGGGGATATTTAATTCGCAATCAATGTGTGCTAGGCCAGGTGGGTCTATATCAGTTGAACTGCAAATACTTGTTTCTGTTTGGCTTTCCAGAACAGGCTGCTGCTCAGTCTCGAGCTCAGGTCTAGCATCAAAATTGGCCATTTTTGTAAAATTCAATAAATCTGCACAGCACAATTTGAATATACAATGTAAGAATATGCTATAGAAACTGAGAGTGTATTAAATATGCGAAGAGCCATTGCTTTATATAAAGCAAGGCATTGCATGAAGTAACTCAAGATTTCACATAAAGTATGGAGTTCAACTGGAGTTAGCTTATGCAATTAACAACTTGTGTAACTATTGTTTCCAACTGCTTTTACCAAATTAAAATTATTGCAAATTTATCCAATAAAAAAAAAAATTATCTAAGAAGGAAAGCTTATCTATGAAAGCTTATGCAAATCTAGAGCAAATAGCTAAGTAAGCTTAAGTGAGTGAAAAAAGAATCTTTTACACTAACAATTTTCAACAAAGTTGAATTTCCAAAGAAGTAAGTCTTGGGGATAGGGCAGCATTAAAAAAATTAGAAAGAGTATTTCAAATTTTCATTATCATCACCTAAATTATAGTGCTAATTTATAAAAAACTATATTCAAATAATATTTTAATTTTTTCAAAAAAATACAACCATAAAATATAGTAAACTAGCAGTTGCATGCACAGGCATGCAACAATCAGCGGATAGGGTGCACCACAAATGGTTATTCAATTTGAACCAAGAAGCAAACTTTTTTATTGGAAAATAAATAAATCATGTGAATATCTTCCCACGGGCGTGAACGAATAGAATTTTGACGCCAAATTTATCGAATGACAGCCTAAATGACTGAACACGAAAAATCAAACACACATCTTGTAGAGTAAAGCTGACCAATTAGTTAGTCGTGACATCAAAATTTGTTATGCCTATTAAAAGGCATGTACAAGAAAATATAAATCTTGTATAACTAAGTAAATTAAAGCTTAACATATCAAACCAGACAGTACCTTTTCTATTCTCCATATTTTAAAGTTCTATTTAATGGGGGTTTTCGAACATCTTTCATTTTCCTATGATTGTTAAGTGTTTTTCTAATAGCTCTTTTTCAATTTTCCTTTTTGTCTCAACTGTTTGAAGTTCCCCATGACAAACTATTATCATGATATTCTTTTTTTTAGTTACCCATAGCAAACCATTCATTATTGTAGTATTCATCTTCTATTCTGCATATTTTAAAGTTCTATTTAATGTGGGTTTTTAGCTTTTCAATTCTAAATTTGAGTTGCATTATCTAGGACTAAATATTAGAGACAATAGTGAAATTTTAAAAGAGCTATTAGAAAAACATACATATATACATATATATGTATGAACAGTTTGCTATAGGATACTGAAAAAATGAAAATTATACACAAATAGGGAAATTGTAGTCTATGTATATGTATACCATATTTTTTTATGAAAGAAAGAAGACTTCATTGAAAATTTGAGCTACATTACTTGGCACTAAATATTATAAATAAATAGAGAAATTGAAAAAGCGCTATTAGAACAACACTTAATAGCCACTTGAATATATTACAAATCAGTTAATTTTGGCATAAAGATTATTTTATATGTCTTCATTTAATTTGAGAATTGTAAAACATTATAAATGTCATGTTATAGTGCAATTATCTGTTCTTATCTGACTCACAGTCCATATGAGATTAAGAACCATTTCGATAAAACGTGAAATTGGTCTTTGCATTTTCACATCAAAATTTATTAGTTGAAAATTGATTATGAAAATGTAAAATAAGACCATAGGTCATGGCAAACGAATCTTGTTATTTGCAATATATCAATTAATTTTAATTTCAATTAATTAATCATCAATAACTTTATTTTTATTAATATACAATATTTAATATTTTTACTTACAATAGTTATTTAAAATTGATTTTAGTTAATAATTGTAGGAATCAAAAGTAAATGACAGATGATTGGAAATAGATAATAAAATAATTCTCAATGAATATTATTTTTTAATAAATTTATTCTTAGGAGAATAGAATTGAAAAATTAATTAAAATTTATAGTTTTCAACAATTATTTTTTTAAATAATAATAATTTGTCTCCAAAATTTTAGGTATGATATAATTCTAAGTCTATGTTAGTTTTATATTTATTAAATGTAGATGCACATCTATATTTGATCTTTTTGTCTAGGTTAATCAATCAATCGATAGATTATTATTTAATTAGCTTAAAGGTACATATGCATACAAATACATGGCAAAGTTGAAGTTGTGAATTAAATAATATATATGAAAGTATGAAACAATAAAAGATTATGCTTTTTTAATAGTTATTAGTTATTCCTTTAATTAGTAACATTAAAATATTATAGACAATAAGCGAAATTGGAAAAGAGATTTTAGAAAAACACTTAACAATTAGAGGAAAATGACAGATGTTTGAAAACCAACACTAAATAGAACTTTAAAATATGGAGAATAGAAGAGGAAAACTACTATAATGAATAGTTTGCTATGGGAAACTGGGAAAAAGAATATCATGTAGAATAGTTTATTATGGGGAACTTCAAATAGTTGGGAAAAAAAGATAGACAAATAGTCAAATTGGAAAAGAGCTATTAGAAAATCACTCAACAATCACAAGAAAATGACATATATTTGAAAACGCACATTAAATAGAACTTTAAAATATGGAGAATAGAAGAGGCAAACCACGATAATGAACAGTTTTCTATGAGGAATTGAAAAAAATAATATTATGAAAATAGTTTGTCATGGGGAACTTCAAACAGTTGAGACAAAAATGGAAATTGGAAAAGAGATATTAGAAAAACACTTAACAATCATAGGAAAATGAAAGATGTTTAAAAAAACACATTAAATAGAGCTTTAAAATATGGAGAATGTAAAAGGTAAACTACAATAGTCAACAGTTTGCTATGGGGAACTGAAAGAAACAATATCATGAATAGTTTGTTATGGGGAACTACAAACAGTTGAGGGAAAAACAATATCATGAAACATATTCATACAAGACATAAAACATGTTTCGTCTAGACAAAATAACCATGACAATTAACAATTTGTTATAAGGAGCTTTAAATAGATGAGGGAAAAATAATATCATAAACATATTGGTAAAAGACATGCAATCTATGTAATAGTTGTAAGGGGTGTTAGAATAACACTTAAGAATCAAACATAAATGACATATCAACAGAAACCCACAATTAAGTAGAAGTCGTTAGGCTAATGGGTACCAATAATCTATGTAAAATGGGTATAATGCCACAGGCTTAATTAGAAATGCGAGCTACATTAGCTGGCACTAAATATCATACACAAATAGAGAAATTCTAAAAGACCTATTAGAATAACACTTCACAACCACCAAACTAAATTTATCTAAAATATCTTTATGCTTTCATACTAACCCTTTGCATATATATATGTAATCACTCCTATGTTAATCTCCAATTGCTCCTATCTTAATGGGTATACCACCAAAGATGCATAAAGATAACTACAAACAATAAAGAAAGGGGAAAAAATTACTACCCCTAACCATATATTTTTGATGAAAGAAAGAAGATTTAACTACAATTTCTCCATCCATACAGAGCCATAATCTCTTTGAAGTCTCCAAAATGGGTATAACGGAAAAGATACAATAATATAACAAGGAAAAATAACTAGAGAGTGAAAGACATGAACAATAAATTAACCATTTATGCAAAAGACCCATGTAAAACGACTTACAAATTCCTGAGCACAATAGTCTTCTAACCCTACAATATACTAAAAAGTGGAGCCAAACAAGATGATTTTTGCAATAGTCTACTATCAAAGGGTGATCCCACAATAGTGGTTTACAATTTTTGGCCAAACTAGATACTGAAATTATTATTTTTAACTAAATCTTCACATTCAGGCACCTATTTTTTCTAAACTGTGAGGAATTTGAAGATGATGCAAACTAGAGTCTCGTCACATTTTTCTTGTAGATTCTAAAAAAAAAATATTCAATTTTTTTTTAACCATATTGCATTTTTTTTTCCATCTCCCGTGAAAACTAGTTTTTTTTTTCATAAAACAACATTTTTAAAAAGTGACGCACATCGTATAACACATAACTTTTTTTCCATGAAGGATAAAATTCTAATTCTTTCGAATTTAGACTTGTAACTCCAATATCTAGTGCTTCTACTTGGTTAGATAGTTTTAATTGAAATTTTTTCTTTAATAAAGTTTCAAAGTCAAACCAATTACAATTCAAACATAAGCGACCATATAAGCGTAACTTTTTGTATGTATCAAACTTCAATTTCATTTTTTGTTGGATCAAGGACTTCAATATATGGTGCACTCATATTTTCAATTTTTTTTATAATCTGCTATTTTTCCACATGTGAAGAATAAAGACCTTCATTTTCGATGAAAAACCTATGTTTAATAAAACTAAAAAAAAAAATACATAATAAAACCAAAACATATTAAAATTATATTTTTTGGATAGCTCATTTAGAGGACTACCTAATTTTGGTTGGGTTTGAGAAGATTCCTCCGTTTTCATCCTCAACCCGAGCTCCGAAGTGCCAACATTTAGGTTTTTTTTGTGTCTCAGTGGGGATGAGGCATAAGGGGGGTTCGTACAAACACCTAGGGGTTTGAGCGAACCCCTTCATTATGCATTTTTTTTTTTGGCGGTCAAAGTTTAAAGGGGTTCAGTCAAACCCTAGTTTGAGTGAACTCCTTATGGGTTTGGTCAAACCAGCAGATTCGTACAAACCCCCAAAAACACATTTTTTGCCTTGGGGTCACTTTTTGTGAGTTTTCCTTCCTCACTTGAATTGTAAACCACTATTGTGGCTTCATCCCAAATCGACACCACAAAGGTTCTTTCGACAATGCAACTTAATTAGTCCTATGTTAATCTGCAATTCCTCCTATCTTAATGGGTATACCACCAAAGATACATAGAGGTAACCACAAACAACAAACAAAGGGTGAAAAAATTACTAACCCTAACCATATTTTTTGACGAAAGAAAGAAGATTTAACTGCAATTTCTCCATCCATATAGATCCATGATCTCTTAGAATAAAACTTATTCGCTACTAAATATTATAGAAAATAAGGCAAATTGGAAAAGAGCTATTAGAAAAACACTTAACAATTCTCACAACAATAGAATAATTTGTTATAGGGATCTTCAAATAGATTAGGCAAAAATAATATCATGAAACATATTGATACAAGACAAGCAATCTTCGTAACAATTGGCTTGTCAATTCTAAATTCGAGTTGCATTATCTGGCACTTAGCATTATACACAAATAGGAAAATTGTAAAAGAAATACTAGTAAAACATATATATATATATATATATATATATATATATATATATATATATATATATATATATATATATATATATATATATATAACAAAACCTTCAAACATCAAGAGCGAAAAGCAAACACAATGAAAACATTGTTGCAAAAATATCACTTATGAATTAACAAACTATGAGCACCCTACGAATTTGCACAAAGCTTAAACTCTGTTGCATGGATTAGTTTATGCAAACTCACTAAATTCTCCTATGAAATAATGCATCATGCCTTCATAAACAAGATAACAACACAAACTAATTGAGAGCATAAAATCAAGATACATATCTATCCCATAGTGTATTGGTGCTTCTTTGATGTGGAAAGAAGCCCTTTTCCAACCCTTGATAATGCCAATGATGAGGATGCAATGGAAAAAAATAGCTCTCAATTGAAGAGAGTAACTTTGCATGGATTGTGGATGATTTGATGAAGAATAAGCCTTCTATAAATATAATCCAAATGCTAAGAATGTTCAAAATAGAGCAATGTGGGATAAAAATTTGACCAATGAGATGAAGCCACTTCTCACCTTGTGAGTGGTTGAGGAATGCGCAAGTTTTGGTCAATGTGCCAAAGAGGGGGAGATTCAAATTTGAATTTGAGAGTTAAATGCTTAGTGGGGACATGTAAGAGAGAAGTTATTGCCATGTTGTAAGGGACAAGTCAACTTTTCTTCACGTTCAAACTTGAGGAATATTCTCAAAAGATGCTTTGTTGAGAGAAAATGATGATTTTAATAAATCAATAAATTGATTTATTTGTGCAAGTGGGAAAAGCTAGAGGATGTGATGGGTTGTTAGATTAGATTAATCATAGTTTGATTAACTTAAGATGGTGATTAGGGGTTTTGACCCATTTGACTTAAATATTTTGATTTATTTAAATCAAGAGGGAGAAATATGAATTTTGAGATTTAATTAAATAAAGTTTGGTTTATTAAATTAAAAGGATGATGTAAGATAAAGGTTGATTAATTTGCAGGAGATGAACTTAGAAGATGTTTTATGAAAGATGAAGTGTTAGGATTTGATTTATTTATTTAAATGAGGTAATGATGAAGTGAATTTATTTAATTGAAGGATGAAATGTTAGATTTGATTAAATGAAGGTTATTTAATTAAACCGGTGGATTGAAACACATACATATTTTGTGTTTCTACACAAATAACAAGTATAAATAGTAGAGGTTGTATACCCAACTCTCCATGAAATAGGGATAGGTGGTAGTATTCAAAGCAAGAGAATAGTGTAATTACCCTAGGATATAGAGGCGATGTGTCAAGTCTAGTGACACCTATTACAAAAAACTCACCAAGTTCAAAATGTCAATTGGCATGTGCTACAAGTTGCCTAACTATGATTGAGTTAGTGTTTACTCATAGAGTTATACACCAAAACCCCCCCTTAAGCATAGCTTAGGTGAGTTTATTAAAACATGAGTCCCAGCTGTGCACCATTTTAGGTACTCATTTACAAAGAAAACTCTCAAATAAATTGGAGAAAGATAGAAAACAGAATGGGATAAAAACTATCCTCCAAAAAGAGAGCAATAACAGACATTTTAGAAAACAAGAGAATTAATACAATAAATCTTTCAATCACTCAAAGAACATGTCTTTTTGACTTCTCTTTTTCCTTTTTAGTGTTTGTAGATGATGAAGATCCAAAATTTACAATCTTACTTTCCTTAATGATTTTAGTAAGATCATTTATTTGTTTCCTCGTATAGTCAAGTGAATTATACCCCAATTTCTTACAAAAGGAACATTTGACATATTTCTTAGTATTTTCCTTCTTCTGTGATTTTTTCCTTTGTATTTCCTTATCTTTTCTTTCTTCTCTTTTATTTGTCAATCCTTCATATTTTACACTTTCTTCCACTAAAGCATGTGGCTTGTAGGATACTATGGACCCCATATGGATGATTTTATCTTGTTTCCTGATCAAATCAACAATAAAGTCATCTATATTTGGCATAGACCAATTAGAACCCAAAGCACATTTTGTAGAGTAGAATGTTGACACAAAAATAGAATAAGAAGATCCCAACTTGGAAAGAGCTGACAAGATGAGTTTATCATCTTTCTTCTCAATTCCACATTCCTTTAGCTATTGGTGAAGTGACTTAAATTTGGTAAAATATTCTTGTAATGTTGGGTAATTACTTGGACTTAAGCTGATAAATTCATTTTCTAGCTCATGGCTTTTAATAGCATCAACTTTCCCAAATAAATTTTCAAGAGTTGTCCATACTTCATGTGGGGTTTTCAATGCCTCCACAAGAAATAGAATTTATTTTGAAAGATATAAACACAAGAATCCAAATGCTTGGTCACACTTATTGAACCACTTTTCCTTTTCCTTGTAAACATTTGGTTCCTTTTCAATACCCATTGTAACTCTATACAAACCTTTGTTCTTGAGTGTAAGTTGTACTTCCAACTTCTTCTCATGGTAGTTAAAAGGTATAAGAGGGTTAATCACCTAATTGGGCTCCATACTTGATTAGGTTTACAAATTTTAGGAATTTTAGAAAATAAATTTTGGAGCATTCTAATCATAACTCCTAATACACCCCCCATTTTAATAATTTTTATTTTTCTCTTTGTTTGGCAAATTATTTTAGTGCATGTATTGCATACAATAATGAAGGTGAAGATGACACTTTATAGTTAGTGCAAAATCACCAACATTTGAATTTTTTTGAAAAAATAGGTACTTTAAAATAGCACATTTATGTTTTCACTTTTTGCAAGTTAGCCCTAATAAAGTTTGCAATTACACAGACGAAAAAAAATAATTAAAACAATTTAGAGAGAGAATTATAGAGAAAAACTAAGCCCTCGTGGGCTAGAAGAAAAAATAGGGGTTCATAACCCCATATGACCACAACAAACAAGCACAATATCCAACCTCCCCAACATAGAATCATGCCTCTTATTGACAGAAACACCTCTCTGCACACTGATATTGGTCTTCAAGGGGCTCGGGCTTCAAATGCCTCTTCTTTGTAACTCTAGATCATGGGTTTCAAATGGGTTTGAAATGCAGCCTCAAACGTGGAAATAGAGGATCCAATAGTAGAAACAAGCAACACACAAGTCACCTCCAAATAGAAATCAAACCTTTAAATTCCTTGTGCATCTAGCAAAAAGCTTGCATCGATTCCCACACACCCAAATTTGGTTCTTTCAAACACACCCTATGTTGACTGTTGTGAGAAGATTCTAAGATCAATTAGGATTATTCTCATCAAATAAGGAAAAAGAGGACATCAGTACAACATATCTAAAATACTTGTTGGTACCTTATTATCTTGGAGAATTAAAAGAGAAAATTCAGAATTCCAACTGGCTCTAGATTATCAAGACTTCCCAATTGCATTTGAGGGAGTTTGTTTCAATATGTGAGAAGCTAGACCTTTTTCCCAAAGAAGAACTAGAGCCTCTTGTTCAAAATTTTTTGGATACACCAAAATCGAGGAGACAAAAAAAGGTAGCCCAGTTGATCAAAAGGAAAAAAATATAGAAATAGAGGAGTAGAAACACAGAAACATGTCCTCCATAGAAGCGTCAGTGTTGGCTTGGGATGAATGCGGCAGCTCTTGCAAATGGAGAAAACTATGCCTCTTTCAAAACCCTCTATCATGCCTTCAACAAGTGAAATAAAGCGGAAAAAATCACGTCTCCCCCAGAGTTAGAAAAAAAACATTCCTTTGCACTTGATGCATTGCCTCTTTCACTTGATGGATTAACCTCCTTAATGCATCATTTTAGGAGAATGTTGTGTTGACCTAGTCTATAGTTACAATTGGCCTCCAAATCGTTCCCTCCTTTGTAGGTTTAAACCCCTCTATCTCCCCTTCATGCATCAGCCAGAGAAGTCGATGTGTCGGCCTCATCAACAGGAATGGGTAGAATTGAATCCCACTTCTCTTCTACTAAAATGAATTTGATTCATTTTTATGATTTTCTAACACCCTCATCCTACTCTGATACCATGAAAGAACCTTCAAACTTCGAGAGTGAAAAGAAAACACAATGAAAACATTGTTGCACAAAGCCCACTTTTGATGAGGGCGTAGCCTTAGACTTAGAAAATAACCCACAAAAAAGAGAATAAATTTATTATTCAGAAAATGGAGCTTCTTACATGCAGATGATCTCAAATCCCAAAGTTCTACAACACATGCAAGTTACGGAAAGCTACAGAATCATCCTTTCACAATATGCGAGCTTGTCCCCAAAAAGTTACCCAAAAATTAGAAACCTACCCATAAATAGAGCTCCTCTTTAGTTTGGAGCCAAAACAACATTCAAATTTGAGTTTAGGCGGTTTGGCACCGAAAAATTACAACTTGAAGTTAAAATTTCAAAAGAACATTTGCAATTGTATCTTCTAGAAAGTGCACCAACTTCCCGGGGCCATAACTTTTGATCCAGGACTTCGATTTGTGAAACCGTTTGAACCGTTGGAAAGGTCTCGAAGTCAATAACGCGCTCAAAATCTGCTGCATTGATTTTAGAAAGTTTCGAGGCCATTCTAGGAACTCTAAGTGCCTCAAATCTAACTCGGAAGATTTTCAGGTACAAATCTGGGAAACTAAAACTGCAATATCTTTCAACCCATTAATAGAAAATAAAAACCATAAATTGGGAATTTCATTATGACAAAAAGGGTATCCAAAAATGTAAAAACATCCAAAAACTGAGAAAATTGAAATTTAACTATTTTTAGGTGATGCAAGACTGCCCTTACACCACTGGATGCTCCTGCATCAAACACCTAGGGTAATTTGAGAAGTGACCTGTCATGTCTCAAATGGTTAAGGAAAACCCAACCGATCAACCGCTTCCTTAGATAGCCAGGATGAATCTTCCATAGGCCTTCCTCTCCATTTCACCAGATATTCTTCATATTGCCTATTTCTGGTACTCCTTCTCACACAACTATCCAAGATTGCTTCAATCTCCTCCCTTTCTGAGGTAGGTGTTGAAATGCCATACTACCCTATTGCTGGTGATTCCTTCGTTCCACCTTCATGATACTCTGTCAAATCTGAAATGTTGAACATAGGGGAAATGTTGATTCCATTGGGCAACTCTACCTAATAAGCATTCCCTGAATCATGCTTCTTCAAAATCTTACAGGGACCAAATTTCTTCATCTTCGATTTGTTATAGGTTCCCATGGGAAACCTTTCTTTCCTCAAGTGGACCATTACTTCATCACCAGTCTGAAACTCCTTATTCTTCCTTTTCTGATCTTCCTTAGCCTTATATTGCATATTCATCTTATTAATGTGTTCTCATACCTTCTCATGTATATTCTTGATGTGCTCTCCAAAATATTTGGCTTCAGCACTTATTTTCTTCTCTTGGTCCATCTTCCTCAATTTTGGAGCTGTTCTGGGGCTACCTCCATACACAATCTGAAATGGTGATTTACCAGTGCTTCTATTGATAGAATTGTTGTAAGAAAATTCTGCCTGGGGTAAGATCAAGTCCCATCCCTTGAGTTTATCTCCTACCAAACATCTTAGTAGGTTACCCAGAAACCTGTTAACAACCTCTGTCTGCCCATCTATTTGTGCATGGTGTGCAAAACTAAACTTCAACTCTGTCTTCAGCTTCTTCCACAAGGTCCTCCAAAAGTACCCCACAAATTTGGTGTCATGATCTGAAACAATACTCTTTGGCAGACCATGTAGCCTCACCACCTCTTTGAAGAACAAGTCAGCAATGTGGACTGCATCATGGGTCTTCTGACATGGAATGAAATGTGCCATCTTCAAAACCTATCAACCACCACAAAGATCGAAGTCATTCTCGTTGTGTCCTTTGCAAACCAAGAACAAAGTCCATACTTATATACTCCCATGGCCTCTCTGGTACAGGTAAGGGCTGATATAAGCCTGTATTTTGGCTCACTCCTTTAGCCATTTGACATACCCTACAGTGTTGTACAAACTTCTTCACATCCTGTGACAACTGAGGCCAATAATAATGCTCACTGATAATGGAAATGGTCTTATCCTGACCAAAATGTCTTTCCATTCCTCCACTATGATTCTCCTTTATCAAGTTCTCCCTCATGGAACTCTTCGGGATACACAATTGACTTCCCTTAAATAACATGCCATCCTGGATTATGAATTCCACCCACCTTGTCCTGTCCACTGTAATAGGTTCCTTGCAAGCTTTCCAAGCCTCTGTGAAATCAGGATCTTCTGCGTATAGTGTCTTAAGTTCATTGAACCGAACCACTTCAATCTGTATCTTTGTCATCAATGTATGCCTCCTACTTAAGGCATCTGCAACCCTATTTGACTTCCCACTCATATTTTTCAAAACAAAGGTATAACTCTGCAAAAACTCTACCCATTTCATATGCCTCTGATTTAATTTTCCCTGACTATTTAGGTACTACAAGGCCTAATGATCAGTATATAGAACAAATTCCTTTGGCAACAAATAATGTCTCCATTTCTTTAATGCTTGAACTATTGCATAAAATTCTTGATCATGTACATAATACTTTCTCTTGGCATCATTTAACTTTTCACCGAAATAGGTAATGGGCTTACCTTCTTGGCTCAACACTGCTCCAATGGCACAACAACTGGCATCACAATCCACCTAAAACACCTTGTTGAAATCTAGGAGGGCTAGAATAGGTTGATCTATTACCTTCTACTTCAACAGCTTCAAAACTCTTTGCCGCTCCAGTGCTCCACTTGAATTCTTTTCTATCCCCTCTCATTGTTTTAGTCAGGGGTCCACAAATACTACTGAAGTTTCTAATGAACTTTCTATAAAACTAGCCAAACCATGGAAAGATCTCACCTCGGTAGTAGTTCTTGGGGTACCATTCCAGAATAGCCTTCACCTTCTCTGGGTCCATCTTGAGACCTTCAAGACAACAAACCCCAAGAACACTAACTCTTCACAAAACTACACTTCTTCAGATTAATCAATGCTTCTCTTAACTTCTCAAAGGCTCTCTCGAATATGCATCGATGCTCATCCAACGTCTTACTGAAAATCAAAATATCATCTAAATACATAATAACAAACTTCCTAGAAATTCTTTTAGTACCTCGCTCATGAGCCGCATGAATGGGCTTGGTGCATTGGTTAGCCCAAAGGGCATGACTAACCACTCATACAGCCCCTCTTTGGTCTTGAAGGCAGTCTTCCATTCATCTCCCTCTCGAATCCAGATCTGGTGATATCCACTCTTCAGATCAATCTTTGTGAAGTACCGAGCTCCACTCAAACACCATCAGGTCATCCATCCTTGGTAGGGGAAATCTGTACTTGATTGTTATCTTGTTTATGGCTCGGGAATCTATACACATCCTCCACTCCCCATCCTTCTTTGGTGCTAGTACTGCAGGTATTGCACATGGATTCAAACTCTCCCGTATCAAACCCTTTCTCAAAACTCTTGAACTTTGTTCAACTCCTCATTTTCTGCTGGAGTCATTCTATGAGCTGCCTTATTTGGCAAACTGGCTCCAAGAATCAAGTCAATCTGATGACTAATCTTCCTTATTGGTGGTAAACCCTCTGCATTATCAGAAACAATATCCTCGAACTCATCCAACGCCCCAAAAACTTCTTCCGAACCTTCTCACTATCCTCCTTACTCACTCTAGGAATCAATGCATAACACACACGCTCATGCTTCATACCTTCTAAAAAATTTCTTCCATCTACATAACAAATTCTAGCACTACTGCATACCTTTTCTTCAGTCTCCTTCAGGGGTTTCAACTTGTGACGAATCCCATCCTTTGTCAAGGGATAATTGTTTGCATGGCCATCATGTATAGCTCGCATATCGAACTACCACGGCCTCCCAAACAACATGTGACATGCATCCATGGGGATGATACCACAGAATACCTCATCATGGTAGCTCCTGATCTTGAACTTTACTAGGCACTGCTCTGGTGCAGGAGCACTGCCAAAGTGCAAGCATATTTTGAAGTCTTGTTTTCAAAATCAATTTTGTTGTGTTGTATAAGGTCTTATGGACCATCCTATTTATGGTTGTGGACCTTTTGGTTCTTAGGTTGAAGTAGAATAAGTTTGGAATCCTTTTTGTGGTTGTTCCCTAGGCTTTAGACAAAAGTGGCAAAACACACTGTGTTTTCCAACAACTAGATTTTGGTCATTCTTAGGCTCAAAGAGAAAACCTAACTATTTTCTAGGCATTGGAAAAGTTCACTCTCAACCTGTTTTGAAGGTTGGAAGCATTTGGAACATTGAAATCATATGCAGATAATAAAAATACAGTGGTTTTTGGTGGTGAAAATCTATTTTTTTGTTCTTGACTGCGTGACAGTAGCTTAGATGGATTGAAAAAGAAATTTGGTTGCTTGTTAGCATGTAAAGAAACCTTTTGAAGAATTTCTTGTAGCATTTTAGTTAGCTTTTCCATCGCTTTCACCTGTTCTTGTAAATTTTGTGTTTTCTTTATTTGTTTGTTTTGACTAGTAAACTAAATAGAATGGGGTTTTAGACTGCACTTCCCCCGTACCAAGAAGTATGGGAACACCGGGAATGTGTCTAAACTCCATCTTTGTACATAGGTTAGCATTAGGAGAATGTAGGGAACAAAGCAGCATGCAAAAATTCTTTTCCTAGGCGTGACTATGAGTGCCCGGCTTGGAAAAGACAGCAAAAGACTAATCCTAACGTGACAGGGGCGTCCACTCCTTAACAAATCAAGATGTATGTTGTATGCAAGAAGCTTTGAGAAGATGTGGGAAAGAAGACAAATGCTTCATCAGAGCATTTGAAACTGGAATAAGCAAAACAGACCAAGAAATCGTCTAAAACCCTAGTTTTTTTTAGAAAATTAGAGTTGCACCTATGTACGGGCAAAGAGGGTCCCAAACCCTAATAATCTCAAAGAGCTTGGAAAAAGAGCTAGAGTGTCAGAGGGAAGTTTGGCACAAATTGCTGAAAGAGGAGTTTTGAACTGTTTCTTGTGTTGAGAGGGCTAAAAGGGGCTCAAGGCTTGTAGCCCTACCCAAACCCTAAAATAGAGATTTTGTGAAAATGATAGAGAGTTGGAGCCTGGTGATTGTTCAAGCACCTGTAGAAGATGATTTTGGAAGCCTTGGAAGGTATCACACACCCCTGTAATAGAGTTAGGAAACATTTGAGAATGGTTAGTCTTTAAGGTGATTAAGGGCTAGGTAGTGAATGAGAGGAAGAGCATCAAGTTAGGCTTGGTGAATGATTTGAAACTTGATAGTAGGGTTGGAAGAGAGAACCAGGGGTGCCTAATAACCTTTAGGACCTAGAGGTTGAGTGGAGGAGAGAAACACCAAGGAGATATCAATTGGCGACCCAAAGCATTGAGCTAGTGATTGACTCAATCCAACCCTGTCCCTATTAAATTGGTATCGGAGCTGAGTAAAAGATTTGGGAAGGTAGCTTATATGTCAGAAGTTGAGTCAAGTGAAACTCCCAACATGGTGAAAAATGCACAATTAGCCAAGAAGGTTGAAGAACAAGAAGAGGACAACAAGTCCTTAAAAGAAAGAATAGAGCAACTGGAGAAGGCATTGAACAATGCAAGGTTGGAAGGAACGGTGCCAAAGGAAGAAGAGGTTGCAGAGGAGGACAAGGTTCCTGAACCTAACCCTATTTTGGAGGAGGATCCTTTCTTGAAGGCATTAAAAGGCTTGAGTAGAAAAGGACTTGAGGGTATACCACTGTTCAGTGGAAAGATGGATCTTGATTTGGTCATGGATTGGATAGATGGTATGGAGAACCACGTTGAGTGTGATGGAGTCACAGAAGCACAGAAGGTGAAGGTAGAAAAATCAAGGTTGAGAGGATCAGCCTTGACATGGTGAAAATTTGTTCAGACTAAAAGAGAGAAAGAAGGCAAACAACCCATATCAACTTTGAAAGGAATGGTTGCTAAGGTGAAGGAAGCCTACATGCCAGATGACTATGAGATTTAGTTGCACAAGAAGAGGCAAAGTCTAAGGTAGAAAGATCAAGATGTCAACACCTATACTGAAGAGTTTCAAAAGCTTTGCTTGAGATCAAATGTGACAGAAGATGAGAGCCTAAAAGTGGCTAGGTACCTTAATGGCTTGAAGTGGAACATTCAGGAAGAGATGGCTTTACTAAGTCCCAAGACAATCCACCAATGTTATCAGCTAGCTATAAAGATTGAAGAGAGGAATAAAAGAAAGCATGATAAGTCCTCTAAGGGCAGAGGAAAAGGCAGAGATCAAAGAGGACAGCGTGGAGGTTACCAAGGTAGAGGTAATGATCAAAGGAACCAAGGTGAATCTAAGCTTACCGAGCATGGAGGTGAAACATCTTCAAGAGGAGGATTTAATAGAGGAAGAGGACCTCAAGGAGGTTCAAACAGAGGAAGAGGAGCAGGCAGAAGTAACTCCTACTTTTCCACCATGAAATATTATCATTGCAATCAGCTAGGTCACCCTGCTTATAGGTGCCCGAAGAAAGCATCCTCTTCTAGCAATGATATAAGAGTGGCTTATGCACAAGAGGACACCGTGAGTGTCAAATCACCTAAGATCAGTCATATAGAATCAGAAGTAGGAGAAAATCTGATGTTTAACAGGGTTTTGATCAGACAACCGGTCAAAGAGGAACCCAAGCAAAGGAGAGCTTTGTTTAGAGCAAGGTGCAAGATATTTGGAAAGGAATGCAAGGTCATTGTGGATTCTGGTTCTATAGATAATATCATCTTAGAGGAGGTAGTAACTAAGTTAAAATTGCAGAAGGTACCTCATGCTAACCCCTACAAGGTCACATGGTTGAATAAAGGGCAGATTGTTTTGGTGAATGAACAAGTAATAGTAGAATTTTCAATTGGAGGCTATAAAGACAAGCTGGTTTGTGATGTATTACCCATGGATGCATGCCATCTTCTACTGGGTAGACCATGGCAATATGACAGAGGTGCTATATATCATGGGAAGGAGAACACCATTGAATTCAAGAAGGATGGATGAACTTTCAAGTTGCAGTCATTATTAGAAGAAGATGAGGGGCAGTCAAAGGTTCCTAACATCATGTTGAGCAGTGGCATGGAGTTCCTTAAGGACCTACACCAAGGGAATGAAGGATATGTGATCCTAATGCAGTCAAAAGATGAAGAAAAGGCTAAGAAGACAGTCATACCTGAAACAGTTCAAAGGATGCTAGAAAAGTACAAGGAAATTGTCAGTGATGGTACACTTGCAACCCTACCTCCAAGGAGAGCTATAAGCCATCAAATTGATTTCATACCTAGAGCTTCCTTACCTAACAAAGCAGCATAAAAACTCACACCAGATCAGAATCTTGAAGTGGCTAGACAAGTGAAGGAGTTGTTGGATCAAGGCTTGATTCAAAAGAGTATTAGTCCATGTGCAGTCCCAGTGGTTTTGGCAAAAAAAAAAGGTGGTAAGTGGAGATTATGCACTGATTCTAGAGCAATTAATAGAATCACAATTAGGTATAGGTTCCCTATTCCTAGAATTGAAGACTTGATGGATTGTCTTGGAGGTGCAAAATTCTTCACCAAGTTGGATCTTAAGAGCGAGTATCATCAAATCAGAATCAAGGAGGGTGATGAGTGGAAGACAACTTTTAAGACAAATGATGGCTTGTATGAGTGGAAAGTGATGCCATTTGGCCTCTCAAATGCCCCTAGCACGTTCATGAGACTAATGAATGAAGTGCTTAAGGATTTCATAGGAATCTTTGTAGTAGTCTACCTCGATGATATATTGATTTTCAGTAAGACAACAGAAGAACATTTGAAGCATGTGGAGATGGTACTTAGAAGGCTGCAAGAAGAGCAATTGGAAATCAACCTTGAGAAGTGTGAGTTCTTCAAACAAGAACTTGTGTATCTAGGCTTTGTAGTTTCCCAAGGAATGTTGAAGATGGATCCAAGCAAGGTGGAAGCCATCCTCAACTGGCCAACACCAACCACAGCAACAGAGGTAAGAAGTTTCCATGGTTTAGCTCAATTCTATAGAAAATTCATAAGGAATTTCAGTGGCATATGTGCACCAGTTCTAGATACTATTAAGGGTGGTCTAAAAACAAAGTTTAAATGGACTCAAGAGGCTGATAAAGGATTTGAAAAGCTGAAACAAGAAGTGGCAACTCAACCAATTTTGTTATTGCCTAGTTTTGATAAGTTATTCACAGTTGAGTGTGATGCAAGTGGAGTAGCAGTAGGAGAAGTACTTAGTCAAGAAGGTAGGCCTGTAGCCTTCTTTAGTGAAAAGTTCAATGAAGCCAAACAAAAGTACTCTACCTATGATCTTGAGTTATATGCTTTAGTGCAGTCCCTTAGGAAGTGGAGGCATTATTTGTTGCCCAAAGAGTTTGTGGTCTTCACAGATAACCAAACACTTAGTTACATCAACACCCAAGAGAAGCTGAGTAATAGACACTTGAAATGGATGGAATACATCCAATCTTTCGCTTTTACCATCAAGCATAAGAAGGGACAAATAAATAAGGTGGCAGATGCATTAAGCAGGAAAATGTTGACAGTGCAGGAAATACAGCTAAAGAGCATTGGATTAGAAAGTTTTAAAGACCTCTATGGTGATGATGAAGACTTTTCAGAAGCCTATAAGGTATGCTCTATTTTTTAGAATCATTTTCATAGTCAGTATGCTGAGTATACATTGCAAAATGGACTGTTATTTAAGGGTAATCTGTTATGTGTCCCAAGAGGATCAATGAGGGAAAATTTGATCCAAGAGAAACATAATGGCATTCTTAGTGGGCATTTTGGTATCAATAAAATTTAGAGCTAGTTCAAAGGTTCTATTACTGGCCTAAGCTGGCAAGAGATGTCAGAAGATATGTGGAACAGTGTGTTGTTTGCATGAAAGCCAAAGGGGGAGCTAGTAATGCTGGTTTGTATCAGCCCCTGCCTATTCCTAATAGACCATGGGAGTGTGTGAGCATGGATTTTGTGGTAGGTCTTCCTAAAACCAAAACTAGTTTTGACAGTGTTTTTGTAGTTGTGGACAAATTTAGCAAGATGAGTCACTTTATCCCTTACAAGACCACACATGATGCAAGTTACATATCCCATCTCTTTTTTAGGGAAGTTGTAAGAATCCATGGATTTCCATTAAGCATTGTATTAGACAAGGATGTGAAATTCAAGAGGCATTTTTGGAAGACTTTATGGAATCTGTCATTTGGATCAGCATACCATCCCTAGACTAATGGAAAAATAGAGGTGGTTAACAGAGTGTTAGGTAATCTTTTAAGGTGTCTAACAAAGGAGTATGGACAGACATGGGATGTGGTGATTTCTCAAGCTAAGTATGCTTATAATGACAGTAGCAATAGAACTACAGGAAAAAGTACTTTTGAGGTTGTGTATGGGATGCACCCAAGAGGAATTTGTGAACTTAGAGACCTTGGATCTTAGGAGAATAGGAGTGGACATGCAGAAGACTTCACTCAAACCATAAAGGAGATTCATGAGCAGGTTAAGAAGACAATCATAGCAGCAACACAAAAATTAAAAGATAAAGTTGATGTGTCAAGAAGAGATGTGCAGTTTGCAGTAGGTGACTATGTTATGGTCCATCTTAACAAATCAAGGTTGCATAAGGGAATGTCAACCAAAATGTAGATGAAAATAATAGGACCATGCAAGGTGTTAGCCAAGTATGGGAAGAATGCATACAAGGTAGAATTACCATCTGATTTGGGCATATCTCCAATATTTATTGTTGCTGATTTGATCAGGTATAAGGGGACAGTCAGTGATGAAGTTCAGAACATTCAAGAGATCTTTAAGGATATCAGTAATATACCCCTTCCTAGTCAAGAGAAACCTCAGGCAGAGAAGATCTTGGAGTCCAAGGTGAAGAAGGCTACAAGACACAAGGTATACATGGAGCACCTTGTTAAGTGGTGGAACAAACATGAATCTGAGGCTACCTCAGTTGAGGAAGCTGATTTTAAGAAGATAGACATTTATCTATCACTGATATCACCTCAAACTCCTTGATCTTTGTGCTGAGAGGGGGAGAATGGTGCAGGAGAACCTGCCAAAGTGCAAGCATATTTTGAAGTCTTGTTTTCAAAATCAATTTTGTTGTGTTGTAAAAAGTCTTATGGACCATCCTGTTTATGGTTGTGGACCTTTTGGTTCTTAGGTTGAAGTTGAATAAGTTTGGAATCCCTTTTGTGGTTGTTCCCTAAGCTTTAGACAAAAGTGGCAAAACGCACTATGTTTTCCAACAACTAGATTTTGGTCATTCTTAGGCTCAAAGAGAAAACCTAACTATTTTCTAGGCATTGCAAAAGTTCACTCTCGACCTTTTTTGAAGGTTGGAAGCATTTGGAAGATTGAAGTCATATGCAGATAATAAAAATACAGTGATTTTTGGTGGTGAAAATCTATTTTTTTGTTCTTGACTGCGTGACAGCAGCTTAGATGGATAGAACAAGACATTTGGTTGTTTGTTAGCATGTAAAGAAACCTTTTGAAGCATTTCTTGTAGCATTCTAGTTAGCTTTTCCATCACTTTCACCTGTTCTTGTAAATGTTGTGTTTTCTTTATTTGTTTGTTTTGACTAGTAAACTAAATAGAATGGGGTTTTAGACTGCACTTCCCCCATACCAAGAAGTATGGGAACATTGGGAATGTGTCTAAACTCCATCTTTGTACATAGGTTAGCATTAGGAGAATGTAGGGAATAGAGCAGCATGCAAAAAGTCTTTTCCTAGGCGTGACTGTGAGTGCCCGGCTTGGAAAAGACAGCAAAAGACCAATCCTAACATGGCAAGGGTGTCCACTCATTAACAAATCAAGATGTATGTTGTATGTAAGAAGCTTTGAGAAGACGTGGGAAAGAAGACAAATGCTTCATCAGAGCATTTGAAATTGGAATAAGCAAAATAGACCAAGAAATGGTCTAAAACCCTAGTTTTTTTGAGAAAATCATATTTGCACCTGTGTACGGGTAGAGAGGGTCCCAAACCCTAATAATATCAAAGAGTTTGGGAAAAGAGCTAGAGTGTTAGAAGTAATTTTGGCACAGATTGTTGAAAGAGAGGAGTTTTGAACTATTTCTTGTGTTGAGAGGGCTAAAAAGGGCTCAAGGCTTGTAGCCCTACCCAAACCCTAAAACAGAGATTTTGTGAAAATGATAGAGAGTTGGAGCCTGGTGATTGTTCAAGCACCTGTAGAAGATGATTTTGGAAGCCTTGGAAGGTATCATACACCCCTGTAACAGAGTTAGGAAACATTTGAGAATGGTTAGTCTTTAAGGTGATTAAGGGCTAGTTGGTGAATGAGAGGAAGAGCATCAAGTTAGGCTTGGTGAATGATTTGAAACTTGATAGCAGGGTTGGCAGAGAGGACCAAGGGTGCCTAATAACCTTTAGGACCTATAGGTTGAGTGGTGGAGAGAAAAACCAAGGGGTTATCAATTGGAGACCCAGAGCATTGAGCCAGTGATTGACTCAATCCAACCCTGTCCCTATCATGCTCATTGACCAAAACTTTGTGGTCTTTTTGCAACCAAGAAATCTGATACGGATGGGGGTGCCTTCCCCTCTTCAGCTTCAACTTTGTGACCATCTCTTCTGACACCAGATTATTAGTGCTCCCACCATCAATAATGACATCACAACATTTTCCTTCACACTTGCACCTTGTGTGAAACAGATTGTTCCTCTGTTCTGGTTCCTTTTTCTCAATCACCAGGGCTCTCCTAATCACTAGGGCTTCTCCCCTTTCAGCATCATCTGAATGTTCAGATTGGGCCTCCTCATCTGCATGCGCAACCCTTCCATGACCTTCTGGCATTTTTTCTGCCCTCCCTTGGTGTTGTGGACATTCATAGTCTCGATGCCCTTCTTCACCACACTAGAAACATGTTCCTTTGAAACCACCTTTTCCAGATCCTTGTCCATATCTCCCTCATCCTCTACTCTTGGATCACCACTATTTTGATTATGAGGGTGGTAGAAGTTGTCATTCCTTTGGCTTCGGCTGGTACCCACATCTTCACTTTTCTTTTCATCATCATTTTGGCTTCCTGAAGGTCTTCCACTTCCCCTTCCACTTTACCTCCTCGTCCTTTTTGCTTGCCATCAAATATTTTGTTCAACTTCTCTTCCACCTTCAGAGCAAATTGATACACATCCTCAATGGTGGTCATTCTGACTAGGCTTAACTCCTCCTGAATGCTCGGTTGTAACCCATTAAGATATCAAACTACCTTCTCCTTATTGGCCTCTGTGTGGCCCATTCTAATGATTATCTTGTGAAAATATTTAGTATATTCTTTCACAAATCTACTTCCTTGCTTCAACCCTTGCAATTTCTTCAACAGATCTAACTCGTAGTCCACTGGTATGAACCGCTTCTTCAGTTTCTCTACCATGCAATTCCATCTAGTGATATTTCCTTTTACTCTTCGATTTCTTTCTAACTGGACCTCTTTCCACCAAATACTAGCATGGCCCTTCAACTTCATTTTCAAAAACTTAACCCGATCTGGGTCCTCTATTTCCTCATACTCAAAATATTCTTCTAGCTCGTTGATCCAGTCGATCAACTCTTCTGGGTTCAAACTTCCAGAATAACTGGGGACTTCTACTCTGGGTCTTTTCTCGATCTTCGAAATGGCCCTTATTAGCGCATTTGGTCTTGATCAATTGCTTCTTCTTCCTCTTCTACATTTGAACCTTCTTCCTCTCCTTCATCCTCACTTTCCTCCCTCAGGTTTAACCCTCTTCTCAACTACTCTTGTAACACATCAATCTGTCTCTGGAGGCTGCCAGTGCATCTCTTCCACCAGCATTTATACCGCCTCGACCACCTCTGGCACCACCATGCCTACCAGGCATCACTCTTGGAGGCATCTTTCTTGACCTCAACCCACAAGCACGGTCGTAGTGTGAACTGCCTCACGATCGGCGATCTGTCCACAGCTCAAGAAAACTCGCTTTGATACCACTTGATGAGGGCACAGCCTGAGACTTAGAAAATAACCCACAAACAAGAGAATAATTTTATTATTTAGAAAATGGATCTTCTTACATGCAAGGATCTCAAATCCCCAAGTTCTACAACACATGCAAGTTACAGAAAGCTACAGAATCACCCTTTCATAATATGCGAGCTTGTCCCCAAAAAGTTACCCAAAAATTAGAAACCTACTCATAAATAGAGCTCCTCTTTAGTTTGGAGCCAAAACAACATTCAAATTTGAGTTTAGGCGGTTTGGCACCAAAAAATTACAACTTGAAGTTCAAATTTCAAAAGAACATTTGCAATTGTATCTTCTAGAAAGTGCGCCAACTTCCTGGGGCCATAACTTTTGATCCGGGACTCCGATTCGCGAACGTTTGAACCATTGGAAAGGTCTGAAGTCAATAACGCGCTCAAATTTACTACGCTAATTTTGGCAAGTTTTGGGGCCATTCCAGGAACTCTAAGTGCCTCAAATCTAACTCGAAAGATTTTTAGGTGTAAATATGGGAAACTAAACTGCAATATCTTTCAACCCAGGAATAGAAAATAAAAACCGTAAATTGGGAATTTAATTATGACGAAAAGGGTATCTAAAAATGTAAAAACATTCAAAAACTGAGAAAATTGAAATTTAACTATTTTTGGGTGATGCAAGATTGCCCTTACACCACTGGATGCTCCTGCATCAACTTTTTAATTAAAACAAATAACAAGTATAAATAGTAGAGGTTGTATACCCAACTCTCCACAAAATAAGGATAGGTGGTAGTATTTGAAGAAAGAGAATAGCGTAACTACCTTAGGATATGGAGGTGATGTGTCAAGTCTAGTGACACCTATTACAAATAACTCACCAAGTTGAAAATATCAATTGGCATGTGCTATACGTCACCTAACTATGATTGAATTAGTGCTTACTCATAGAGTTATACACTGAACAATATAAATATATACATATACACATATACACATATATATACACATGTATATATATTTATATTACATATATATATATTTATATTACATATATATGTGTGTGTGTGTGTGTGTATAAATATATAAATATATTTATATATACATATATATGTGTATGTACGATTTATATATGTGTAAATATATATACATATAATGTGAATTGTATGTGAAAATTAATGCTTCAAAACATAGACAGATACATATACATATATATATTGAAGATAAATAGAGTAATTGTATAAGAGGTATTAGAATAACACATATTCGTTACTAAATATTATAGACAATAAGCAAAATTGGAAAAGAGCTATTAGAAAAGCACTTAACAATCAAAGGAAAGTTGGAAATCCCACATTAAATAGAACTTTAAAATATGGAGAATAGAAGAGGAAAACTACTATAATGAATAGTTTGCTATGTGCATCTGAGAGAAAGAGTATCATGTAGAACAATTTATTATGGGGCACTTCAAACAGTTGGGGAAAAAAGATAAACAGAAAGGGAAATTGGAAAAGAGCTATTAGAAAATAGCTCAACAATCACAAGGAAATGACAGATGTTCGAAAACCCACATTAAATAGAACTTTAAAATATGGAGAATAGAAGAGGCAAACAATGATAATAAATAGTTTTCTATGGGGAATTGAAAAAAGGAATATCATGAAAATTGTTTGTCATGGGGAACTTCAAACAGTTGAGAAGAAAAGGGAAATTGGAAAAGAGCTATTAGAAAAACACTTAACAATCACAGGAAAATAAAAGATGTTCGAAAACCCACATTAAATAGAGCTTTAAAATATGGAGAATAGCAAAAGAAAACTACGATAGTCAACAGTTTTCTATGGGGGACTGAAAGAAATAATATCATGAAGAATAGCTTGTTATGGGGAACTTCAAACAGTTGAGGGAAAAATAATATCATGAAACATATTCACACAAGACATAAAACATGTTCGATCCAGACAAAATAACCACGAAAATTAATAGTTTGTTATAAGGAGCTTCAAATAGATGAGGGAAAAAGAATATCATGAAACATATTGGTACAAGACATGCAGTTTATGTAACAGTTTTAAGGGGTGTTAGAATAACACTTAAGAATTACACGTAAATGACAGATCAATGAAAACCCACATTAAGTAGAAGTCATTAGGCCAATGGGTAGCAATAATCTATGCAAAATGGGTATAATGCCACATGATTAATTCAAAATTTGAGCTACATTAGTTGGCACTAAATATTATACACAAATAGAGAAATTCTAAAAGACCTATTAGAATAACACTTAACAACCTAGGCTAAATTTATCTGGAATATATTTATGCTTTCATACTAACACTTTGCATATATATATGTAATCACTCCCATGTTAATCTCCAATTACTCCTATTTTAATGGGTATACAGCCAAATATGCATAAAGATAACTGTAAACAATAAACGAAGCACGAAAAAATTACTAACCATATTTTTTGACGAAAGAAAGAAGATTTAACTGCAATTTCTCCATCCATACAGAGCCATAATCTCTTTAAAGTCTCCAAAATGGGTATAACGACAAATACACAAACATATAACAAGGAATAATAACCAGAGAGAGAAATACATGAACAATAAATTAATCATTTATGCAAAACACCCATGTAAAACAACTTACAAATTCCTAAGCACAACAGTCTTAAAACCCTCTAATCTACTATAAAGCGGAGCCGAACGCGACAATGTCTACAATAGTCTATTATCAAAACAACACCATAATGGCTCTTTCGAAAATGCAACTTAGTCAATATGCTTAACCATTACCATATTTTTTGATGAAAGAAAGAAGATTTAATTGCAATTTCTCCATCCATATAGAGCCATAATCTCTTTGAAGTCTCCAAAATGGGTATAACACCAAAGATACAAACTATAACAAGGAACAATAAGCAAAGAGTGAAAGACATGAACAATAAATCAATCATTTATGCAAAATACACATATAAAATGACTTACAAATTATGGAGCACAACAGTCGTAAAATTGTCCAATCTATTATAAAACAGAGCCAAAGACGACAACTTTCACAATATTCTACTATCAAACTAACACCACAATGGCTCTTTTGACAATGCAACTTAATCAATATACTTTCTCACACATTTCACAGAACATTAGTGTTAAAACCCTCCAACCTACTATCAAAAGGAATAATAAGCAAAGAATGAAAGACATGAACAATAAATTAATGATTTATGAAAAATACCCATGTAAAATGACTTACAGATTCTGCAACACAATAATTTTATAACCCTCTAATTTTCTATAAAACTGAGCTGAAGGCGATGATTTTTACAATAGTCTTCTATCAAACCAACACCACAATGGCTCTTTCCTTAATGCAACTTAATCAATATATTTTCTGGCACATTTTGGAGTATACATTCCCACACTACACCATTGAATATTGCATTTACTTCATCCATTGTCATCGTACTACACCAGTAGGATGCATTAGACCTCAACCAAGAAAACACTTACCATTATACTTCCACATATCGAGGTCACGAACTCCACCACGACCAACCCATGTAATTAGCAACACCCGTGTCATCATAAAAAAGCCCAGTGAAGTTGTCGTCGGCTGATTTTTTTTCGATGCCAACAAATCTTATTCATAGTTGGCCTAACAAAAATCCCAGTGAAAAATTTAAACAAATAGCCTATCAGCTAAAAAAAAATATTTTATTAGTTTATATTATTTCAAAATTCAAAACTTATATATCAAATTTTGGTGATTTAATTTAAAATTTTGGATTAGTGTTGGTTGTTTCCTTTATAAAGTGTGGCACAAATTTGTACTTTTACCCCTATAGTTTAATTATTTTTAAGAATAGATAGGCCCCTCAAGATGATATCCCTCAGAGCATTTTAGATAGATGTATTTAAGATATCTAGCTAGTAGCATGGATGTAGTACAATATGCAAAATATTACTTTAGCATCCTTTTATTGTGTTTGAAAAAAGTATTTTTATCCTTTTCAAATATTAAATGAGATATTTCCCATTAAACCATAAAAAAAATCTTCATTCTATAACAATATATTTTAGTAGAAGAATGATATCCAATAATGTATATGTTACATTAACTTATTGTCCTCCCAAAGATTTGAATCTTTCTTCCTCAACTCTCCTTTTGGTTGGTTGCTTCCTTGCTTTCATTTTTTCATAAGGAATGTATGAAAATGGTGGTGATATTATGAGTCCATCCAAGGATTTAACACATGAAATAGAAATAAATGTTAATCATGTTCTTTCTTTTGGTTCTATATCAATTGTGACTTGTGGATTTTTAGTGCCCAAGCTAATTGTAATGGAAATTGGTGTGTGCATCCCCTATCTATCGGTGCAATTGGAGGTGAATTTTCCCACAGTGAATTTTTCGTTGGTGAATTGTTGGTGGTGAATTTTCCTAGAGCCCTACAAATGACATTCTTGAGTAATTTTCAAATTCAACCATGACATTTTTTGGTGGATCTAGTGGGACACTTCCAATTTTGTATATGATGTTTCAAATGTATCCTAAAGATCCATTTACAAGGCCTTCTTCTATACATAAATTAGATGTTAACATGACTCTTGCATCCTTCATAATTAATAATTCAACATATAATTCATTTGTGGCCACAAAAAAATCTAATTTCTCATCAATGTCTTGTGCGAGATTTGAAGATGATTGTTATTCTTTGGCCTCAAAAAGTTATCTAAAATAGATCGTAGAGAGTTATTGTCTAGTAGCATATCAGATAAAGCATAGAATCATAGTCTAAGACAAAATATATTTTGAGGGAGGATATTTAACTCACAATTAATGTGTGCTAGGCCAAGTGGGTCTATATCACTTGAATTGAAAATACTTGTTTCTATTTGGATTTCTAGAATAGGCTATTGCTTAGTCTTGAGCTCAGGTCTAGAATCAAAATTAGCAATTTTCAATAAAGATGGATTTCAAAAGAAGTGACTTTGAGAGATAGGGCAACGTTAAAATAATTAGAAAGGGTATTTATGCCTATATCTTGCCAAATTAAGGTTGTATTGTCTACATAATTAATTTTTTTTTTAAGTGAACTTGCATGATTTTAAATCTATCTATAGTAACTGAAGAATAAGTTAACTCCAAGTATCAATGAATAACTATACTAATAATAGTTTGAGTTAATTGACTTTAATAAGCATATGAATAGTTTGAGTTAATTGATTTTATAAATTATTTTAATAGTTACTTTTAGTTAACTCTAATTATATTAATTATCAATTGGCATCTAGAAGTGAATTTGCATGATTTTAAATCTATCTATAATTACAATAAAACTGAAAAATAAGTTTAAACTCAAAATATGTATTGATAAGTATATTAATAGTTTTAGTTAATTGATCTTATAATTTTTTTATAAGTCATGCCTCTTCTACTTATTGATCTTAAATAATTGTAAGTATAAATATCTTAAATAAAATTTATTAATGAATATATTTTTTATGTTCTATATTTTTTGATATTTATAATTAATATATCTTTTATTTACAATTTCAATGAATTGTTTACTTCATATCTTAAGTATATAATTATATCAATAATGTCAAAATTTTATGAAAATAAATATATTTTACTAATTCTATATATATATATATTTAAAAGATACTCATTTTTCAATAACTTTATAGAACTATTTTTTTATAGTTTTGAAAGATTAAGTGAAAATAAAAAATATTTTTTTAATTTTATATTTTTAATTATTACTTTTTTATTAATTTAAACTACTAGATGAAAAAAGGAACACAGCTATTTTATTTAACTTTAGAATTAATTTATTATTACAACAAAAAAAAATTACCTAAACCTTAATTTATAATTATAATGAAATAAATTTAAAGAACATAATTTAAATTTATTATAATTTTACTCATCACAATCTTAAGTTTTTCTAAAAAATTGCACTGATTAAAAAGGTTGATGAGCATCTCTTTGTTTGAGTTATTTTGTTCTTTCATCCAAAATACTATATGAAAATTTTTCAACCTTCAATAAAATGAATGTTTTCATGATATATATATTTTTTTGTGTAGCTTCCATAGCCCATGACATGAGAAGGTAAATGAAGAACCATCATTTTTATAGCCACATCAATAAGGCTGAGTCAATGCTTGCTATATTATTCTATAGAGAAAATTGCTAGGCTTATAGGAGTTGCATACATAGTATCTAAGAAATTGTTTTTGACATCTTCCTGATGAGAAAAATTTGTGGTATTCTCATGAATATGAAGTAAAGAGTGGGGCGATCTTCATGCCAAGAATTCCAAGGCCAATACAGAGATAGGGCCTACAAAATGTCTGTAAGACTTATTGGAAGGTAAATATTCACTTTTGGCAGTTTGATAATAGATATACTCTACCTTTGGGCTTGCCTCATCTTACGAAATCTTTGACTATAGATGGTGAATTTGATAAAGAACTTGTTGTCTGTGGGTAAAAGCACAAATTTGTGTCACACTTTATAAAGGAAATGATCAATACTAATTCAACTTTAAACTTGAATCACTAAAATGTGCCATATATGTTTTGAATTTTGAAATGATGTAAACTAGTAAAATGTGTATTTTTTAGTATATTTTATGTTTGTATTTGAAAAAAAAAAAATTAAAATTATTTTAAACTAGTTTTGAATAAATTAACACTTAATTTAGTTGCTAATAAAATGTTGAAAAATGAAGTTGCATGGGACGTCAAACTTTTTACTGTAGATTTAATTTTTTTTCTTTCAATTTTTTTGTGTGCATTTATAACTTGAACCTTTAGTGCATGCATATATTTTTTTCCAATTTTGATAAATATATATTTTTAAATAAATATTAAAATATACATGAATCAAAAAATAGTTGTTTCCATGGGACGTAAATTTGCATATTAAATATTTATATAAAATGGAAAAAAATTATACTGTCTTGAAATAGATTCTTTTATCTGGTGCATCATATTTTTTTCAATTTTTTTTTAGTAAGTTTTAGTATTTTCCTTGGCATGGTAATGAACCTAATATTTTTTGTTGATAACCTACTTTTAGTAAAAATAAAATATAAAATATAAATAATAAGTAAACTATTAAAATAAATATATTTTTGAAAACTACACTTATGGATCTACAAAAGGGTATTTTTATATTTAAAAAAAAAATAATTTACGTTAGGAGTTATTGAAACTTCAATTTTTTCAAATAATTTTTTTTTTAGTAAATTGGACTCAAAGTGGTGCTCTATATATTTTTAGCCAACAATTTTAGTTGAAAAAGTTATGGAAGTATCTAACTTAGCTAGAATGAATCTTACTAGATCATATGTTTTTGAAAAGGAAAAAATAGGTTTTACAGGGACCTGAAACCACAAAGTTTAAACATACAAAAATAGATCAAAAAAGTCCAGGAAAACAAACAGCTGTCCCAAAAAGAAATGACAGCAACAAAGAGACATCAGGGTCCAAAAAAAGGACCGCCAAAAAGCCAGAGAAGACCACAACAACACTACTCCATAATGTTCAATAACTCCTCGGCTTCCTTCTCAACTTCACTCATATCCTGTATTCCCTGCTTGAGGATTTGAAGCATATGTGTAGAAGCAGGGGCCTTCCTCTTGGTGTTAGCCCGGGTGCGAGTCGAAATCCCTTCAACAATAACTTTGCTACTACCTCTGTCTGCATCCAAGTCCACGAACAATGAGCCCTTTTGATTTTTTTCTAGCTTTTCCACCATGGCGTTAATGATAATGGCGTTATGCCTGGAAATTTTATGATTATGCGCCACAGTGGCCCTAATATTTTTGCCAATCTTGGACATATTGCTCTCAAACCTAGTCAATCTTTCCTCCTGCAACTGTTGTCTTTTCTCCGTTAAGGGAGTGTCCTGTCCATCATTCTCATTATGGCTCCAACTCACCTTATGCTCCAACTCCATGACTCTGTTACTGAGATCTCTATTACGGCCACACAAATCACAAACTTCCTTATGGATCCACTTAAAAACAGTGAAAAGGCCATCAACACTTTTTTCTACCACACTCATTATGTCATCAAGCCTAAAGTTATTCGGGGAAAAATTAATTTCATCCTGATTTGGGGGTCTTTTAGGGGCATTCACAAATCTTCTAGACATAGGGGCACTAGGGACCGACTCTTTACTGGCCACTCAAATCTTTACTAGATCATATGTTTGACCAAAATTGATTTTTAGTTTGAAATACTTAAATTTAGTTGTGTTGATAAGTTGGTTGAAAGTGTAACACAGCTTTGTGGTTTTACCCCTATATATTCCATCATATTATTTTTGACATATATGGACTTCCAATGCTAAGCATGCCATGGACCATTCAACCAACCAAGAAATAAATTATTTGATCTCATCACAAGGCACACAACATTCACCAAGTACTCAGGGAAAACATGTCATCCTTCTTCCTCAATTTAGTGATCACACCTAATGTTCCGTGGAGGAGGGAAGACTGGATAAAAGTAATATTAGACAAAATCAGGGAAAACTTGTCAATTTAGGTAAACTCTTTACTGAACAATAAAACGTTTCTTAACATTCATCAAGAAGGGGATTTATGTGTTTTAAGAGCAAGGAAAAAAATCATATTTTAAAGGGAATGACCCTTACTGAACAATAAAATGAAAACCCTTTGAATGTGCATGCTTTATGGGTCTTATTACCCTGGTATTTACCTATTGTAGTTGTACATTGTTTTCAAAGATCCATTGAACACATTTTTGTCACCTATGGGGATCTTTGGTATAATGTCTTTGACCAAAATAATGTAAAGTTTTTATTATGTTAAAACTAGAAGGGGCATTACCCATTACAAAGCAACCATCAAGGTAGAAAAGAGAAGGATCCCAAAAAAGGAACCTCTAAAACTAAGACTCAGGAGGAGTGAGGCAGGATAGGACCATAAGAACCAAAGCTTTTGATCAGAGCAACAAATCGGTTACAGAACAACTTTAGAGAAAAAGTATTGTAGCAACAAAAGACCACCCCAGAACATAGCTAGGAAGGAAAACCCCAATTTAAACCTAGGAGAGTAGACTAGAGAATACTACCCTACACCATCATCCTCCAAGCAACAATTCGAAAAACAATCACAACATAAACCAAAGGGAAAGCCTAAAATTCCTTTCTAGTAAAACCCCCCTTCACCAGCAAACCCAAGAGCCACCACCAAAGGGGAACACTCCACCTCAAAAGGAGCTAAAACATAAAGAGCCGACAAGAGGAAAAAGAGTCTCCCAATAAGACCTCAGAGTAAGCCTCCACCTAGATAGGAGAACTAGACTAAGAAGATTACAAAGGAGAGAGAATAACATCAAAAGGGACAAGAATAGCACCCTTGAGAATCGTGAGAACAACTCCAACTTTTTTAGCACCACCCCCAGCAAGGGTAGAGAGCTAGGAAAGAACCTCAAGAACTCTATAGAATAGAGCCAACTCCACAAAGCGGAACAAGCCAAACTCCCCCACAATAAGACAACCATACCAACTAGGAAATCGAGGAGAAAAAAACACCAACATAAGGAACATTAATAGTTCCCTTATGAACCCCAAAAATCTAGAAAAAAAGTAACAACCAAAGAGATAGAAGAATACCATCAAGAAGATAAAGATCAACACCCTTCTTAGAAATATTAAACATAACTCCTTTTCAAGAAACCCAAAACCCAACCCCTATGAGGGAAAGAGACAAGGAGGTGTCAGAGACAACACCCCAAAACTTCATGGCATCCAAAACCACCAAGGTTGAGCAAACAATAGTAAAACCCACAAGATTTCACCTATTATAAAAAACAAAGTAGGGGAAGAACACCTCCTCGATAGATAAAATATCCAAAACCTCCATGAAAACAAGGCAGGAACCTTGCTTCATAGTTGAGCATAAACCATAGAACCAACTCCCTCTGAAAGAGAGAGAAGAGAACAAACTGAGAAAAAGACACCCAAAGGCACTAGAGACCACCCCACTACAAATGAGAGCCTCCATAAACTACATAACCAGAAAATGGGAAGCCACAAACTTCCAACCCTCTTAATCACTAGCCAAGACCAATAGTTGGAACACCTCCAAGAGGGAAACACTCTCCAATTCAAGCTAAGCCCTAGGAAACCCCAATATCTTCAATAGAGAGACATTTGGGCAAGAAGATAAAGTCTTGGGAGTAGAGAAAGACTGTAAGAACCCCCTAGCCAAATGAAGAGGATCTAGGAGACCCATAAAAGGGAACCACTATAGGAGTTGTACCCAACTTAGAAACAAAGAGGATAAACCAATGATCCCCCATAAGACTTCCAAAGCCAAGAAAAAATCACAAAAGCTAATCTCATCCTCACAACATTGGTGAGGGTGAAACAAAAATAGAGCACTCTTCGCTCACAAGGTGAAGACAAACTAATACAAACACCAACAAAAACCACAAGCAACAATGAAGCCCCAGTCCACACCCTAGGAAGCATGTGCATCCTCAAACATGGCATCCTCAATGAAACCCTAAGTGACACAAGAACCCAAAGAAAGACAAAGTGGCCAACAAACAGTGCCCGATGTAGTACCCCTCCGTTTATGCTATGCTTTCTGTTGATACTTTCTCATACTGTTAGACTTTGTTGTTTTGTTGGATACTTGGATCGCTGATTTTGAGCGATGATGGATTATTGTGTGACATGATGATACTTTGTGTGATGTTTATTGTTTTCAGACATGACATGATTTACCGTAGATGCTTAATTTCAGTTGTTATTGCTATGCACATGCTTATGATGGACTAACAACAAGTATTGAGTCAGTTTTCTATGAGTGTATTGGTGTGGAGAACAGAATCACATCACTCGCTTGCGAGTGCCCTGCGTTATCTGTGATTTTCTCCGCACGGTGTGTCTGTTTTAAATGCTTTATATATATATATATACATGTATGTACAATGTTTGCTTGGTTGCAGGATTTGCAGGTACATGACACCGACTCCACCTATGTAATCAGGTCTGAGCGTGTCTAGACTCAACGGAAATGTTGAACAGGAGATAGTAGTTAGGTTTATCCTAGTCCAATCTCTAACCTTAGTATTAGTACGTTGTCAGTTTTAGTTTGGGTCATAGGTTGTTTTGTATTGTGTTTCTGTTAGTTAAATTGTTTTCGAAAAGGTAAATTTGCTTATGTTTAATGTTGATTATTGTGTTTTATTTGTTGTTATAAAATTAATATTTAAATACGGTTGAAATTTATTTACTGGATTATTTAATACATTAGTTAGTTTATTTAGTTAAATAGTTAATCTATAAAAGGATTTAACTATTTTAATTAAATAAATAAATAAATTAAATTAAATTATTTAGTGTATAAATTATATTGTATTTGAATAAATTAGAAAATAAATTAAAATAATTTGCATGTGAATTAAATTGTGTTTGGAAATTTATTCTTAGTATTTAAATTAGATAAATAGATTATTTGCATGCAATTGGAAAATTGAATTTTAAATTTTAAATTTAATAAAATTAAATTACATGCAAATTTTGAATGGCAAAAACTGCCGAGAGGTGGAGAAGATATTTTCTCAACAACCTCTTGACATGTGTGTGAGTGCCATAATTACTTTGGGGTTGTTGAAAATTTTTACGGAGGTTATTGTGGATCTCGGGAAAATTGACAGAGGCTATTCAATTTCCTCACGGGGAAATTATCAGGGCACTTGTTAAAAAAAAATATCCTTTGACTGTGAATTTTCTGGTAATATTCTTAAGGGTTTGTTATCTCTCTGGGGTTGTTATTTTCTTTGTGGAAGATTCATCAAAGGATTTGGTGGTTGGATTATTTGGATTTGGCTTTGCGGGAAGTTGCATTCTTCAGGCAAAGATTCTTTTCAATAATCAAGATCTTCAAATTTCACAGGTATTTCTCTGGTGTTTTATGATGTAAGCTTTTGAAATGAATTTTCTTAAATTGTAAATTCTTGAATTGTCTTGGAATCTTTCTATAAAAATTTCTCTGGTAAATTTGTACCTCTTTTATTTGATGAAAAAGAAAATGAAATTTTCTTTGAGAAAATTATAGAAAAATAAATGAATATTAGTGAAAAGAATAATTCTGTACAAAGATATTTTCCTCAAATTTCTGTTAAAAAAAATTGTCAATCTCTGTGTTTGAAAATTTTCAGAGAAATTTATTCATGTATTTTCAAAAAAAAAAAAAAAGTATATATAAACATTTTATTTATATATATGTAAAAATGTATTACTGTATAAAAACCGCCGTACGGAAATGAGATTTCCAAAGAAATTCGCCAAAATATTTTCTTTAAAATTCTGTAAATTTCCAGAAGAAATTCGTCAAAGTATTTTTTTTTTAAATTCTGTAGTTTCATTTTTTATTATTATTATTATTCAATCGCCGTATGGGCGAATTCTGGAAAATTTTTATTTGTTTTTAAAATATACGAGGGTTTAGTTTTCGGAATATTTTTTTTGATTTAAAGAAAATCATAAAAAAAAATAATAAATAAATTATATTGGGGGAGGGTCGAACCCTCCCCACCTCATATTTTAATGGGTGCAGCCCAGCAAGGCTGCGCACAACAACCCGTGGCTGCTGGGCGCAACCCAGCAGGGCTGCGTCCCCTCTAATGGGAGGCTGCAGCTGCAGCCTTCCACAGTGATGTTTATTTTTATTGAAACTTAAAAAAAAAAAATTCAAAAATGAAATTTGTGATTTGGTTTAAATTCGCGATTTGTTTATATTTTAATGTTTGGAATTTTTAATGGTTATTTTAATTGTGTTTTATTATAACCAGATTTGGATTAAGATATATAAATATATTTAATATTTCTTTTATTTAAAAAAAAGAAGAAATTTTCTTTGTGATTAGAATAAGGAATTTTTTTTAAGAGATTTGGTAGTATTAATTAGATGTATATATATATATTTAGTTTTCGGTTTTTATGTGAAAATGAAGAAATATATATATATAGGATTTATTTAAGTAATTTTTTGTAATGATTTGAGGAAAAGATTTACAATTTTAATGTTGTAATTTGATATTAATCTCTTATTCCCAGTTCTTGATTGAAAGGATTTAATATATCCAAAGGATAGTTTACTTTTGAATTTTAAATTGTTTTAAAACAGTGATTTTCCTTTTTACATGGTCAATTTGGGAAATGTATTAAATGATTAAGTCTTCCAGTACTAAATTTTGAAGGGGGGGGGTGAAATTGATTTTTGAATACATGTGATTGAACAAGTTTAGGGTAGTGCACCTGTTTTGCGGAATGGAATGTAAATTGTACATTGTGGTAAATCTGGTATTTTTGTTTTGTTGTGCACTTGTCTACCCTAGCTAGTAAATCTTGAATACCCTTGTTATATTTAGGGGAGTGGCTATTTGTAAGGGCCGACACACGAAGTGGTGTCAGGGTAACTTACAAATAGTTAGTAACTTAGTGAAAATTAAAGTACACATTAGATAGTTTTAAAATTTGTAATAAGATATGCATGCCTCGCTTATGACCCATAAGCTACTATAGTTATGAGTATAAGTCGAGAAGGCCTGGAATGGAAAATCGTTGTCTCGTTTCCTTAAGGGACATTCGATTCCACAACTGTATGCAATAGGGGCCGGGTTTCGTAAGAGGTTACCAGGGTAACCCAAGGATTGGGGGCCGGGACCTAGGAAGAAACACCAGGGTAACCATTGCATCGTTGTGATGACACTCCACCTAGAATAACAGTTAAACCTTGAGTTTGTGTTTCAAATCAATTGTCAAATCTGGAAGCAATGTAACCAATAGTTTGTATGTTCTAGTGTCTAGGGTTAGTAGATTAGGTCTAGGTAGCCTTATTACTATCTCCTAGCACGAGGGGTGGACCTACGGGTACCACATGGTTGGGTGGAACGTGCACCTTACTCCGTTGGGTCCCCAGTATGTTCGTTGCATTGAGCGCTTCATGGATGGAGAGCTCGTATATGGACTTTGTTTATACTTTCATCATTGTATATTGTAACTTGTAATTGAATACATCCCTCGATTTATAAGAGGTGATCAATGTAATTGTAAATGTATTTGTTATTTGAACTATCTCATCAGATGGATGAGCAATGTAATATCTTATCAATGGAATGTATGGAAAAATGGTTTGTACTTTATTATGTTATCATGAATGGAAATTTATTATTTGTAATGTTTTACTTTATGTTATGATTTAATTGGGTGCAATGCGAAATACTTAAGTCGCTTATGGAAAACTTAAAGTAGTGTATCGTCGTTTAACCTAAGAATGTATGCAACTAATTAACATTATATTAATACTTTAAAAAAAATTATTACACTTTTATATCACTTTTGCAACATTCTTAGGTTATTTAGACGGGGCATTACACCCAAGGAGAAAAAAACTCGTCTCCAAAGACCAAGTCATAGGAAAAGGGGAGATGAAAGGAAAGTAAGACAGACCCATGCTAGAAAAAGAAGGTGGAGCCAACAAATGCATTTGCATCTTTAGTGCCATCATCCCAAACATCATCTTTTCCAACAATTTCAAAATTTCCCTCACATCTAGTTTTCCCACTCAGACCCTTGCTCACGTTGCCTCCCATCATGCAACATGGATCTAAAATCTTAAGCCTATGACTTTAGGTAGTTTATTTTTAATAATATGCAAATGTTGCAATCATAGACTACTTTTCATTCTAATAATATAAGATCTTCAACATAGAATAATGTAAATTTAAACATAAGGGTTCGACAAGTTTATTTACTAATACTCTATGCTTTCATTGTTTATTCATGTATATTGTTATCTTTTTGTGTTTGTTTAGATTCATTCTAGATGGTATTATTATGTTTTTAGTTTAATATAATATTCTCATTCGTTTCATTTATCTTTCCTAGACATTTGTCAATCCTTAATGCAATTTCTCTTTATAGAACACAATGTTAAAATAGTCTAATTTCTCCTTGTGAATAGTCATCTTCCATGACTACAATCAGTTGAAACTAATCTAAAAGATAGTTTGTTTGTTGTCAAGCTGTTAAAGCTATTCACTAATTTTTTTTGGTTCATCCTCCACCTATTCTCCATGTCTCAATATGTTTTCCACATTGCCTATAAATATGTTAGGATTGTTCCCACGTCTTCAATGTCTTCTCCACATTTTATATATCTGTTATTTTTTAGACTCCTATTTTGTTTTGTTCTCCTTAATATTTGCAAACTCATATGCATAGAATCCTCTATAAATATAGAGGTAATTGTAACTATTTTTATGTGAATAAAAATAGAGTGATTGTTGTAGCATTCATTTCACATTTTTCTATTTTATTTTCTCTCTCTACTTTCAAATTTGGTATCAGAGCCAGCCATAGCTGATGTGCAGGAGTACTGCAGAAGGAAGCAATCAAAGGAGGAGGAGATTTCTCAAGTTCGTTGCGCTGAGATAAATGGAGAGGTATATTTAAGAAGTTGTTTTATTGTAGATCTAAAGGAATCATTGCAGATATTTGTTGTTGTTTGAGAAACTTAGTTTACAGATATGGCTACAAATAATAGTATTTCTTAGCCTCAAATTCCAATATTCACTGATAAGAGTTATGATTTCTAGTCTATAAAGATGAAAACACTGTTTTGTTCTCAAGATGTATGGGATTTGGTAGAGAAGAGTTTTGTAGAACCGCAAGATCATGCATCCTTTTAGGCATTATCAAAAGCAAAAAAGGACCAGCTCAAAGACAATAAGAAAAAGGATGCTAAAGCCTTATTTATAATTATAAAACAAGCTATGGATGATTCGGTGTTCCCAAGGGTTGCTACAGCAACTAGGTGCAACACAAGCTTGGGAGGCACTAGAAGTTGCTTATCAAGGTATGACCAAAGTAAAGGTAGCTAAGTTGCAAACACTAAGAAGAAGTTTTGAAAATCTTTATATGAGTGGTTTTGAATCTATAGATCATTTTTTATTGAAGGAATGAATATTGTTAATCAAATGAGGACATATGGGGAAAACATAGTTGATCAAACGCTGGTCAAAAAGGTTAAGTCTACCTATTAAATTTGATACAATTGTAGTTGCCATTGAAGAATCAAATGATCTAACTCAACTATTTGTAGATGAACTTTTGGGATCCTTATTATCTCATGAATCTAGAATGAATAGGAATAACAATTCTTCTATAGAGAATACTTTGAGATCTTAAGTATCATCTAATAGAGGAAGAGGAAGAGGAAAAAATGGTAATAGAAGTTTAGATCAAGGAGAAAGGACCAATGAGTCTAATCATAGTTTCAATAACAAAGGACGAGGAAGAAATCAATTTCAAGAATAATCACCAAGGTTTGATAAATCTCACATCCAGTGTTAGTACTCTATGAAATATGGTCATTTTGCAAATAAATGTAGCAATAAACAAGAAGTGAACAAAAATGGTGCAAATTATTCATAAGTATCTGATAATAACTCAGGAAGTTTACTCATAACTTGCATTCTAGCTTAGTAAAGTTCCAAGGATGTGTGGTTTTTAGACAGTGGTTGCAACAATCACATGAGTGGGAATAAAGAGTTATTTGCTAGTATTGATGATTCTATGAAATCTGAAGTAAAATTGAAAAATCATAGTAAAGTATCTGTAATGGAGAAAAGTGTTATAAATGTTTCTACTAAAAATGGAAAAAAGAGATATATCCTTGATGTTTATTTTGTGCCTTGATTAAAACATAATCTAGTGAGTGTGGGAAAACTAATGCAAAAAGGGTACAAAGTTTTCTTTAAAAACAATGATGCTTGTATAATTATGGATAAAAATCATAGTGATAGATTAATTGCAAGCATTGAGGTGACAAGGAACCAGATGTTCCCCCTCCAAATTCATTATATTTAAGGAAAATAAGTTAATATTTCTATAGTATACTTAGACCAGATATGGCTATGGAATTTGAGGTATGGTCATCTTCATTTTGATAGTTTTAGTTTATTTCAAAAGAAAAATATCATAAGATGATTACAAACCATCATGCAACTAGCCAGTTCATGTGAGAGTTTTATATTAGCAAAGCAACTCAGAGAAATTTTTCTTGTAGGAAGTTCAAATAGAGCAAGGAATCCATTGGAGTTAGTTCACACTGATATATGTAGACCAATAAAAAATCCATCTTTACGAGGAAGTATATATTTTATAACATTCATTGATGATTTTAGTAGGAAAATTTGGATATACTTTCTCAAGAAGAAGTCTAAAGCATTCAATAAATTCAAGGAGTTCAAAGCTATGGTGGAAAAGTAAAGTGGACTATTCATTAAGATAATCCAATATGATAGGGGTGGTGAATTTAGTTCTAGTGAGTTTCTAAAAATTTGTAGAGATCATGGGATAAACAAATAGTTCACAACAAGGTACACACCACAACAGAGTGGTGTAGAAGAGAGAAAGAACAAAACCATAATGGAAATGACAAGGAGTATGTTGAAGGCCAAAAACTTTTCTAATCAATTTTGGGAAGAAGTAGTAGCATGCACATATTACATTTTGAACAAAAGTCCTACAAAGAGTGGTAAGGAAAAAATTCCACACGAAGCATGGAATGGTAAGAAACATTGTGTGTCTCATCTTATAATTTTTGGCTTTGTTGCATATTCTTTAGTGCCATCTAAATCAAGAAGAAAATTGGATGATAAAAGTGAGAAATGTATCTTTATTGGTCATAGTGAGCAATCAAAAGCTTACAGATTGTATAACCCTATTTAAAAGAAAATGATTACTATCAGAGATGTCAAATTTAAGGAGGAAGAATCATGGGATGGAAATATTGATAGTATAGTTACAACGAAAGAACCAATATCCCATCGTGTTCAGAAGAACAAGAAGATCAAGATGGCCAATCAAATCAAGTAGAACAAAGCACTCCATCAAGAAATCTTGTGCAAGGTCAATCATTTGGTCATGCAGAGTATTCTACTCTTGATTCAAATGTAAGTAATGAATCAATTCCTACACTTGCCTCATTAAAAGGTAAGAAAATAAGAAGTTTAAAAGAACTATATGATAAAGAAGAAGAAAATTTGGATTTGTGCTCAAAGTTTTCTTTATTCTCTTGTGATCCTATATATTTTGAAGAAGTAGTGAAAGAAGATAACGGGATCAAGGAAATGGATGAAGAAATGAATTTTATTGAAAGGAATCAAACATGGGAATTAGTGGATCTACTTGAAGGTAAAGATTGTATTAGATTCAAATGGGTCTATAAGACTAAGTTCAATGCTGAAAGTAAAACTATTAAACATAAAGCAAGATTAGTTGCAAGAGGTTTTCCACAATAGTATGGAGTTGATTATAGTGAGAAATTTGTTCTAGTTGCTAGACTCGGTACTGTTAGAATTGTTTTAACAATAGCTGCACAAAATAATTGGAAAGTTTTTCAAATGAATGTCAAGTTAACTTTTTTGAATGGTTTTCGAGAAGAAGTATATGTGAAACAACCACCAGGTTATGAAATGCATGGACATGAAGACATGGTCTATAAATTGAAGAAGGCTCTCTATGGTCTTAAACAAGCACCAAGAGCATGGTATATAAGGATCAATTTATACATGCACATTAATGGATTCAAGATGAAAAAGAGTGAGCCAATATTGTACACAAATATCAATAAAGAAGGTCAAATTTTAATTATGTGTTTATATGTTGACGATTTAATCTTCACTGGAATTTTTTTTGTAGACATATTTAAATAAAAAATGAAGAAAGAATTATAGATGACAGATTTGGGTTTGATGAAGTATTTTCTGAGCATTGAAGTTGTTCAATTAGATAAAGGAATTTTTATTAGTGAATCCAAATATGCAAAGGATGTGCTGAAAAGGTTTAGGATGTTGAATTGTAATCCAACATCTACACCAATTGCAATAGGAACTAAAGTTACAAAAGAAGACAAAGGGCCTAATGTTGATTCTACAAATTTCAAAATATTAATTAGAAGTTTGATGTATCTCATAGCTACAAGGCTAGACATCATGTATGGTGTTAGTCTAATCTCAATATTCATTGAGTCACCAAAAGACTCACATTGGCAAGTTGGAAAGAGGATATTGAGATATGTGGCAAGAACAACAAGATATGGAATATTTTTTTCCAAAACTAATGTTTTTTATTTGATTGGTTATACTGACAGTGATTTTACAGGTAGCATGGATGATAGGAAGAGTCCTTCTAGATATGTATTTCATTGTGGGATAGGTGCAGTCTCATAGGTGTCAAAGAAGCAGCCAATAGTAACACCTTCATCAGCTGAAGAAGAGTATGTAGCAACCACATTAGAAGCATGCCAAGCAGTTTGGATGAGAAAAGTATCAATAGACTTGTTACAAGCACAAGAGGAGTCACCACCAATCTTTTGTGACAACAATTCAGCAATTTCATTATCAAAGAATCATGTTTTTCACAAAAGGAGCAAGCACATTGATACAAGGTACCATTTCATCAAAGAACTAGTGAATAATGGAGAAATTCATTTAGAATTTTGCAAATCCAAAGATCAGCTAGCAGACATCTTGACAAAGGCATTACCAAAGCAGAACTTTGAGTATCTAAGAGAGAATTTGGGAATTATTGATGTTGAATCTATTAAAAGTAGAAATTAAGGGGGAGTGTTGAAATAGTCTAATTTCTCCTTGTGCATAGTCATCTTCCATGACTGCAATCAGTTGAAACTGAACTAAAAGATAGTTGGTTTGCTATGAAGCTATTAAAGCTATTTACTAAATTTTGTTGGTTCATCCTCCACCTATTCTCCACATCTCAATCTGTTTCCCACGCTTCCTATGAATATGTTAGTATTGTCCCCACGTCTTCAATGTCTTCTCCACGTTTTATATATCTATTATGTTTTAGACTCCTATTTTTGTTTTGTTCTCCTAAATATCAACAGACTCATATGCATAAAATCCTCTATAAATATAGAGGTAATTGTAACTATTTTGATGTGAATAAAAATAGAGTGATTGTTGTAGCATTCGTTTTGAATATTTTTCTTTTTTATTTTCTCTCTGCTTTCAAACAAAAACTGCCATGAGAGCATTACAAGCTAAAATGAAACTAAAAAATTCAAGCATATAGGTTTGAAAGGCTGAAAAATGCACCTCTTATGTGATCTATGTTGTTATTTAAGTGCTTTATGATTCAATTTATTTCTGACAACTTAAATTTTAGGAAAACAAAGAGGATGCTTGAGAGGAACAATGGTTGTAATATGGGAAACAGTGAGACACAGGGTGAGATGCATGACAGTGAAGTTCCCATAAAATTCAAACCACTGTGAGCATTGCTTTTATGAAACCATACATTGTATAATTTGTCTTATTTCTATTTTTCTAAAAGCTGCAAGTTTTAAAAAAATTCTAATTAATGGTTTAATGCAGGGGTAGGTTACGAAGCCGCTAAGCACTGAAAATGACAAATTTGGCATGACTAAAATTGCAAACCAATCTTTAATGAATTTATCTAATAATTTAAATAAAAATATATCAAATATCAAGGATAGTGATTCTCTTGTGGGGGATGATATAGAAATGCTGGAAGATTCAAATTTGTTTGAAGACAATATCATAGAAAATAATTTAGAAGAAAATTTATATTCACTTGTAAATGAAGAGGCTGGTACTGAATCCTCCAACCTAGAGGATGATAAGAGATCCTTGCAGTATCCCAATTAGAACTAAATGAGAATTTAGCTATTATAAGTTTTAATTAAAGTAGGAATTTAAGTTGATGGAGTTTGACTGAAAACTATTCATTGAATCCCATAAATCATTATATAATGCTTATGTGTACAAGTAGACAATTTCTAGAGGAAAATATAAACAATCTAGAATCTACAAGTGTGCGAATTGAGTTCACATAAATGTTGGCCAACATTAGAGATAACACAATATTGAGGATGGTGTTTTAATTTAGGTGCCTCACTCATTTTAAAATAATAAACCCACAAAGATTCTAAAATAAAAACCATATTTATGAGAATCTTCTGTGAAAAGTGAGCATATTGATGAAGACCTGGTTTGGGTTTTTGCAAAGTCAAAGTTAAGAATTCTATTGGCACCGAATTTTGGTGTATTTTCCTTTAAGATTTACCCTTGCAACTCTTTCCCTAATTAGTGTTTTTCTTTTTGCTACCTATATGTACATTCATTTGAGCATCCCTAATGTCGGTTTTGGATTTTACTCCTTCCTTTATTTTTGTTATATGTGTATTTAAATCATTGAAACCCTAATAGTCTGTTGGTAAATATATGAACATATAACAATAAAAGTGGATACCTTGGCAAAGAGCCTTGTTTACTCTATTAGTAAACACCCTTATAAAGTGACAATATGAATAAATAACATATTTAGACCTTTAATTGAGAACTCAGATCAGATTATTCGTTAAGAATCCATGTCTGACGCATGTGTAACAAAGAAAGTGGGTGCCATGCTAAAGATTCTAGTAAGGCCATTTGATTAAGAACTCATATCTACTACATGTATGAAACATGTCTTGTAAAGAAAATGCCAAAGTTGATCGGTAGCTATCAGCTAAAGCATCTACACACAAACATTTGGTCATTTTTTCAACAATAACTTCCAGCCCTGATGCCCCAGAAGCCCTACAAGTGGTACAAATGTTTTTTAAGAATATGTCAAATTCAATCTTTGGCTACCAGTCAGAATATTTAGCTGCAAATGTTGAAATTCTTAGATAGATAACTTGAAGAACTGGTGCCATCTTTTCAAATTACTGATTGCAGAGGATCAAATTTACAGTCTTTCAAGAAAATGACAAATTTAATTCAATTTTTTTGGATTTTGTGAACCCATATTTCAAGTTGTGGTACAATCCATTCAAATTCGAACCCCAAAAACCCTAGGAACAGAATGCAACAACTCAAACTTTGCAACAACTCTTAATAAACGACAAAATTGTTGGAATATTAACCCTAACTACTGCCGTCCCCGCCAACCACTGCCCGCTATATCGCAATCAATAAAATAACCATTGCGATACCGCGGGAGTCTTCCGTAATGTTTTATTTTATTCCAGCCAATGCCCGCTATATTGCAATCAATAAAATATTAATCGCGACACCGCGGGAGACTCCGTAAAAGTTTGTTTTATTTTTAACCGCCGCAGTTTACCGGGCCGTCAACTAACCGCTGCCCGCAATATCACAATAAAGATTTTAACCATCGCGATACCGCGGGGAACTATGGAAAAAGCCGCCACCGTCAGGAAATATCCGGATACGAAATAATTAATATTTAAGTCTTAATATTATGAAAAGGACATTGTATTAAATGCATTTTGACGGGGGTAAAGTTAGTTAGGTGATTTTGAATTTAAATTGTATTTTCGTTCCCTCTCATCCGTGAAAAATCTTTCACGTGACTTTTTACCTACAGCATATATTTTGTAATGCAAAATTACTTTTGAATTAATGAGAATGAGAAGAAGGTGAATGTGAGCAAACAGAAAATTACGAGCAGTAGCTTTGTGTGTTAGAAAATAATATTTTATGTTTTTTTTTTTTTACTGTGTGTGAATTTTTTCCCTCTGCCTCCGGCCTTCACGTGGTATCAGAGCAAGTTCGATTATCAGATTCAATTTTATCAAAGCAGATTATCTGGGTAAATTTCAAAAATGGCAGTAAGCACAAGCTTGACAAACCCACAAATTCCACAGTTTAATGGGAAGAATTATGAGTACTGGTCAATTACCATGAAAGCACTATTTAGCTCACAGGATATATGGGATTTAGTAGAGAATGGATTTGCAGAGCTAGCAGATGTAGTAGCATACAATGCTTTAACACAAGCAGAGAAAGACTTATTGAAGGACACAAGGAAGAAAGATTCAAAGGCTTTATTTTATCTGTTTCAAGCTATACATGAGAGCATTTTTCCAAGGATATCAGCTGCAACAAAGTCCAAACAAGCATGGGACATACTTCAAACAGCCTATCAAGGCATGGAAAAAGTTAAAACAACAAAGCTACAAATGCTGAGAAGAGATTTTGAAACAATATGTATGAAGGACAATGAATCTATAGATTCATTCTACACCCAAGGCATTAGGGTGGTTAATCAAATTAGGTCTCATGGAGAGAATCTAGAAGATACTAGAATTGTTGAAAAGATTTTAAGGAGTTTTCCCTAAAATTTCTACAGTTATGAGTTACTATAGGGAGACAAAAAACTCACGGTTCTCGAGTTGATGAGGCATCGCCATCTCTAATTTCCTCATGAACATAGGCTGAAAAGGTCAGCAGATACATCACTGGAGCATGCTTTCAAAACTCAGGCTTCAGTCAGTCAAGGAAGAGGCAGAGGTAGATCAAGAGGAAGAGGAAGAAACTCTTACAAAGGTGAAAGATACAGTTTATCAAACTCAAGTGGAAGAGGCAGCAATCAAGGCTCAAACCAAAACCCATCACAAAATCAGTCACAAAATCAAAAGTATGATAAATCTCAAATCCAATGTCACTACTGTAAAAAATATGGGCATTATATGAATGAGTGTAGAAAGAAGCAGTATGATAATAATAGACAAAATGCAAATTTTTCAAGAGAAGGTCAAAATCAGAATTCAGATAAGAGCACAATGTTTTTAGCTTGTAATGTTGCTCAAGAAAATGAAAAAGATGTATGGTTTTTATATTCAGGCTATAGCAATCATATGACAAGGGAATCTAGAAATATTTTCAAGTTTAGATGAGAATGTAAAGAATCGATGTTACATTGGGTAATGACAACAAGGTGTCAGTCAAGGGAAAAGGAGATGTCAATATTCTAACTAAACAGGGGGAGAAAAATATATTTAGATGTGTATTATGTGCCTGGTCTGAAACATAACTTAATGAGTGTAGGGCAACTGGTTCAAAAAGGGTATAGAGTAACCTTCAAGAATGGTCTGTGCACAATTTTAGACAAATACCCAAGCAACCAGCTTATTGCAAAAGTCACAATGACAAACAACAGAATGTTTCCCTTAAAGATAAGGCCAGATTTGAATATAAATTATGCTCAAGCACAACACTTAATGAATTCACAAGTGGGTAGAGAAGAAACTACAGCAGTAGTGCAGACAATCTTTCAAGTTGAGTAAAAGATGAAAACTGGTTATGGCACCTAAGATTTGGGCATCTCAACTTTGGAGGTTTAAATTTACTTCATATGAAAGGCATGGTCAAGGGACTACCTTTAATAGAAAAACCAGAAAGGGTATGTGAAGGGTGCATTTTAGGAAAACAACACAGAGAATCATTTCCAGCAGGAAAGTCAACTAGAGCAAAAGCCCCTTTGGAAATTATACATTCAGATTTGTGTGGACCTATGCAAACACCTTCAATAGGTGGTAGTTTTTATTTTCTGACATTCATTGATGATTATTCAAGAAAAACATGGGTCTATTTTCTAAAGTAGAAAAATGAAGTGTTTGATCTGTTTCGTCAGTTCAAGAATTTGGTTAAAAAACAAAGTGGTTATTATATCAAAGTGTTGAGAATAGATAGAGGTGGTGAATATATTTCAAGAGAATTTTTTAATTTTTGCAAAGATCGTGGAATTCACAAGCAGTTCACAACTAGATACACACCTCAGCAAAATGGAGTAGCTGAAAGGAAAAACAGAACAATCATGGAAATGGCTAGAAGCATGTTGAAAGCCAAACATTTGTCAAATGAATATTGGGCAGAAGCAATATCTTGTGCAGCCTATATAATGAATAGGTGTCTAACAAAAAGTGTTATGAATATGGTACCTGAAGAAGCATGGATAGGAAGAAAACATAGTGTTACTCACATGAGAGTATTTGGATGTGTAGCATATGCACATGTGCCTGATGAATTGAGAAGGAAGCTAGATAACAAAGGAGAAAAATGTATATTTTTTGGATACAGTGAAGAATCCAAAGCATATAAGCTTTATAATCCAACAACAAAGAAAGTTATAATCAGCAGAGATGTACAATTTGTAGAAGATGAAGCATGGGATGGAAGTATAGAGAAGATAGTCAATATTTCAGCTAGTATACCTCAAGAGGAGAATGAAGTTCCAGCATCAATAAATGTTCCAGCTATTGTGACACCTACCACTCCCATTCAAGCTCAACAAAGTAGTCCACAAGTGACACCAGCATCGATTGTAAGAACAACCTCATGCATTCAAGGAAGCAGTCCAACAAGAGGACAACAAACACCATCTACAGCAAGACCATCGGGTCCACATTCCACAAGTTCAAGTGATATGTCAAATCCTACATTGGCAAGTCTGAGAAGACAGAAAATCAGAAGCATAAGAGATATATATGAGCAAAATGAAGGTGAGAATAATTCAGATCAGATTTCTCTTTCTACATTCTATTCTCAAATAGAAGATGCAGTTCATTTTGAAGATGTAGTCAAAGATGATAAATGGGTAAGTGCTATGGATGAAGAGATTGAAGCAATTGAGAAGAATCAGACATGGGAACTAGTCAGTCTTCCAAAAGACAAAGATGTAATTGGAGTGAAATAGATTTATAAAACCAAATTGAATGAAAAAGATGAAGTTCAGAAGCTTAAAGCAAGATTGGTTGTAAAGGGCTATTCTAGCAGCCTGGAATTGATTACAATGAGACATTTGCACCTGTAGCACGATTGGATACTATAAGAATGATTTTAGCATTAGCAGCTCAGAATAAGTGGTCTGTATCTCAAATGGATGTAAAGTCAGCTTTTTTAAATGGTTATTTAGAAGAAGAAGTTTATGTGGATCAGCCACCTGGGTATGAAATTCTGGGTCAAGAAGACAAAGTTTACAAATTGAAAAAGGCACTGTATGGATTGAAGCAAGCCCCAAGAGCTTGGTACAGCAGAATAGACAGTTATCTTTTGTTGAATGGATTTAATAGATGTAGCAGTGAGCCCACACTGTATACAAAAATGAATGAAGAAGGTGAAATACTAATAGTATGCTTATATGTGGATGATTTAATTTTCACTGGCAATTTGTCAATTGATCTGTTCAAGGCAGACATGAAGAAAGAATTTGAAATGACAGACTTAGGTCTGATAAAGTATTTTTTAGGCATTGAAGTGAATCAAAATGAAAATGGTATTTTTATTTCACAGTCAAAATATGCAAATGACATTTTGAAAAGGTTTAATATGATGAAGTGCAAACCAGCACCAACACCTATAGTGACAGTCTGAAACTAAGCAAGGATGATAGAGGGTCTAATGTTGATCCAACTTTGTTTAAGAGGCTTGTTGGAAGTCTCATGTATCTCACAGCCACAAGGCCAGATATTATGTATGGAGTAAGTTTGATTTCCAGGTTTATGGAAACACCAAAAGACACCCATTGGAAAGCAGGGAAGAGAATTTTAAGGTATGTAAGTGGAACAAGAAATTTTGGCATTAAGTATTCAAGTTCATATGAGTTCAAACTCATAGGATACACAGACAGTGACTGTGCTGGCAGCATTGATGACAGAAAAAGCACATCTGGTTATGTATTTAATTTTGGGACTGGAGTTGTCTCATGGTCTTCAAAGAAGCAGCCAATAGTTTGTCTTTCATCAACTGAAGCAGAATATGTGGTAGCCACAAGTGCAGCATGTCAGGCAATCTGGATGAGAAGAATTTTGAAAGAATTACAAAATGAACAAATGGAGGCAACAAAAATTTACTGTGATAACAATTCAGCCATAGCTCTTTCGAAGAATCCAGTCTTTCATAAGAGAAGCAAGCACATTGATACCAGGTATCATTTCATCAGAGAATTAATTAACAATGGTGATATATTTTTAGAATTTTGCAGATCAGAAGAGCAAAGTGCAAATATTTTTACAAAGCCGCTGGGAAGAGATAATTTTATTTTTCAAAGGAATAGATTAGGCATGGTGGACAGCGCAGTTATGCTTAAGGGGGAGTGTTGGAATATTAACCCTAACTGTCGCCATCCCCGCCAACCACTGCCCGCTATATTGCAATCAATAAAATAACCATTGCGATACCGCGAGAGTCTTGCGTAATGTTTTGTTTTATTCCAGCCAATGCCCGCTATATCGCAATCAATAAAATATTAATTGCGACACCGCGGGAGACTCCGTAAAAGTTTTTTTTATTTTTAACCGCCGCAGTTTACCGGGCCGTCAACTAACCGCTGCCCACAATATCGCAATAAAGATTTTAACCATCGCGATACCGCGGGGAACTATGGAAAAAGCCGCCACCATCAGGAAATATCCGGATACGAAATAATTAATATTTAAGTCTTAATATTATGAAAAGGACATTGTATTAAATGCATTTTGACGGGGGTAAAGTTAGTTAGGTGATTTTGAATTTAAATTGTATTTTCGTTCCCTCTCATCCGTCAAAAATCTTTCACTTGACTTTTTACCTACAGCATATATTTTGTAATGCAAAATTACTTTTGAATTAATGAGAATGAGAAGAAGGTGAATGTGAGCAAACAGAAAATTACGAGCAGCAGCTCTGTGTGTTAGAAAATAATATTTTATGTTTTTTTTTTTTTACTGTGTGTGAATTTTTTCCCTCTGCCTCTGGCCTTCAAAAATTTGCTCTGCAATTGTTAGCCAGATCACGTAATGTCGGCATTATCAGACAACCAAATTCAAATTCTCAACCCCTTTTGCTAAACTAAAGGCTGTCAAAGGTCAAACAATAGAAATGGATAGAAGTGCTTCCAATTTACAACAATTCAATAAAAAATACCGAATTAGAGTTGGAAATGCCATCTGCGGATTCCACTTAAAGATTTCCCCACTTCTTGGATTTTTTTTTTACTTTCTAAGAGTTGCTGCGAATTTAAAGCTAAACAAATAGGTCTTATACTTTGGCTCACTCTGAGTGATCATCTGTGAAATTCACATATAAAAACATAACAAAAGGATTCGACTGCTTACAGATACTCAGAAATCAAACTCATCGAAACCATGACAAGCAAGGTAAAATAAGACTCATTGAAACCATGGGAAGTGACTTACCTCAAGATTTTGAACAAATTGTTTTATGCTATCAACGATGCCAATGAGAAAAAAATGGGAAGAGTTTGCAAGAAAATTTTACAAAACCCTACCAAACTTCTCCTGATAGCTTACCTCTGAGTTGGATGATTTTAAATAGTTGCAGCAATACATATTTATAGGAAACCACATAGTGGTGGTGCCATTAGGATAATGATAAAGAATAGAAATATTGCAATGATTAGATTAGATTGCAGGCAATAAAGATAAAAAGAGATAGATCGTAGTTCCTATGGTGGACTTTGTCAACTAGACTAAACAGTTGAGATTGTCGATTCAACTGTCTGGAATATTTTTAGGTGTGAGACACTGATTTATTTTCAAGCATGGGAAATTTGATGGGCCGCGCCCACAATACATAGTCTATTGGTTAAATATCAATCTAGTAAATTAAATTTGGTCATTCATTTCTTTTTTTAAATTTTAGCATTGGAAAACATGAAAAAATGACATATAATTAATGACATCCATGTGAAATAATATGCTAGATATAATTTGCACCAAATTTATTATAAATAAGAGTATAGGTTATTAATTTTTGGGATAGTTTGTTAAAATAAATTTGAAAATCAATTAAATTTAATTGAACTTAGAACAACTCACTACAATGGTTGAATCTATGAATACAAGGATTTTTTTTATATCTTTGAACATATTGATATGTTTCTTCTATAGTTTTGGATTCAACATACTAAAGTTAGATTGAATGTATTTTTGAATGCATATCATCATAATTTTTGTTCAAATTATAATTGTTTAATGTAATTGTAACTTTCTAAAATTACTTAGTATAATCATATGTATGTCATCACATTTTATGTTTTAACTAGATGTCTACAATATTAAATTGATTTCCTTTTAAACTATGTAAACAATGGTTACTCATCAGAATTTAACAAATTTAAAAATCTGAAACTACTTGAACTTAATTTATATTTATAGCCATAATGCACCTACCAAAATATAAAGGTTATAATGTGATAAAAAATTTAATAAAGAAACTTATTTAAAATATTGATTCATATGCCTAACTATTATCTTATACCCCAATATTTTTTATATGTTTACTGTCAAATCTAAATATACCAGTCATATAAAAAGTATTTATTCCTCACGGTTGTTTTAAAAAAAAAAAAAAACTATAACACGAGTCAATTATAAGCTCACTAAGGCTACATCTTCCGAAATGCTATTGAGCCTACGAATGCATGCATACAAACATATATTACGAACAAATCAATTTCTTGTTATTTAAGAGACACAACAAAACAAATTAATTCATAGTTAGAAGTGATCACTGAATCTCATGATAACCACTCCACACCTCTACAATAATATAGAAATTAAAGCAAACATATATTGCTCTAACTCTTCCTCTCACACAGACAACACCATATAATCATAAACAGGTTGAAAACACCTTTGAGAAATCTTTCCTCCCTTGATGAGGAAAGACATAGAATCTGCCAATTGTGTAGAGCGCAGAAAATTTCTATTTTGGTTGGCCCTGCCTGTAATCATAACTGCTGCTTTCTTTTTAGTTGAGCGCAGGATGCATGCATGAAGATACAAGTGTTTGCATGCCAAAGCTTTTATTTCTATTTTGGTTGGACCTGCCAGTAATGGTAACTCGCACGGCATATGGGACACTTCTGCTTTCTTTTAGTTGAGCGCAGAATACATGCATGATGATACACGTGTTTGCATGCCAAAGCTTTTATTTCCTCACCTCTTTGAATTGATTCAAGGAAAATTGCGCAATCTATCTCAGCCTCTTTTAATCCTTCAATCCACGGCGTGGGTGATCCCAAAATCTTTCCAGCCACTTCATCGCTAATTCCAGGAGTCTCACAATATTGATGTGTACGCGATCTGATACGAAAACTACGTATTCTATTCATCATCAGCGGATTGTTTATGTTGGAGAAGAGAGAGATTTTCGAGATTTGTATCTATCTGTGCTGGAGAAAGCATAAATTGTGGGATTCATCCTAATCCTTGCTGCCTTCTAATTAAAGGATGTTGTATCTCTTTATATGCAGAGGGATTGTAATCTTCAAATATACCCATGAATAATATCAATCTCTCTCTCTTCTCCATGGACGTAGGCTATGACCGAACCACATATATCTGCGCGATTTATATCTGTGTGATTTGAATGATTTATTTATGGTATCAGAGCAGGTCTTAGTCTGTTTTTCGTCACAAGAGACTCTGTTCGATTCGCCTTTTTTCGTGATCCTGTCAGATCTAAAACTCAATTCACGGTTTTGATCCTGCTAGATCCCAACGCTTGTTCCTGAGCCGAATCGAGGGTGTGCGGCTGTTTTCTATGTTTTTTCTGAGCCGTTTTCTGTGCTCCCAAGCACGTGATCTGGCCTCTCAGACCCGCGGCTGCTTTCTGTGCTTTTTCTGAGCCATTTTTCTGTGCTCCCAAGCGCGCGATCTGGCCTCTCAGACCCGCGATCTTGCTCTGTTCTGTGCTTTTTCTGAGCCATTTTTCTGTGCTCCCAAGCGCGCGATCTGGCCTCTCAGACCCGCGATCTTGCTCTGTTCTGTGCAGCGCATTTTTTTGGGGTTCTCTTCTGCCGCCGATCTCTTCCACAACTGCCGCAGATCTCTTCCACAAGAGCCTCATCTGTCCTCTTATTGAATACACTTGGGGGGTCCTGTTAATTAAGAAGGATTTGGCGTGGAGATTCGCTAGAATCAAAGCTAAGCTTCTATGGCAAGCTTGAGAGCTACTGGAGCTACAGCCAGAAGTGCCTCACAAAAGGTCTGGGGCTTGTGAAGTCAACCGCGGCTACAATAAAACACAAAGTCTGGTTCGCTCAATCTGGTGTTTTTCAGAAACCTCGTAAGTGTTTTTTTCTTTTGCGTCTTCCTCCTTGCCTTTTTTTTTTTTTCATGGCTGAGTTCGATCCGAATCCTAGTTGGAGACTTTCATCAGTTCCGTTAAATGGTATCAATTATGTTGCATGGTCTAGAGCTGTTACTTTGTCGCTTGGTGGCAAGAAAAAATTTGGTTTCGTTAACGGTGATAAACAGTGTCCTCAAACTACTGAATCGGGATATGAGGATTGGATATCCAATGATCAGCTTGTTCGATCATGGTTACTCAATTCAATGGAAACTCATATTGCTGAAATTTTCACTTTTTCTAATTCAGCAAAAGAACTGTGGGATTCCATCGCTGAATTATACGGGAACCAAAATAATGCTGCCCGTATTTTTGAACTCACTCGTGAAATTGCTGCAGCCCAACAAGGTGAAAACACCTTTAGTGAACATCTTGGTAATCTAAAAAAACTGTGGGATGAATTGAACCTGTATCGTCCACATACCACTAATGCTCAAACTCTTTTGAAACGAGCTGAGGAGGATAAAATTTTCTCACTTCTTCATAGTCTGAAGCCTGAGTATGAATACATAAGGCGCAATCTTCTGATGGATGCCACATTGCCCACCCTCGCCGGTGTTTGTGCTATTATTCAGCGAGAGGAAACTCGAAGAAAGACTATGAGCTCAGAATCCAAAACTTCAACAGAGAAGATTGAATCTCATGTCCTTTTGGCCGAAAAGGATGATAAAAGAAAGCCTCATTTTTCTGACAAAAATAGGAATGTTTCTTGCTACAAGGGTAAGAAGGAACTCTATCAATGTGATCACTGCAAGAAAACTAGGCATACCAAGGATCGCTGCTGGGAATTACATCCTCATCTCAAATCTGAATATAAGGGTCGGAAGGATCATGCTGCTGTAGCCGAAACTTCTTTTTCAATCAACCAGTTGGGTCATCTTCTTCAACAACTCAGTAAGACTGTCTCTTCTGGCAATAGTCCATCCACTTCCTCTCACGTGTCAGGTAATTTTCATGCCTATCTTACTTCCAATTCCAAAATTACTTCCTGGATTATTGATTCCAGAGCTACAGATCATATGGCCAATAGTCCTTCTTCAGTAATCAATTTTATTCTGAAAACTGATAAGCATGATATATCTGTTGCAAATGGAAGTAATGTTTCAGCCGTAGGAAGTGGTAAAATTAGTTTCTTTCCTAATAATGATACATCTGATGCTCTAGTTGTTCCATCCTTCCCTGTTCAACTTATGTCTGTTGGAAAAATTACTAATTCTTTAAACTGTGATGTCATATTTTCTCCAACATCTGTCATCTTTCAGGATCAAAAGTCGAAGAAGACGATTGGTAAAGGGACATACTCACATGGACTTTATTTTCTAAACTCCCTCAATAAGGCATGTCATGCCAGTGGTGTAATTGAAAGTCACACTTTACATAAACGGCTTGGACATCCATCCAACCGTATCTTGTCAAGACTTTTTCCATCTGCTTCTGTTGATTCTGATGTCTGTGATGTTTGTCAGTTTTCTAAACAAACGCATTTACCTTTTGTCAATTCATCTTCTATGTCTACTGAGTTCTTTGAATTAGTTCACTCTGACTTATGGGGACCTGCGCCTATTGATTCTTATGATGGATATAAATATTTTGTGTTGTTCATTGATGATTTTTCTCGTGCTACCTGGTTATACTTGTTAAAATAAAAAACTAAAGTAACTTTTGTTTTCAAAGAGTTTCATACTATGGTGTTTAATCAGTTTGGTGCTAAAATAAAAACTTTTAGGTCTGATAATGGTACCGAATATGTTAAAGGATCTTTTTCAGAATATCTTCAAAGCCAAGGCATTATTCATCAAACAAGTTGTGTTGGAACTCCAAAACAAAATGGGGTGGCCGAAAGAAAGAATCGACACATCCTTGAAACTGCACGGGCCCTTATGTTTCAAACAAAGGTCCCAAAACAATATTGGTCTCATGGTGTATTGACCGCTGCATATTTGATCAACCGTCTTCCCAGCCATGTTATTAAGTTCAAGTCACCATTGGAAATACTCAGAAATAGGACACCTGACATCTCACGCTTGAGGGTATTTGGATGTGTTTGTTATGTGCACCTGCAAGCAATACACAGAGATAAGTTAGAAGCTCATTCTACTCGGTGTGTATTTTTTGGGTATTCTTCCACTAAGAAAGGGTACATATGTTATGATCCTATCACTTGTAAAATTGTTGTCTCACATGATGTCCAGTTTGTGGAGTCTGAATCTTTTTTTCAAGCTTGTGTTGAATCTGGGAGTCGATCACAGGGGGAGTCTGTATCTCACTGGGTTCCGCTTCCTACCATTACCAATGAGGATGTTGTTCTTGATCACGATACAGAAGTTCCTGAAGCAACACCAATCCCCACATCTCCTCAAGCTACTCGACGATCGAGTAGAGCAACTCGTCCTCCAGAGCGGATGAAAGATTTCTTCACTTATCATGCTACATCTTATCCTATACATGATCACCTGTCTTATAATAATATTTCTCAGTCTCACCTAGCTTTCTTGAGTACTGTTGATCATAATCAGGAACCTAAGACTTTTAGAGAAGCTAACTCCATTGCAGTTTGGAGGAAGTCTATGCAAGACGAGCTACAAGCTCTTGATGACAATAACACATGGGAGATTGTTAAGCTACCTCCAGGAAGGAAAACAGTTGGATGTCGTTGGGTGTACAAAAACAAATACAATAGTGATGGTTCCTTAGAACGCCATAAGGCCAGACTTGTTGCTAGAGGATTCACACAAACATATGGCGTAGATTACCAAGAAACTTTTGCGCCTGTTGCAAAGATGAACACATTCCGGGTCCTCATTTCCCTTGCTGTCAATCAAGACTGGAAATTGTTTCAAATGGATGTCAAAAATGCATTCTTGCACGGTGACCTTAAAGAAGAAGTTTACATGAGCATCCCACCTGGGCATCCGCAAGAGGCCAAGTTTGGTTTAGTGTGTAAATTAAAAAAGGCAATCTACGGGCTTAAACAATCTCCACGGGCCTGGTATGCTAAGCTTAGTTCTGTCCTTATGTTGAATGGGCTAAAACGAAGTAATGCAGATCCTTCTTTGTTTGTTAAAAGAAGTAACTCCGGTATTGTTGTTGTGCTGATTTATGTTGATGATATAGTCATTACTGGTGATAATCAAAATGCAATTTCTAAGCTAAAAATTCTGCTACACAATAGATTTTCCATTAAATATTTGGGAACTTTGAAGTACTTTCTAGGATTAGAAGTTTCCTACTCAAAAAATGACATCTTTCTTAATCAACGAAAGTATGTGTTGGATTTGTTACAAGAAACTGGTAAATTGGGAATCAAACCATCAGATACACCAACAGATAGCAGAGGAAAATTGGATGATACTGGTCCATTGTTGTTTGATATTGGTCAGTTTCAAAGGTTGGTCGGTAGGTTAATCTATTTAACCATTACTCGACCTGATCTTTCTTATGCAGTGAGTTTGGTAAGTCATTTTATGCATGCTCCCAAGGCTCAACATATGCAGGCCGTCACCAAAATTTTACAGTATCTGAAAGGATCCCCAGGCAGAGGTATATGGATGCGTAAGGCTGGTCATACTTCTATTACTGCCTATACTGATGCTGATTGGGCGGGATCTCCCATTGATCAACGGTCTACAACTGGATATTGTACCTTTGTTGGAGGTAACTTGGTCACATGGAAAAGTAAAAAACAGAGTGTTGTTGCTCGTTCAAGTGCTGAAGTAGAATATAGAGCAATGGCATCAACTACCAGTGAAATTATATGGCTTCGAGCTCTGTTGCAGGACCTTGGTTATGGTTCATCTCTTCCAACTCAATTATTCTATGATAATCAGGCTGCTATGCATATCACTTCAAATCCAGTGTTTCATGAGCGCACTAAACATATTGAAGTTGACTGCCATTTTGTTTGAGAGAATGTGCAAGCCAATGTCATCCGCACAACCTTTGTCCCTACAACTCAGCAATTGGCAGATATATTTACCAAAGGTCTTCCAGCTCTCAAGTTTCAAGAAGTATTGTCCAAGTTGGGCTCTATTGACATTTTTGCACCAACTTGAGGGGGAGTGTTGGAGAAGAGAGAGATTTTTGGGATTTGTATCTATCTGTGCTGGAGAAAGCATAAATTGTGGGATTCGTCCTAATCCTTGCTACCTTCTAATTAAAGGATGTTGTATCTCTTTATATGTAGAGGGATTGTAATCTTCAAATATACCCATGAATAATATCAATCTCTCTCTCTTCTCCATGGACGTAGGCTACGGCCGAACCACATATATCTGCACGATTTATATCTGTGTGATTTGAATGATTTCTTTAGTTTATCTGGTTAGCAATGCCAACAAAAATGCAGATTTTCCCTTCCTGCTGCATAATATCATGAAAGGTAGCAAAATTATCTGTGTGCATGAAAAATTCTGAAACAATTTGATGAATCTCAGAGTTGCTAATTGTCCCATCATCTATTCTATATAGATGAAATTTGAAGATTAAACTTCGAGATGCTCGAGATACAAGATTGAACCGCGTAATACGCATTGGTAGTTCATCCTCAACCGAGGCTTGCCTGGCTTGCCTTTCCTGTGGCAGCATAAAAGTTCTTGTTCCATTAGTAGTGATGAAATAATCCATGAAGTCCGTCTGACGCAATCTATCACTGGAACTGAGAAAGTTTTTTTGTGTTCCTCTTTGGAGAACAGGTTGCTCGTGGGTCTCAAGTTGTTGCTCGGGCCTAGAACGAGCTCTTCTCATGCTGCGAATAACTGTAGAAATCGAATTTCCCATTGTCGTTACAACTGGATTTCCAAGGGAGTAGCTCTGTGAGATAACTCGTGTGAATGAAGCAGAAAGGGTATTAATGTTTATATTTAACCTAAATAATCTTACCTAAATTTGGGTTGCATTGACGGCATGATAAAGAGCTTATTTTAGTGAACTCTAACTTCAGCCAATTTGCATATGATTTTAAATCTATTTAAGCCGAGAGGCTTATTACAATGGCATCTATGAGAAAGCAAAATTCAATGTAAGGAAAAACTCTTTAGTTTGAATTTGAGTTCAAATGACATGCAGTTAGTAGAACTCCATTCATTGTATGTAGACGTTTTTTCAAGCAGATTTAATGTAGATTTGAAGTAGATTTAAAAACGGTTTTAAATCAATTTAATATCTTATTCACTCTAAAATACTTTGCCCCGCCACACAAACTCCAAAAGACACCAAACATATGACACAATTTTTTTTTTAATGTAGCTAATATGAAATGTAAGTTAACATACTCTAGTAATGAATCCATACATATGCATATCATCTATCTAAGTCCCTTGGGGTTACACATGACTACATCACTTAACGAATATTTCTAACATCACACGATTCCCATAAGATTGATTAACTGATTGCGAGTATTCCACTTAACCATTATATAGAATTAATAATCAGCAACATCTATTACATTACCTAAACATCCTTCACACTTGTGAACTTAATCAATTTTATAATGATTTTATTTTTATTATTATTAATACTAAAATTTAATATTAATAATTATAATTAATTTAATTATAGTAATTATTATAATAAATTAGTATTTATATAACATTATTATTTATATAAAATACGTCCACTCATTTTCATCATTTTTTCTCATTGCAATAGTATTTCATCATTCATATAATTATGAAGATTTATTTTATTTTATAATATATTTATACATTATTTTTATTTTGAATGTTAGAAAGATAAATTAAAGTAAAATAAAAATAATTATGCTGAGAGGCGTATTATGCAAGTGGTTGTAATGTTTTTTTTTAGATTTTAAAATCAATTTAATTAAAAAATAAAATTAAAACTATACTTAGTGTCATTTAATAATTTTTTAAGTTTTTAGGGTGAACATTTATTTATAGTAGTAACATAAATAAAAATAATTATGCCGAAAAGTGTATTACACAAGTGGCCTTAATGTTGCTTTTTTAGATTTGAAAATCAATTTAATTAAAAAAATAAATTAAAAATACATACTTAGTGTCATTTAATAAATTTTTAAGTTCGTAGAGTGAACATTTATTTATAATAGTAACATAAATATATTTTTTATAATTATAACAAATTTCAATGTATTTATTTGTAATGTTTTTTTGTTTATTTTTCAATAGTGTATTTATTTTTAAGTTTTTAGAGTGAACATTTATTTATAGTAGTAACATAAATATATTTTTTATAATTATAACAATTTTCAATGTATTTATTTGTTTATTTTTTAATAGTGTATTTATTTATTTTTGTTTATTGTTCAGTAGTTTTTAGTTTTTTAGTTTTATTTTTGAAACAATTTTAAAGTTGTTTTATTCACAAATTCATGAAGACCTCTATTAAAACAAATTAAAACTAAATACTTAGTGTCATGTAATAAATTTTTAAGTTTTTAGAGTGAACATTTATTTATAGTAATAGCACAAATATATTTTTTATAATTATAAGTTTCAATGTATTTATTCATAATTTTTTTTGTTTATTTTTCAGTAGTGTATTTATTTTATTTTTATTTATTTTTCAATAGTTTTTAGTTTTTTTGCTTTATTTTTAAAGTAGTTTTAAATATGTTTTATTCATAGCTTTCTTTACATGTTCTTATCTTTGAATTCATGAAGACCTCTATTAAAAGAGGCTGTTGAATCATAACCATTTCAAAACTTTATGGTTGTAGATTTGGTTTTATTCTCTTGGAGTTGGATTTCTCCCAGGTTTGACTTTACATTTTTTGGATTCACTTGAGTTTAGCTATCAAAATTCTGGCTTTAGTCCCATTGAAACCAATTGCATTGTTATAATTTATTGTTGTAGCAAAACAAAATAAAGATTCAAGGAGTTGTAAGGTTTATTGCTTTTTATTTGTGGTTTTTTTATTATTAAGTGGGATGGAAAGTCTCCTAAGTTGAGTCTGTTGGACTTGCTAAGGCTCGTTTGGTTTGGAACTTGGCAAGGTTACATTTTCTTAATATGTGCGAGAATCAAAACTAGGGTTTGGTTACCTTATCTTATATCTTTGTGAAGAAAATACATAAATTTAATATTTGATCTTATCTTAATTGACAACTGTATCACATTTGTTTAAAGAAGCAATTGGACATATGTATTGAAAATCAAATTATAATTAAAATCAATCAATTCAAATTTCACAGGGAAATCATAAGACAACTAAGCATCTTTGCGTTTAACCTCTAATGTCCTATTGAGTCTTTTTTGTCTTTATTTCACTATTGAGTCATTTTACCTAATTTTTTTTGCTCATACATTATTTGATTGATTGAAACAGTGATAGCATATGGGCATTTTATTGTTGTATAACCTGATGAAAATAGCTGCCTCGAGAAAAGATAAATCTCAATGTATTATATATATATTAATATTTAATATATGTATGCTAGTAATAGTTACAGATGTAAGTTAACTCAAAATTTTAAGAAAAGAATTTATTAAGAGCTTGAATTGTTTTATTTTATAATATTTTTATATCTCATGCATGTTTTATTAATTGATTTTAAATTTATTGATATTTAAATTAATTATTAATATTATAAATATATTAAATTAAAAAATTTGAAAGATATTTCTTGTGTTATATATATAGAGACAGAGGATATCTTTAATATACAACTTTAATGAATTATTTAATAAAAAAAATTATTTCAATAATTTAATATTATTATATTTTCTTAAAATACACTATTTTTTCAATAACTTCAAAGATTTATTTTCTTTTATAGTTTTAGAAAATTAAATGAAAGAAAATTTTAAATTTATTTTATATGTTTAATTATTTAAAAATAAAAAAGAGATTTATTAATTTAAACTACTAAATTGATGAAAAATGCAAATCTATTTTATTTCACTTTGAAATTAATTTATTGTTACAACAAAATATTTCAATTAAACCCTAACTTGTAATAATAATTAAATAAATTAATAAAACGTAAATTAACTTTACTATCATCTTGGTCATGACAGCCCTAATTTTTCATGTAATACTTTGACATATAAATGTTTTCAATTTAAGAAAAAGGATAAAAAAAAAGGTACTATGTTACAAGAAAAAAAAACACCTAAAGAATGACCCATTGAAGCAACACATAAGGATTTGGAATGGTATAGTGAATATTTAATGGATGATGAGAGGATAGGCCTTCTAGAAGCACAAATGATTGATTAATCAAATTTCAAATTTTTGAAAGTAATAAAAATATGGGGAAGGAAAACCAACAAACAAAAAAGTTGAAAGATAATACATTTGGTGGTTATATTCACATTTTTTAAAATTTTGAACACTAATGGATTCATCCCCTCCCTTAAAGAAACATGAATATTGCTACTTGGAAGTTAGGGATTTAAACATGTCTAACAAGAGATAATTATTTGAACATCATTTATACATAATAACTATCAACATACTTGTACTTAAAAGAAACAAATCTCTTTTGATGATATGAAAAATATTATGAATCACTGTAGAGGATGGAATGGAAAAATTATTTAGGGAAATGGTGATTCAGGTGTTCTAGGACTAATATGGAAATCTCATTGATTTACAATAAAAAATATACAAGAAGATAATAATTGGATGGAACGAAAAGAAAAATGTTCATCCTCAAACATTTCTTTCATCTTAATTAGCATATATAGACCAATCAAAACTGAAGAAAAACTAAAGGTGAAATAAAATTTCTAATTTTATTAGTTTTTTTATTCAAATATTTTTTCTACTAGGTGGATACTTCACCATAATGCTATCCTATTAGAAGAAATGTAACAAACTCTCTAACCTAAGCAAGTACACAAATATTTTTACACATTTTTTTACAAAATTGAGCTTATTGATATACATCCCAAGAATAGTGAATTTGTATGGACAAACTATAGAAATGGTTTTACCAATATCATCAAAGGGTTGGATAAGTTCTTAATTTACCCCCTAATTAACTCCAATCCCCAATATTGATGGATTACATGATCCTTTCTTTCCCTAGTTTAGATCATTTCCATGTGGTCCTTAATATAGAAGGTGATCACCCACCTCATAAACACTCATTCAAATTTGAAAAGATGTGGCTTAGAAGTGAATCTATTAGGGATATCATTGGGGAATGGAAAAATATAGTACAAAATGGATCCAAAATGTTTCATGGTGTTTAAAAATATCATTGTAGTAATAGACCAAATAAAATACTGAAATTCAAGAATACATTCAAAAACATATTTTGTGCAACAAAAGAGGAAGTGGAATTAGAAACTCTCAACAAACTATGAAATGATAGAAAAATATTATGAGAATGAAAAATAATAGACAAATTACCATTCAAAACTCTTAGCTAGTGAGGAAATATTCAAGAAATAAAAATCACGAGAAAAATAGTTACAAGAAGGAAACAAAAGTGCACAATTTATCACAATTCCACAAAAGTGTGAAGATATCAAAAATATATTGTAATAATAGGGAAGAGTGTAGGATCATAATGGGCCGAATAGTGGTAATAGGGGTAAAAAATAAGTTTTTTACTTAGCAAAAATCTGAAAATTATTAATTGTCTTTTCCTTTGGGAATAAGAGATGTCTATTTAGAACATATATCCATTCATAAATAACGAATATCCTTTTCTCAATAATGGATATATTTTTCTAAATAATAGATATTTGTTCATAATGGATATGCGTTATTTAATAATAGATGTACATTATTTAGAAATGGATATCCATTTTGTGAATGTTAAAAAGTATAAAAAATTCCTTACTGTAGATAAATGACCTACATTAGAGGAGAACAACAAAAGGAAACAAATATATAAACTATAAAACTAATATCTATTTTGGGGTATGTGCAGGATCATGCTGGGCCAAAAAGTGGCGATATGCTGGGTATTTGTAGGGTATGTGGCTGATGACTTTTTTCTTACCCAAAATTGATGAAATGAAAAGGGTTTTTAAAGGATATTCTCATATTTCACCAATATAAATTATTCCTTACTTTGAATTTAATAAATAATTATTATTCATTTTCTATTTGAATTACAACTAAAGTCCTAATTGATAGGCTAATTGAAAAAAATCTATAGCTTTCAAATGATATCATAGTTTTTGAATCCAAAAGATGCATCACATTCTATGCTTCATATACTATAGGATTAAAAAAAAAAAGAATTTCATGAAGTTTTGACCAAGTTAAGGTGGTCAGACATATGAGTTTTTATATTTTTTAAAAGTTGTAATAAAAATTCATAATTAATTATTTACTTGAAAAATAATTACAAAACATATGCATCACATCAAGACATGAGTCCCCTACTTATATCTAAAATATTATAAAAAAATATTATCATTTTATTATGGTTAGGGTGGTCAAACAGATACCACTTCTTATTTTTTCCCCTGAAATTTAAGTACTACTACATTGAAATTTCAAATTTTCACCAAAAGATTTAAAAAAAAAATAAACCTAGTAGTTTAGAAACTACATTCAATTTTCTATAGATTCTATTCTTACATATTTTTGAAATAATATAAATAACGTATTCAAATTTTTACATCAAGTTGCCTAACTCTGATTTTTCTAAATTTTTTGCCACTTAAGGGCCTATTTTTTCCATGATGATCCTGCACATACCCTTTGGAGTATATCGTTTATGACCTTTCATCTATCTTAGTCTAGATGTAAGATTTTTATCTTTCATTTTTGTTACATTTTTTTTTTGAGTTTTATCTAAATTTATTCAATTTTTTTACTACAAGATAGGTTTTCATTTTGAAATCATAGGAATTGTTTAAAAATTATATAATTTTTATGTTTTGAATTAGAAATAGTTTTAAAATGGAAGAAAAGGGTCAAAACCAAAACCATCCCCCACCAAACCTTCCTTGAGTAGAAGAAAAAAATGAGAGAAATATTAATGAGTTTAATAACATTATAAAAATATCATTGCTAGCCTTGATTTTATCTAATGAAATCTATCTTAGAGGGAATTCTTACCCATGTTAGAAGCCTCACAAACCAATACAAGTCATTTTAGCAATGGGGAGAAGCTAAGAGGAAAGAACACTCTACTAACTTGTCACTTAATCAAGTGAAAGACTTATTCATAACCAAAGCCATGTTAGTTAAATATTTTGTCAATCTTAAAACTAGATTACATGTGATGCACATAAGCCTAATTTTTCAATAAAATGTTGCACATTAGGGCATGAAAAATATTTTTTGGGATTTTTGGTGGGTGGCTTTGGACAAACCACCCAACAAAAATCTTGATGTTTCTCAATGTATTCCTCTGCAAACTATATGCAAATTTTGTGTTAGGCCACCATGTCAACTACTTTGAAATTAAATATTTGCAAGGAGTAGGTAGAGGAATAAGTCAAGATAGACCTAGGGTAATGTGAAAAATTCAAGGTCCATTTATTCCACCCCCTCCTATTCCCTCTTCTCCACTAGTAGTAGACCTAATCATTTTTGTAGATGCAAAAGAATAGGGATTCCATGCCATACACTATTTCATTGGATATTTGATTACACAAAGTTCTTAATTTGCATAGCTACATGATGTTGATGCTCATCTTCATGGATTAATTGATATTGGTGGACCCACCTTGTCTACAAATATTTGTGTTGCTTATCATTGCACTATATGCAATCATTTTTTTTAGGTTCTCTTGAAGAGACTAGTCAACCACCCCTAAACACATCTAAATATTATATCCCTTAAATGAAACCTTCACAAGATGTGCTTGCAAGGTGTAGAACAAAATTGGAGGTATTAGAGGCAAGAACACAAGTAGGACCATCAAAGGTTAGAGAAGAGGAGGAAGGTCAATCTTTCATATAGGTAAAATTTAAATTTATTTCATAATATATTTTATTTGGAATTAGTATAACAAAGATTAGTACTAATTGTTGGGAAACATTTATTTGAAATTTTCAATTACATAATGTACTATTGATATGCCAATGATGGGGAGCACATGGGGTTCACCCCATGACGGGTCTAGGGACTTTGCACCCTGGGGGGCTTGGGGGTAGAGCCCTCAAAAGATAAATATACCAAACTTATTTAAAGTATTGATTCCTATGTCTAACTATTATCTGAACTATTATCTGATAACAATAATTTTTTATATATTCATTGTCAAATCTAAATATCCCAGTCATGTGAAAAATATTTATTCCCAATAGTAGTTTTCAAAAAAGAAAAAGAAAAAGAAAAAGTATAGCATGAATCAATTATAAGCTCACTAAGGCTACTACTTCCCAAATGCTATTGAGCTTGAGCATGCATGCATGCATGCAAACATATATTACTAAGAAATCAATTTATTGTTATTTAAGAGATACACTAAAACAAATTAATTCATAGTTAGAAGTGATCACCGAATCTCATGATAATAACTCCACACCTCTACAATAATTTATGTCGAATGCGTATCCAATTTCAGAAGAGCCAACCTATTTTTCGCTATCAATGGTTGAAACTTCTCAGGAGACGATAAAAATCATTTCACCCATCCAATTTTTTTCGTGCATTTTTATCATTTTTTTATGTTAGTTCTATTTTTGATTTTCCACTGGTTTTTCTTTCCTCTGCCGTCGTATGAATTCTGCCAAAAATGCTCCAATTTCGATAGATTCAGCCAGTCTTTCTACCAAAACTGCCCCAATTTCTCCAAATTTAGTGGGATTGTATGACAAGGAGAACTGCAATGTCAAAAGAAATCATGCTACATTTGTGATCATGGCTCCCACTAGGGACATTTTCACAAGCACGGCTAAAACTAGGTTCATTTTTAAGGAATCCCAAAATTTTCCTTGAGAATCCTTAGAATCTTTAAAGTTTAACCTTAAGAAAACTGAAGCTTGAAGATCAAAATAAATGCTCATTTCAGAAGATTTCACAAGAAATAGGGGTAAATTTGTTTAAGAACTCTAGTATGCCTGAAGACAAGAATTCATGGTTGTTTTAGGAAATTTCACAAGAGACAGCATTGCATTTTTTGAGGCTAAGGTCAAACCCTAGGAAGCTTGAAGATCTAAATTCATATTCATTTGAGGAATTTCCAAAAGAAGCAACTCCATATTTTCCCATGCTAATTTTAAACCCAAAGAGGCTCAAAGAACACAATTCACATTTACTACCCAAGGAAGCTCCAAAACCTTTGAAATTAATGTCAAGGAAGCTGGACCGAAAGGGATCTACTAGTAATCGATGGACTTTTTATTTTCTTAAAAATGCCGCTAGAAATTATGCAGGGGCTCTGAATGTGAATCAAGTTGTTGATTCAGAAGGAGAAGTCAAGTTTACTACTAAATCACATGGAAGATCTCTGACCTTTTGCTCCTCTAAAGCATCATTAATTGGAATTAAGAACACTCCTACATCAAAGTTGTACAGAGACATAAGTTTTTGTTGCTTGTCAATCGTCTCCATGTTGAATAATTAGAGGTGGGTTTCAATTGGAAGCATAGAGAATTCATTATATATATTTGACAAAATTCCTATATGAAATGTTATTTCATTTAACACAATGATTAGGATATGCACTAAATGGGTGTGTTGTTAAAGTCATAGAACTGTTTGAGAGCATTTTTGAAAGAGATGTGTTATGAAGTTCAATGATTGTAGGGTATACACATAATGGACTTGATAAAGCTTTGGAGATTTTTTGGAAAATTCCTAAAAGAAATGTTGTCTTGTGGACTGCAATGATTGGGTTTCTTGTCTAGAATGGAGATTTTGAAGAGGCTATGAACTTCTTTCAGAAAATGCCTAAACACAACATGGTTTCGACAATACAATGACGTTGGGCTTCACACAAAATGGGAACTTTGAGAAAGCCCTAAAGCTATTTCACATTATGGCTAAATGGAATGTAATCTCATGGACTTCTATGATTGTTGCTTATGCAAAGAATGGTGATGTTAAAGAAGCCTTAAAGTTTTTTTCAGAAAATGCCTGAACAAAATGTAGTCTCATGCAATGCGACGATTGTTGGATTTGTACAAAATAGATTTATTGATGAGGTTTCGAAGCTCCTTACGAAAAATCCATAACAAAATGTAGTGAATTGAAATGAGATGATAACAAGAATTTTGTGCAAAAAGGGTCTTTTATGAAGCCATAAAACTCTTTAGAGAATGCCAAAAATAAATGTGGCTTTCTAGAATGCAATAGTTATTGGATGTGCCATCTATTGATATGATAAAGAGGCCATTCATTATCTTTAAATAACAGTCTGAAACAAACCCAAACCATGTTACTTTGTTGGAGTTCCACCTGCTTGCTGCCATGTAGGCCTAGTAAATGATGGCATACTATACTTTCATTGCATATACCAGTTATACAAAATCAACCCTACAGTAGACCACAATTACTAAATGATTGAACTAGTTGGTAGTGCTACTCACCCAATTGATGCACAATAATCTATTAAAATAATGTTGTTAAAACCAAATCCTACTATGTGGGTGTCTCTCCCAAGTTCATTGAGAACCTATAGAAATGTAGAGGTAGAAAAACATGTTGTAGAACACTTATTTTGGTTGGATTTGAATAATGTTGGAAATTATCTCCTTCTCTTAAACATCTATATAGTAGTTGATAGGTGGGATGACATTAACAATGTTAGATAAATCATGAAAGAGAGAAACATCAAAAAAGAACTAGGGTGCAACTAGATTGAGGTCAATGGAAAAGTGGAAAATTTACTTGAAGGAGGCATATGATGGCTACTTATTATAAGTGAGATTGATTTAGGCATGTAAAGGAAGTGTGTCTAGAGCTTGACATAAGATTTGTGTTACATGGTGAGGAGTTGAAGTGAATTCTTGTGTCATTTGGAGGGAAATAGGGAATTGAGTTTACAATTATGATATTTATATTAGGATTCAACTAAATTTACAATTATAAACAACTTCTAGATCATCAGAAAGCATTCAAATATGTGTCAATTTTTTCTACGCTACTAACTTCATTGCCAATTTTTTTGTGCAAATAATTACTACAAGTAATAAACCATTGAATTTACTCATTTGAAGGATATATGGTGGTTATTTGGGAATTTAATACATGTATATTTAAAGTTTGATACATATACATTTTAGTGATTCTATTAAGTTTATATAGATTTTATAGAAAATCTTGGTAAATTGTCATCTAAAAATTTTCTTACTGTCAAATCCAATTTATTTGAATTCCTCATTATCTTGCTAATTAGGTCTTGCATCCACTCTTTTCTCTACTTGATCCATCCTATAAATTAAAGTATCTAAAGGATAATATTGAAGAGTAACAAGGGAGGATTGAAGGCCACTTTGGTGTGTATTAGAGTTTGTATGCGAAGGACGAAGGATGTGAGAGGTGATTTGGTGAGGAAGAGGCATAGAAAAATAAAGATAATTGTATGCATGAAGGTGGATAGAGATGTAGAATGAGGGATACCCATAGCATGGGATGGGGTAGTAGATGTAGAGATGGCATGACTAACAAGAGTAGTGATAAATTGGGTAGTGGTGGATGAGAAAGGCATGGAGATGTAATATTTCATGTGAGAGATGTCTTCAAGAGAGATAGAGTCATATTGATGAGGGAATGTGGAGAAAGAAAATGAGTCTACTAGCTTCTCTGAAAATGTCACAACCATCAATTGAAAGATAGGATTGTGGAGAAACCTGATTGGGATATTATCTCCCTTAAAATCCTCCCTGAATTAATATGCATACTTCGCCTATTTGAAGCATGTGTCTTGCGAGGGAAATCTCCACAACACTTAGACTCTCTGGGAATCTATGTGGCATGAAGAAAATATTGAAGGGATACCAACGTAGGATTATTGCTATTGTCATTTATCAATCATGCTAATTGTAATTAATGTATTATGCTCGATAATGTGGTCATTAGAGATTTTTAATGTCTTATATGACAATGCCATCATTAGATATTTTTTTAGTAATGTATTGCTCACAAACATTTCATTTTATATAACTAATATTAAGTGAGGTCCTTTACACATCTGGTAATATTGGTGGGATATTTTATAGTGATTTTTTGGCTTTTATTCAATATATAAATAAATCAAGGGGTTAAGGAATACTACACATAGATTAAAATAAAATAAAATAAAACCTATAAAATATATATATATACTTATCCATTTTGATTATGTATGATATCATAAACTCTAGAAGTTTCATAAAATATTATTTAAATTGTTTTTAAAAAAAATTAATATTTTACAAAAGAAATGTAAAATAGAAATATTAATAATAAAAAATAAAATATAATAATAATTAATATTTTTATACCTATTTGAAGAAACTTGAGCTAAAATATGCGATCGATGGCTAGTATCATCTACTGCACCATGGAAGTCCATTGAATTTGTTTAATTCATTGATTGTCAAGCTAAAAAAAAATGTAATTTCCAATTTTCTATTTCATCTTTAGCGGTTCTTAAAGAAGAACACAAAAACCATAGACATAAGAATAAATGCACATGAGTAGACTTCCACTCTGATCAAAACAGCCCTGGTTCATCATGAAGTAGTAAAATTATTTCTGCAAATGCAACAAATATGTGTTCAACCTAATTAGTCAGTTCATAAGTTGACCAATAGATAACATCTATTTCAAGCATCTTGGCAAACAATAAGGGAGAATGCTAGCAAAAGTTGTCAAAAATTATTGAAGGATATGCATTAACTGGATTTTTTGTGTATAAATTTCTAAGAAAGTTCAGAGATGGCTAGTATCATCTGCTATACCATGGAAGTCGATTGAACTTGTTTAATTTGTTGATTGTCAAGCTGAAAAAAATGTAATTTCCAATTTTCTATTTCATCTTTAGCGGTTCTTAATGAAGAACACAAAAACCATAGACCTAAGAATAAATGCATGAGTAGACTTCCATTTTGATCAACACAGCCCTGGTTCATCATGAAGTAGTAAAATTATTTTTGCAAATACAACAAATATGTGTTCAACCTAATTAGTTAGTTCATAAGTTGACCAGCAGATGACATCTATTTGAAGCATCTTGGCAAACAATAAGGGAGCATGCTAGAAAAATTTGTCAAAAATTATTGGAGGATATGCACTAACTGGATTTTTTGTGTATAAATTTCCAAGAAAATGCAGAGATGGCTAGTATCATCTATTGCACCATGGAATTCGATTGAACTTGTTTAATCCATTGATTGTCAAGTTGAAAAAATGTAATTTCTAGTTTTCTATTTCATCTTTAGAGGTTCTTAATGAGGAACACAACAACCATAGACCTAAGAATAAATGCATGAGTAGACTTCCATTCTTATCAACATAGCCCTGGTTCATCATGAAGCAATAAAATTATTTCTGCAAATACAACAAATATGTGTTCAACCTAATCAGTCAATTCAAAAGTTGACCAATAGATGACATTTGTTTGAAGCATCTTGGAAAACAATAAGGGAGAATGCTAGAAAAAGTTGTCAAAAATTATTGGAGGATATGCACTAAATGGATTTGTTGTGTATAAATTTCCAACAAAATTTAGAGATGGCTAGTATCATCTGCTGCACAATGGAAGTCGATTGAACTTGTTTAATCCATTGATTTTCAAGCTGAAAAAAAATCATTTCCCATTTTCTATTTCATCTTTAGCGGTTCTTAATGAAGAACACAAAAACCATAGACTGAATCTAATAAATGCATGAGAAAACTTCCATTCTGATCAACACAACCCTGGTTCATCATGAAGTAGTAAAATTATTTCTGCAAATGCGACAAATATGTGTTCAACCTAATCAGTCAGTTCATAAGTTGACCAGCAGATGACATTTTTTTGAAGCTTCTTGGCAAACAATAATGGAGAATGCTAGAAAATGTTGTTAAAAATTATTGGAGGATATGCACTTGTAGACACGTGAAATTAGCATTGTGCACTCAATTAATTCATATTCATTCAATCATCAAATAAATCAAATTCACATTTATCCACTCATCACGTAAATCAAATTCATTTAATTTAGTCTCCTAAGGCTATCCATTTAAATTAAATAAATCAACTTTGTTTAATTTAAATCTCACATCCCCCTTTTAATTAAATAAACCAAACTTTATTTAATTAAATCCTATAGACACACAAAATATGCATACATTTCAATCCAATAGTTTAATCAAATAACCTTCATTTCATCCTTCATTTCATCCTTTAATTAAATAAACTAAATTTTAATTAATTAAAAATCCTAAAGTCATATTTCTCCCTCTTGATTTAAATAAATCAAATATTCAAGTCAAAAAGGTCAAAATCATCATAAGCATCATTTAAGCTAATCTAATCCTAATTAGCCTAACCTAACCACCCATCACATCCTCTAGATATTCCCACTTGCACCAATAAATCAATTTATTGCTTTATTAAAATCAACATTTTCCATCAACATGGCATCTTTGAGGAATATTCCCTTAAATTTGAATTCAAATTCAAGTGGACATGTACATCCAACAAGGCATTTAATAGTCTCTTACATGTCCCTTGCACAAGTCAAACTCAACATTTACTCTCAAATTCAAATTTGAAATCTCCCTCTCTTTGGCACATTGACCAAAATGTGCTCATCCTCAAGCCTATCATAAGTTGACAGGTGGCCTCTTTTCATTGGCTTATTTTTAGTCCCACATTGCTCCCTCTTGAGCACTCTTAGCATTTGAGAATCTACAAATAGAGGCTTCATCCTTCAACAAATCCTCCACAAAATCATCTACAAAGCTTATGTAAAGTCACTCTCTTAAACTGAGAATTGATTTTGTCCATCTCATTTTATCTTCAAAGCATTGCATCATTTGAGCTTAGCAAAGGATTGTGAAAGGGCTATTTTACACAATAGCACCAATCCACTATGGGATATGATTCATTTCAATTTTTCATATTCTTTTGCTTGGTTTTGTTGTTTATTTCATTTGCATTTATGAAGCATTGATGTATTATTCCATAGGGATGTCTTATTTGATTTGCTTAAAGTTTACTAATAGTTGTTTTTTTTGAGAAAATGTAGATTTGACATCCACATTATGGTGCTAGACGAAGGGCTGAATTAATGCATTTCATTCTTATTTTGCTTATATGATTTACAAATTTACTTTTGATATGGGGTTTAGAGAATTTGTACTCTTGGGATTCTTAGTTCTTGAAGGTTTCTAATATATCTGTTTGTCTATATTTCCTTCAATACAAGGATAAAAGGGTAGATGCACATTGCCCTGATTTTTTTTAAATGTTGGTTGTCATTTCTTTGAAGCAAGATGGAGCATGTGTGGTTTCCTTGTTTTCTAGATATTCATGATCAATATCTTTCATAACACCTTGAAAATTTTCAAGTTCTTTCATTGTATGAAGCTGACTCTATATTTAAAAGAAATAAAAAGAATCTCATGAGGAAATGCTACCCATATAAAGAATTTAAAATGAACCATTCAACATTTAATATCGATGTTTAAAGCATCATCCACTGTTTTCTTAAACTTCTTTTGAACTATGTATATTGGTGTTGGTATAGTTCGTGTTGCTTTTTTTTGTTTTTGCTCACATTGATCTATCTTTTCTATTTTTAGAACATTCGTTAGAAAAAGAAAAAAATCTTATGTTTTGTTCGGTGGTGTATAGATGGAAATTTGTGAGAATAAACAATAGCTGGGAAAGCTTTAAATGACCGATGCATTTAATCCTTTTCTAAAAATCCACTATAGTGCCTTTGAAGCTCGCTTACAAGGATAGATTGTCTTTCTTTTTCTTAAGCAATCGATGCTTGGTCATATAGTGTTTATTGTTTATGTGATTGGTTTGCATAGCAAAGAATTGCCCTGAATATTGGATGATCAATACTTTAAAAGTTTGCAATCTTTCTAACATGTTGCTTCTAGTTCATTAAATACCACATCATGGAAGGGATATACATGTTAAGTGCAGGTTAAATGTTTTTCTTTTAATATGACAGGGAGGGACTGGCAATAACTTCAAAGAATCATGCCTAATATTGATTTGATCTTTCACAACTTGATTACAAAATCTTTTACAAAATAAAGAAAAAAAAAAGATATCCACGCAGAGGCCGCCCTTAGACATCTCTATTCTAGGATAAGGTCACTCATTTATTGCATTTGACAGTAGAAAAAAAAAAAACTCTGCGTTTGACATATGTTTTTTAGTTCATTTGGAAATGATATTATTGCTTTCTAGTCTGTTGTTGACAATGTATCACTGTAGAATCATAGTTTAAAGATACTATTTGTACATTGTTGGCAGGTTGAGGCAAGAGTTGTGAACAATTATAGGTTGTGATTATCTCAGCACAGACTGCGACACATTGATTGGAGGTTACGAACCATTTAGAATAGACCATAGTTACATCGTGAAGTATCTAATGTGCTACCCTTGATTATAGTTTATGCTAGGAAAGAGAATAAACTTCAACAACCCTACCACGTAGCAGGCAACTGAGACATTATGCCTACTACTACAAGCGTATCATTGGGAGTTAATGCACATGGCCACTATCGGTTTGGATCCAAGATGTTTTAAAATGTGTAGAAATGGGGTCTCCTATTTTAGAGGAGTGTCGCTAAAGTTGGAAGAGACACACTATCTATGAAGGTGTGTATACCATGACAAGTTTGCGGCTGCTTCACTGGACACATTTCAGTTCGCCCCATGCACGGTTTTATGTTATGTGAGTTCTGCATGCTGCCTCACACTTTGTTGCACTACTTGTTTCCTCTCTCGTAGCAGTTTTAGCAGTTTAGAGTTACTTCATTGTTGCAAAAGTGTTCGCTACTGGACAGTATTTAATGACTGATCTAAAAGTTAGAGAGAATTAAATCCTTTTGTGTGTGGATGATAAAAAGAGATATTTCTTGCCATCGATTTCCTTGTTACAAATGCCAATGCTAGAACTTTGACAATGGTTATAAATGCGTTGCATCTAGTGGCTATGTTTTTCTTTAATTTCTTGAAGTTAAAAGGATATTGTATCACTTTTCTTGTATTCTTCGTACAACTAACTATTTGTGATTTGAAAACTTTCTGTAGTTTTACTCCTGCGAGGTGTTTGAACGGAGGAATGCTTCATTGGTGCATTCAATATTCTCTCAAATTGGCGCTAGATAGTCATTATACTTATAATTTATTGATCTTTTAATAAATGTTATAAATTTATATTATCACATGCATATGATGATGTTATTGAGAGATTTATTCTTTGTGTTTGACTTATTGAATCAATGCCTCTAGTGGCGTAGAGTATGTAGAGAAACTTTGATGGGGGAAAGAGTGAATCTGACAAGTGTGGTACCTTCTTGATGACATTGATATCAAAGCATGGTGCACTTATAAATGCTTTTGTTATTATCATGTTCATCCAAATCATTTGTTCTTTCAAATAGAAATCATGTTATTGTTTGATCAAAATGAATTTAATGTTCTAAATCTCACATAATTGTCTTTTTGTTTGATAGGTACAAAGGTACAAGGAAAACAACGAAAGCAAAAGAAGGTGAAAATGAAGAAGGTACAAGGAAAACAATGAAAATGAAGAAGAATAACGAAGAAAAATGAAGCATGAAGATGACAGATTGAAAGATAAAAATGTTTTGAAACACTTTAACTATTTTGTTTAAACACTTCTCCAAGAAATCATTATTTTTTCCTTCTTAGGACAATAATTTTCGTTTGGTTTTAAAAAGAATCTTTCAATTTCTTCTTGCAAACGTTAAAACAAACTTTAGGATCACAACTTACTAGATTTTGTTTCTTGGATTAACAATTGAAAAAAGTATCTCTCACTCGTCTTTGGGTGCTTAAAAAGAACTCACATTTTGCTTTGTGGATTTAAAAAGAACAAGTGCTACTTTTTTTTTTCATGAAAGATTACTTGAACTAACATCATTGAAAAGGGACATATGAGCTTCTCTCATGCTTTATAGAGATCTTGAGAATCAAAAGGCCTTTTTCATGATTTTAGGTTGAGACAAAGCAATCACCTCCACACTTCAATTTGGGTTTAAAATTGACCAAGATATTGTGCAAGTGTGAGTGGGAGCATTGTCACGTATATTCTCTCTCTTTGTTGCCATCCAAGATTGATCGAGTTATGGATTTTGTCTTTATTCACTTTTGTTTATCCTAGAGGGTCTACCTTGGGGAAAAAGTACTCACCCAAGGGAATGACTCAATTGGTAACACTCTAAAGCCAAGAGTATTTCTAGCCAGGATATAAATGTGGGTATTGCAGTAAACGCCAATATCATGCGGTTGATTCTGACAAGATGGATCCGAAAGGGGACTCTTGTTGTATGGGTCAATCTACACGAACGAAAAAGTCCGAAATAGAACCCTTGTTTTGTAGTGACCAATTGATCAATTGAGCAAGTTTATCGAAGTGGTGCATTGGAACTTAGATTCCAAGAAGTTACTTTCCATGTCCGATCATGGTTAAAGTATAGAGGTTAAGATTTCATTCTTAACATACCTTTATACTCTTTCCTTGGTTGCATGTAAAATCATCTCTTCTTCTATGAAGGGCATGAGGCAATCCCACTAAGAAAAATGTACCAATTGAGCTAGGACGTCATATTGCTTGTGGTTTGAAAACACAGTGCTTTGATCGAAAACATTGGAAAACCAACATTCAACATGAGCATCAAATCTCAAACCCTTTAGGAGAAGCAAATATCATTGAAAAAATTCACATGTTATTGCTTTCCCTTGGGATTCATATCCTTATATGCTTCTAAATATTTGGATTTCATCTCAATTTGCTTATACTAAAGTCAACTTTAGGTAACCTTTGCCTTGATTTCCTCGATTTCCGCATAATGCACTTTGTGGAATGAAAGAAAATTAGGACATTGGACATTCAGTTGAAAACCTAATCAAGAAGTGTTAATGATAAAAAGAATCCATTAAGAAAAGATTGAATCAATTGGACCCCACACATGTGCTTGGAATCTTTTGGTCATATGGTTTTCATGCAAACATTAGTCTTTTGATTTTGAATTACTTTTAGAGAAAGGCATGTTCTTCACTATCTTGGTCTCATAAAAAAGTCCTTCCTAGGTTCATTTAGGATCAAATAAAACACTTCATCCACCCCAAACATTTATCACCTTCATCCCAAGAACAACTTTAGAGTTTTTGGAAACATCATTCTAGACTTGGGTAAATCATCAAAATCAAAATCACTTTGTTTAGTTAGGTGTATGGGAATGGATCCCTTCTCATACATTTAATTGAATTAGGAATCATTTGAACAAGTTCATCCTAAGATCACATCCAACATCTTAGGGTTTACAAGCTCATTATCCAAATCAAATAATCAAAATCAAACCCTAAGTCTAGCATTGATTCAAAGTCCCTAAATGTTCAACACTCATATCATTTCCCCTTTTCATCCTTCATCTCGTCATTGGTCCTAAGAACCTTAGAGGTCACTTTTGCAACAAGATCAAAACACAAGAGGAACATGAAATATAAACTTGATCGATACATCATGAGTAATCCAAGTCAACTAAGCTATCAAAGCCTTACAATGCTGATTAATTATCAACACTCACATCTATACAAATCATACATGGGATCATTACCTTTGACAAATTTCAATAGTACAACAAATGTGAGTATGCCCAAATCAAATATTATAACACATTTCCCAATGTTAAATGCAAGTCCAAACCTACAAATCCACCAACCGAACAATTAATGCATGAGCCTTCAAACGAACAATGTCATCCCACCAAATCCCTACATGCCAAATGAGAATGTACCAAGTAGAAGTTTTCCAAACATGAATCCAAAAAACTTTGGGATGGATACATTTGAAAATCATACGAATATTGTTCAAAATCCAAACAAGATGTTAAAGACTCTGAGTCAAGGTAACACCATGCAAAATCAAAGTTACCTAAATCAAGGCAATGTGATTCCCAACATCAACAATGTTCAATTTCAACCTATCATGCCAAGTCTGAACATCATCCCAATTCAGAACATTGTCCAAAATCAATTTGTCCATGATCCCATTCAAAAACCACAAGTATGTATCCCAAATCTACTTGATAAAAAACTAAATCAACTATATCAAGGGAGTCAAGATCTAAATCAAGATCAAATTTGGTGAGATCAAATTGCTACACTTACCAGAATAGTTGATTCATTGTGCCAAGAGACATCTCCACCACCATTACCCATATCAACATCATTCCTTGATTTAGGGCTTCCCCCTTTACCTAGCACCAATCATTTCATCCAAATCAATTCACCTAATGCCAATCAAGCCATCACATAAAATCCTTTGAATAGACCATTGATATCACACCAACATATGGTATTCAATCAAGCAACAATGTTGATCCCAACAAATCAAAACATGGTCTCCCAAGGGCCTATCACCTTGATCATTTTGACCCTCCCTATCACTTCGATCATTCCAACCAGCACTATCGTGCCCATCACATCTCAAACCCTCACGATCACTCCAAGAATATCTCAATCACTCATCACTACATTCAACACAATTCCAAATCCACCATGACTACCACCGAAACCAAATGTAGCAAAACAATATAACATTGTGCTAAAAGCTCACCAGGCCTACCAAAAGGCCATCCAATAATATCTAGCTACGCAATAGGAAACACAAGGTCAACAAGTGCAACAAGCCTCTCAAGCTGCCCAAGCCTCTCAAGCTACCCAATAAACACAAGCACAAACACAAAAAATGATAACTATTGAGAACAAGGATCAAGATCAATCCATCACTAACCACCTTGAAGTTGTGTCTACTTCATCCATTGATAAAATCAACATATGTCAAAAGTCACTTTTCAATCATGATCAAAATCCACCAACCAACAATGAGCCAATTCAAGAAATGTCAACATGATTTGACCCTATGGTTAAAGACATTGAAAATCTCTTTGCCACAATTGTTGAGAACAATGATCAAGATCTCTCCATCGAAGAACACCTTGAAGATGTTTCCACCCCATCCAATGATCAACTCACCATACATCAAGAGCCACTTTTTAGTGATCTATTTCAAGGAGTGTTAGGATTATTCGATCCTATCGACATAATGCACAATCCATTGACCAATGATCACATTGAAAATGTCTCTACATCGCCTTATAAGTTAGATGACATATCTCAAAAGTTTATTCCAAAGCATGATCAAAATCCTTCACCAAGGTCTAGCAATGGTCCTTTCCAAGACATGTTGACATCTATTGACCTCATGGCTAAAGATACTGAAGGAAACTTGAACTCAACACTTGAGGATATTGAACCACTTACCATGTCTAATGACGACATCCAAGAACCCTTTGTAAGCAATCCATCCTTTGAAACTAACCCATGTCAGGAACTTGATCCAAAGCATGATGAAAACAACTTCGAAATCATTCAAGATCAAGAATTTATATCTTCAAGATACTACAATAATCTAATGGACACTCTCCTATCTATACAAGATGTCGCAAATGATGATCACATCCATATAGCACATACTTCTCCATTTACCCATGAGATACTTTCTATGGATGGACACGTAGATGATCTTCATCTAGAACAAAATTTTGTTACACAAAAAGAGTAGATTCTTAACTCCTACAGTCAAATTGAGCTATCAACATCAGGATCAGATATATTCTGAATTCTGACTAAGGACATCAGGTATGCAGATATCCAACATTATCCGCTCAAGGAAACAAGTCAGAAAGAACAGTATAATTTAGAGTTAGTGGAGCAGCAAATTGTAACGTCACCTATGATGGTCATTTATCATAGAATGCATTATAAAGAAGAGCTCTCAGAACAAGTGAAATCAAAGCATGAAGGTACTACTTCCATAATACTGGAGGCAACTTCATCTCAAGCAATCATCAACATAAGAAGCACGAAGAATCCTTATGATGAAATTGATGCCAATACTACAACCAGCCACATCACAAATCTTCATCCACCCATCACCCCATCCATGAATTGGGACCAACATAAAAAAAAAGAATTGAATCAAAGCACAAAGAACATTATAAAAAAAGAAGAAGCCGAGAAGCACAATGTACAAATCAAATACAAATGGATACCAAAGAATACAAAGAAAGATCATCTCTATCAAACTCCATTAGTCAAAGAAACTATGGGGCAAAATAAAAAAGGGAAAAATATCCATCAAAGATGTCCACAAAATCAAAAGCATTCTTTTCAAGCGACGTACAAAGTGTATCAAGCAGTTGGTCCTAATTCCATGCACACTTTCGTATCAACCCATCATTGCTCATCTTCCCAAGTTTGGAGAGTCAAAGATTGCAAGCTGTCAACCAATCCATCTTTTATGATCCCTAAACACACTCCATCCGCGCCTCCATGCATAATATCCAATTCTCACATTGACTATGTATTGGGAATGACCCTTCATCATAAGGATTCAGAAGGCACTCTATCGCGATGTGTGCACAGGGATAGAGTTAACCCCGGTATCAACGAAGCAGATCAGGAATCTCAAAAGTTGCATTCAAGTGCACATATCTTAGCAAAGAAACTTCTTCAAGTAGGATATTGATGGTACATTATGATAGGGGAATCTACATCAGCATCACAAGGTGGTTGGACATGAGCTTAAAATCTTTTGAAAAAAAAAAACATCCAAAAAAATTAGAAAAAGGATTGAAAACAGTAAAGAAAATAATCGTCCTCTAGTGAAAACCTCTTTGGTGGCACTTTGGGAAAGACCATGATGAAAACCTGGAAAATAGGCATCATGAGTAGAATCAAGCATCTACGTGTGCCAGTTCAGATGGAAGCATCTCATCCCATCCATAATAAATTGAGCATTCCATCCATCTTATCCATAATAAATCCATTCATCCATAAACCATTAATCCAATCCATTTTCATCCATGTGCATATATCTACATCCATCATCTGAGTTATCTTGATCATGATGAAAGTTTGGGGCACACTTTACACTTGCGTACGGTAAACATCTTGAAATGGGTCATTTTCATTAATCCTATCCTATCCAACGTTATCTGAGCCATGAAGCATTCCCCCATTTAAACACCTTATCTTATCGCAAGATAATCCTTGGAATCCTTTGTGTGCTTACCATATCCATCCATCCGTACACCTATCCAGGCATCCATCCATGACATTCCATACATTTCTAGACACTGGGGGTAGATATGTACATCTTGCTTCGAGAATAAATCTTGGTCTATATCCTCCAACTTATGTGGTGATTTGAACATTGGAAAACATGAAATCAAATTGGTCAAACCACTAGCCCATGGCATATTTTGACAAGAAGATGTTCCTTATCAGTCTTCATCTTTTGTCGAACATCGATCCAAACAATCGATATCAGTTGCATCTAATTTTCATGTCAAACGTGACATCCAATCATTTGAAACAAATTTTGTTCCAAATCAAGCTTCATCAATCATGGTCGATCAAAATCCAATCAATCCATCATCTTGGGATATCCATCCTAATCTTTTTGTTGCTTAACACTATCCTTGCATGGTTGTGCATCCTCACCAATGTTATCATCATCAATCCTGATCCTTGCATTGTTGTGCATCCTCAACAATGTCATCATCATCAATCCATAGATTTGATCAAACAACCTTATCTTGGTTTTCAACAAAATCCCAAACAGAGCACTGATATCATCAAACATGACCATATCAAAATCGTCAAAATCATGTGAAAATCCAAAAACATCAAAAAATCAGAAAATCCAAAAACATTCAAAACATATCAAAATCCAAAAACATTCAAAAAACATCAAAATCTAAAAACATTAAAAAAAAACATCGAAATCCAAAAACATTCAAAATTACACAAAATCCAAAAACATTCATAAAATCTTAGAAAACCCCACAAAACATTCAAAAAATCAAAAAATCAAAACATTTGAAAAATCTCAAAAACACCAAAAACAGCCTCAAAACATTTCAAAACATCAAAACCATCCATATATTAAAAAAAATCCATCCATATCATCTTGCTTTCACTCGAAATAATCAATCATCCATAATAAATTGATCATCACTTTCATCCTTTGGCAAAACAAATAGAAACAATCACAACAATCAGCAAAAAGCAAGCTTCAATCGTAAAATCAAAACCAAACAACAAATCTTTAAAACAAAATCAAACTCTTGATTAGTCGCAAACATGTCAATCAATCTTATATCAACAACCTATCAATCAACTTATCAAGCCATCATCATTAGGTATACAATGCATGTCCTATTATATATCGTTCTGACAATGGGCATCATTTTGGATCTCACCTTGGATTCTTATCCTATCAAAACACATCCCTTTGGCTCAAGGTATGAAGAACATTGGCTTGTTTGTGTACTTGATCTTTTCTTTTGATTTATTTTATTGCGCTCATTCCAAGGACCTCTCAATGATATCCTAACGAAGGATTTAGAGAGATAGGAATGGGGCAAACCATCATTATCTTTGTCCATAGCAGTTTGTTGGATGTTCTTGTAAAATAACTTGGTGAATACTTGCTTTGTTAGGTACGTCCTAGCAAGGTTTCCATATGTCAAGTGTGAACAAGAATACTCCTATCTATTTTTTGAGTCAAATTCCATCGCACTAGGTACAACTCCATCCTAGTTCTTTATACCTTGATGCATCGTATCTATGTGTATTATCAAACATAAGGTAAGTAGCCCTTTTAAAATCCCAATCCTTGATAAGCAAATCATCATCATTATCATCATCATCATCACTCTCATAAAGTCGACTTGTTCGAACCTCTTGTCATCATCTAATTTCTTCTTTTCGCACTAACATCACGTCATGAGTAGTTAATCATCATCACCAGTGCATCCATCCTGCATCCACAAAATTGTCAGCATACCACATATCATTCATATCATACATAATAGGAAACATCGATCATTTCACATGCATTGCATTGGCATCATTATCATAATATAGATCTGTTAGTCTAAGCATTTGCATATCATACATTTGTATAATCACAACATATCATCATCATAATATAGATCTGTTAGTCTAAGCATCTCATAAAATCATACATTTGCATAATCATGGCATATCACATCATCAATATCATCCATCTCACATCATATCATCATTTAAGTTGTTTAGGATAATATAGATTTGTTATTCTAAGCACCTTAAAATCATCTCATTTACATCATCATCCATAACCATCCATTTTGAACCTCTTTATTGCAAGATCGACCCTTAAATTGAATCTTTTCACTCGATCTCTCGAGGGGAAAATGTACCAATGTACTTCTTTCTACTGGGGCATCCGAAAAATCAGAAATTTTTTGAATTTTGATCACAACAAGTTTATTCTTTGAACCAATGCAACAAGTACATTGCTTCAAAGAGGGGAAAAATGTAGATATGCAAAATATGCATACATATTAGTCCAATAGTTTAATCAAATAACCTTCATTTCATCCTTCAAATTAAATAAATCCACTTCATCATTACATCATTTAAATAAATCAATTAAATCCTAACATTTCATTAATCAACCTTTATCTTGCATCATCCTTTAATTAAATAAACTAAATCTTATTTAATTAAAAAGACTAAAGTCATATTTCTCCCTCTTGATTTAAATAAATCAAATATTCAAGTCAAAAAATCATCATAAGCATCATTTAAGCTAATCTAATCCTAATTAGCCTAACCTAACCACCCATCACATCCTCTAGATATTCCCACTTGCACCAATAAATCAATTTATTGATTTATTAAAATCAACATTTTCCATCAACATGGCATCTTTGAGGAATATTCCCTCAAATTTGAATTCAAAATCAAGTGGACATGTACATCCAACAAGGCATTTAATAGTCTCTTACATGTCCCTTGCACAAGTCAAACTCAACATTTACTCTCAAATTCAAATTTGAAATCTCCCTCTCTTTGGCACATTGACCAAAATGTGCTCATCCTCAAGCCTATCATAAGTTGACAAGTGGCATCTTTTCATTGGCTTGTTTTTAGTCCCACATTGCTCCCTCTTGAGCACTCTTAGCATTTGAGAATCTACAAATAGAGGCTTCATCCTTCAACAAATCCTCCACAAAATCATCTACAAAGCTTATGCAAAGTCACTCTCTTAAACTGAGAACTGATTTTTTCCATCTCATTTTATCTTCAAAGCATTGCATCATTTGAGCTTAGCAAAGGATTGGGAAAGGGCTATTTTCTACAATAGCACCAATCCACTATGGGATAGGATTCATTTCATGTTTTCATATACTTTTGCTCGGTTTTGTTGTTTATTTCGTTTGCATTTATGAAGCATTGATGTATTATTCCATAGGGATGTCTTATTTGATTTGCTTAAAGTTTACTAATAGTTGTTTGTTTTGAGAAAATGCAGATTTGACATCCACATTATGGTGCTAGAAGGAGGGCTGAATTAATGGATTTTATTCTTATTTTGCTTGTATTAAAATTAGCATTTTCCATCAACATGGCATCTTTGAGGAATATTCCTTCAAATTTGAGTTCAAAATCAAGTGGACATGTACATCCAACAAGCCATTTAATAGTCTCTCACATGTCCCTTGCACAAGTAAAACTCAACATTTACTCTCAAATTCAAATTTGAAATCTCCCTCTCTTTGGCACATTGACCAAAATGTGCTCATGCATCAACCACTCACAAGTTGACAAGTGGCCTCATCTCATTGGTCCAATATTTGTCCCACATTCATCCATTTGGCTATTTCTCTCATCAAAATAATCTATAAATGAAAGCTTCATCTTTTATCAAATCCTCCACAAATACACAATCATTCATGTAAAGTCACTCTCTTGAAGAGAACTGATTCTTCCCACCATCACTCCATCTTCAAGGAATTTCATCATTTAGCTTATCTATCAAGGATTGGGAAAGGGCTATTTTCCACAATAGCACCAATCCACTATGGGATAGGATTCATTTCATGTTTTATATGCCTTAGTTTGTTGTGTGATTTGTTTGCATTTTAAAGCATGATTTATTATTTCATAGGAGCACTAATAAGTTTACATTTGGTATGAACTAACCCATTTCAATGAATGTTGAAGTTTAGGGGCTATTTGCAGGTTTACGGTGCTCACAAATCCCAAATTCATATTCCATCCATTTTGATTTAAATAAAATCAAAGTATTTAAGTCAAATTGGTCAAAAGCATATAACATCATCTTAACTAATCTAATCCTGATTAATCTAATCCAATCACCCATCACATCCTCTAGCTTTTCCCACTTGCACAAATAAAGAATTTTAATTCATTTATTAAAATCATCATTTTCCCTCAACAATGCATCTTTTGAGAATATTCCTCAAGTTTGAATTTTAAAACAAGTTGACTTGTCCCTTCCAACATGGCAATAACTTCCCTCTTACATGTCCCCCACTTGGCATTAAAGTCTCCTTTTCTCCCTCCAACAAGAAAAAATTGAAATTTGAAAAGGCCAACCAATATCATTTATGGGCGCATTGACCAAAACTTGCACATTCCTCAACCATTCACAAGGTGACAAGTGGCTCCATCTCATTGGCTAAACATTATCCCACATTGCTATCATTTGAGCACTCTTAGCATTTGAGATTCTATAAGTAGAAGCATCATTCTTCAATAATGCATCCACAACCTTCATGCAAAGTTACTCTCTTCAATTGAGATCTAATTTTGTCCATTTCACTCCATCTTTAAGGCATCTATCATTGAGTTTAGCAAGGATTGGGAAAGGGTCACTTTGCAGAAGTGACACCAATCCATTATGGAATAGGTATATGCAATGCTTTTATATGTCTTTTAATCCTTGTTATTTGTTGCATTTCTTGAGTATTGACATGTTATTTCATAGGAATGTTCATAGGTTTGCATGGCTTGAACTAACCCATGGCTAATAGGTGTTTGAGGTTTGAGTTATTTGCATATTTTATGTGCTTCACATGTGGCACTAGAAGGAGGGTGGACTTGCATTACAGATTTATTATTTTCCTTTATTGCACATTTTTGATATCAAGCCAAGTGTAAATATCATTGTTGAGCTTCTTATACGTGGATGTTTTGTTGAGTCTTAGCATCTATTATTTTGGGATACACACTTGATTTATACAAGTTTCATGTAGGATGCAATCATATACTTGATATACAATTCAAATTTCCTGCATAGTTATGTTAACTAAATCCACTTTACTGCCACTGTGGAAATTTCTTTATACTTTTGTTGGATGCTGAAAGTGGTTTTATACTAATGGCTCCCAGGGAGATAATACCTCAAAATTTCTTCCATATTTTATGTGAATTTTTATTATACTTCCACCTCCAGCAAACACATATTTGTTTTGCCTACAAACCAAAAAAAAAAAAAGGAAAAGGGTATATTAGTGTGTTTATTCATCTATATGTCCTCTTGGTATTTATATTATTTTCTAAGCACTTCACTTTTCATTATAAATGCTTCCCTCCTAATAAATTTTTAGATCTCTTTAGTATAAATAACAACATTCACAAATAAACTTTTGTTGCCCAACCGAAGTTTATTTCTGAGTATGACATTTATACAGATTGGGTGAAGAATTTTGTATTTTAGGTGGGCGGGGTAGTTGTGTGCTATCATTTGTGTAAGTATGTGGACCATGAAAAATTCATTGTGGTTACAATAAGTAAGGATGTTACAACAAGTAAGAAGCTCGGTGATTTTCCTCTCCATTTTGTGCGCTATTATTTGCTGCTATTTTCCTAACTCCAGTTGTGTAGCTACTTTCTAATGTACAAAACTGTGCGATACTAGTGGGAAAGCATACCAAGGGAGATTATAAAGCCATTTACAGAAACTATTAGCTCTTAGCATGTTGAGGAAGAGTGTTCCTATGCGTCGTATCAAGTATATTTGTTAGCCTGGCTGAACAAACATGCACCTATCGATAGGACACAAATATATTTATATAAAGACTTAGGCTCGCCTTGAAACCTACACTTTTGGCTTATACATATTCATGAGCCTTGACAGCAGGGAAGTACTTAATAAAAATTCTCCGACCCAAATACACAGCTCTACATATGCCGCATCATTATAAATGAGTTGCTAACTAGGATCATTGGTTGGAGGAAATTTGTTGTTTCAGTTTTAGGCATCATTTCATTTTTTATTTGATATGGTGTTCTTTCTAAATATGGACAGGCCACTGAAGTATTTCATTAACTATCGATTGAATGTATCTGGTAAAGTATTTGTCTACCATGCTTTGTCTACGTCCTCTCAATAATATCATTGACTCTTTCATTTAATATCAATTGTCTCTATTTTTTGTGCTTTGTCTACATTCTTTCATTAATCGATATTGCACAACATATCCATTGGATTCACCCAGTCTTCCTAATTCGAAACTTGTTGACCCATTAGATTTTCCATCTACTCTTACAAATATTTTTTTAGAAGAAAATATGGAAAGGCTAAGTTAGTGTGTTTTCAGAGCATAAAGCATTAGCATAGCTAATTTTAAAGCAATGAGAAAGTTGAATTATTATGATCACTAGCAAATAAAATTTTATGTGCTAAATTTTGTATGTTTACAGATTCTCTTCCTATCACCTCATCTGTCTTCTTGTCTTCACATTACACCCCTAGTCTAGATATATCCACCATGATAAAAGACCACATGCATCGTCTTCCACATTTCCTAAGCGCCTCTACGAGCCATCTATGAATTCACAGGACTATGCCATGGTAGGCTTTCCATTGAAGTTTGCAAAGATTTACTGGAACAAACTATCTAATATGTATTAACAACAACCAATTATGAAGAGATTCATCGGTTAAATCATTGTACATGCAATCTACATTGAAGCATTTTTGTTATTGCTCAAAATTTTATCATCTATAGCTTCCAATACATCAACAACTGGAAGAGGGTGTTCAATCTGCAAGTATTTAGCCTACAAGTGACAGCTTGTTTTCAACTTGAAAATATTATTCTAGTTTTTATTTGATTCTTAACAACTTGATCCTATTGCATTTGATGAAAGGATTCTTATTCTTAGCTCTTGAGATTGACAAACGAACTTTTTTTTGTTCTCTTGTAATTTTTTTCATTCTTTCCTCATTTTTTGAATATGAGAATCATTACCTATACTTACAAAATGACTAATGGAATTTGGTTAGAATATGAAAAACATGCTGACACGTTTAATCTAGCTGTGGATTTTTTGATATTTCTAAAATCTGATTTTAGTGCTCTAACCATAAATACGTATTGAAAACAAGCCTACCTTTCCTAGCTGTGAATGTGATTACTAGAGGGAGTAAATGAATGATGGTTTAGAAGTCTTGGGCTTTCTCACAAATATGATTTGATTGTTTGCAAGTGATCTCTGGCAGGAGTGGAAAATTTCATTTCTCTTTTTCTTTTTTCATTATTGTTTTCCAACATAAAGCTTCCATAATTGCGATATGAGTAGATCTTGAGTAAAGTCAAAGCATGGACATTGCTTTAAGTGCCAAAACATTTATTTTTTAGAGTCACGCATTTACGCATTTATTTTTTAGCTTGCAAAGTTTATCAAATCATTTTTTATTATTTTGATAATCAACATGTGAGATTGAGAGGGTGCTTTTGAAAGTGTATTCCTTATGATTGATAAAATTTATTAGCTTGCAAAGTTTATCAAATCATTTTGATTATTATGATAATCAACATTTGAAATTAGGAGGGTGCTTTTGAAAGATTTATTCTTTATGGTTGATTTATGGGCTTAATACCTTTAGTAATGTGGATTATGATAAGGGGAGGAAGGGGTCTAGCAAGTGTGATATCTTTTCAATGAATTTAATATCAAAGAATGATCCACTTATAAATCATCCTTTTATCATCCAAATATTTTTCCTTTCATTTGGGATCATGTTATTGTTTGAAGTTAATCATCCAAATGAGTTCAATATTTTGATCCTCACATGAGTGTCTTTTTTTTCAATAGGAAAATCGAGAAGGAAGGATTTTTTTTGCACAAGGGATTTGCAACATTGAAAGATAAGAGGCAATCTTGGAAGAACCTTGGAGTTAAAGAATCAAAAATTGAAACTTGAAACTCAAAAGCATTTTTAAATGCTTGGAGATTCTATCTTATGCCTTAATTTTTTGTTTTAGGCTAACTCATTTGGTTTTGGGCTTTAAAACAAACATTTCAAAAAGCTTTCAATTTTCATTGCAAAGGGATTAAAATGAAATGTAGGCAAATTGACTAGATTTCATTTAAGGTTAACAAATTGAACAAAACAACTTTTCAAATCTCATTTTGGTGTGTTAAAACGAATCGAAATCATTGCTTTGTGGACTTAAAATGAACATGTACAACTTTGTTTTTGTGATTGCTTACTTAAACTAACATCATCGAAAAGGACATATGCGCTTCTCTCGCACTTCACAACAATCTTGAGAATCAAAAGGCCTTTTTTGCGATCTTAAGTTGAGATAAAGTAATCACGTCCACACTATATCTTTGTGTTTAAAATTAAACAAAATACTTTGCGAGTGTGAGTAAACCTATTGCATGTGTTCTCCCTTTGTTTCTAAATGATGGTTGATCAAACTATGAACATGTTTACTCACTTTTGTCTATCTTAGAGGGCCTGCTTTGGGGAAAAAGTACTCACCCAAGGGAACGACTCAACTGGTAACACTCTAAAGCCTATTAGAAACCAAGATCAAATTTGTAAACCAGAATAGACCTTCCATAGAAGAGAAAAACAAAAAAGAAAGAGCTTTGCATGAAATGTGCAAATTGATATATTCGAAGTACAAAATAATACAAGAGCTAATTTTCTTTATAAAATCAAAGATGCAAAACCTAATCTTATCTTGAGCAACAAGATAGCTCGATAAGATAAAGATAAGAACCTATAACTTAGGTATTAAATATGCCTAAGTAAACTTATGCTAATGTGTAATTAATAATTAATTACACCAACACCCCCCATAAGTGCAACTTAGGGAGAAGCAGATTATTATGCAAATATGAGTCCTGGCAACAAGGCCTGATTAGGTACTCATGTACAAATGCAAAGAGAGAGAAAACCTAGTGGGAAACCCCCCTTCAGAGAGATGAATTGCTGTGAAGACATATTGGAAGAACTCTGATGAAGCAACACTAGAACCCCAAATCTGGGAAGCAAGGAAAGATAATTATATCTACAACTGAAACCAAAAATGGAATCACAAATGTAACAACAGATCTGATGCCAAGGAACACTGGAAACTCACATACTGGATGAACCCTAGGATGTGTAAGCAACAGTAGATGAAAGGATGAATGGACCCATAATGATGACAAATCTGGAAGTTGTGTCTCTCAAAGCCGATGCCAAACTGAAACTAAAACTTCCCATAGGATGAGTACCATCAAGATTCTAGAACATTAACCATAAAAAATGGCCTTCAAATGAGAAAGATATGAACCAATGCAGATCAAGAATTGTAAAATCCCAATGTGAAGTGTGAACTGAAGCAAACCAACAATGTGTCCAACTAAGCAAGAAAGAAGCTAGAAGGAGACAACAAGAAACTATACAAACTCATGTGAGTTGTCACCAACAAGAAAGATGGATGCAAGAAATCCCCTTAATGGAACTTTATATCAGCTCATTATTACAATACCCAATGATTGCATAAGGAGATAATGCAAAACTATAGAAACATAATAAAAAATGCAAACCTAGCACACGAAACAAAAATGAATGCATGCATAAAATAAGGTACACATATTCTGTAAATAACCTCGGATCTGCATAGAGGCTGAAACCAGCTTTCCAACACCGCGAAAATTGTGAAAAATGGATGAGTGAGTGACAAGATATGAGTCCCAAAGTGAAAAAGGAAACATCTGACTTCCGAGGCCAAAAAAGATATCAAAAAAGAAAAACCAAAAAATCACACCTACACCATTGCGTAGAGCGTCAAAACAGCTTTCCGACGATATCTCGTTTGCAAAAAAATACCTCCATTTGTGAAGTTATGGCCGATTCTGTGAAAATGCTCAAAAACTTCCAATAAGCCCTCTAGGGCCGTCAGGGGCTAAAAAAAATAGCCCCAGGTCACCTGGGCAGACTAGGGGTAGGCGATTCTGGGTGTTGGGCAGAGCCCTCGGTCACCCATGTGACCAGGGTGGGATCTGAGAATGGTCGGCGGGTTCAGAACGGGGCTCTCAGTCACTGATAGAACCTCCAGCTATGCATATAGGCCTGCGGGCTGGGAGCTCGGGGCTGGTGGACCCAGAGCTCGACGGTGCTTAGGAGGTTTGCTGGTGGTGCTGTGGTGGCCGGTGGCCGCCAGGCGGTGAGCGGGCGGCACTGCCTTGTAAACGGGCGACGCAAAAAAATTTTTGATTTTTTATTTTATTTTATTTTTGAAATCTAAACCTTGCAATGCATGCCTAGGGGCCGTACAGCCCTTGGGAAAATTTTTTTTTCCTCTCCTGACAACTGTGTCCAAATCAGACAAACTTTATATGAAAATGGGGGTTTTTAGGTGCTGCGAATCCAACAGAGAGGTCCGTTTGGGCCCAAATTGCTCTGAAAATCAGGTGACCCCCAGATCTATTAGAAAAATCATCAAGCTTACAACCCTCGTAGATCTGGCAAACAGTGACGAATATGAATAAAATGAAAGCCATTTTTGACTTTTTCCTGCGCTCTGAATCCAACGGAAAAACCCCGATCTGATCCAAGATGCTACATAAATGTACTCAAGGATTGAAACCCTTGAGGGACCTCGAATGAGCTCTGCACTGTGTTCCTCCAACAAAGCTAAGAAGGGGCTACAAATCAAGGCTCTGATACTATGTTAGAAACCAAGATCAAATTTGCAAACCAGAATAGACCTTCCATAGAAGAGAAAAACAAAAAAGGAAGAGCTTTGCATGAAATGTGCAAATTGATATATTCGAAGTACAAAATAATACAAGAGATAATTTTATTTATAAAATCAAAGATGCAAAACCTAATCTTATCTTGACCAATAAGATAGCTCGATAAGATAAAGATAAGAACCTATAACTTAGGAATTAAATATGCCTAAGTAAACTTATGCTAATGTGTAATTAATAATTAATTACACCAACAAAGCCAAGACTATTTCTAGCCGGGATATAAATTTGGGTATTGAAGTAAACACCAGTATCAGGCAGTTGACTCCAATGAGAAGGGAAGCAATGGTCTCTTGCCACGCTGTGTCAACTCCTATGAATGGAAAGTCCAAACTAAAACCCTTGTTGTATAATTTTCCAAAATCCTTGATCTATTTGTTGGTGCAAGAACAGTCATTCTAAAGCCGCCCCACACTTTTACGATCTTTAGTAGAAATGGAAAGCATGCCATGGGATTTTCATGGGTGTTGATGCTTGGCTTCCTCGTATAAGTGAGTGTCGTGGAGGGGACCCAGTGGGGTCAAGCATCTAACCATTTTCTAAAGATAAGCGTAGCTAGACTTGTCCAAGTAGGGAATCAACAAATATTATCTTTCATATCCATAGGATTGTGCTTGTTCTTTTTTACAAAATGCTTTGCTTGTTCCAAAATATATGAAAACAAACATTTAACATCATCATCAAAATTTCAAACCCTTTAGGAGGAAAATACAATTGACCTAATTTGTCTGTTATTGCTTACCCTTGGGATTTCATCCTTAGAGGTTTATAAACACTTGAATTATATCTCATTTTGCTCACTAAAGTTAACAATAGGTAACCCTTTCCTTAATTTCATTGAAGTTTCACATAATATACCTTGTGAAATGAGAAGAAGTTGAGACATTGGACATCTAGTTTGAAAACCTAATCAAGAAGTGTTTGTGGTAAATGAAAGTCATTAAGAAAAGACTAAAAACAATTGGACCTCACACATGTGTCTCCAATGATTTCATGCAAGATCAAGATCAAGAAACCAAAGGTAAAAGCCCTTAGTTTGAAAGCCCATCAAAAGCATCTCTCAACGCTATACGAATTTTGACAAAGACTGCTTTTTAACTTTTATAGAAAGGATTCAAGAAAAAATCTCAGTTTGTACTCATTCTATTACTGTCAAAACCCAAATCTTTTTAGGGAGTTTGAACATCTTGTTTGAAGAAAAGCTTCTTCTTTAATACCGAGGACTAAGTAAACAAGTGTCTTTTTAGGTACATCCTAGGATCAAAATAAAAACTTCATCCATCCTTGAACATCAAAACCAAAATCATCTCATCATCAACTCTTTGAAAGTCTTGGAAAAATCCTTCATGTTAAACTTTGGGAAAAGCATTTAAAATCAATCCAAAATCACCTTGTTTGATTGAATGTGTGTAGATGCATCCTTCTCCACATATATGATCAAATTATCAAAACTTGTGAACAAATTTACCCCTTGATAACATCCAACATCTTTGGATTTTAGGAGTTCATTATCAATATCATCTTGTTTGGATAGGAGTGTTTAGATGAATCCTTCTTCTCACACCTAGACAAAATATCATCTTGTGAATGATTTAACTCTGGGACAACATCCAACCTCTTAGAGTTTATGAGTCCACCAAAATCCGAATTTGAAACAAATCAATCCTAAATTAAGTCCTAAAATTTTAACATACCCCTTCAATATTTTCTCAAGAATTCCAATCATCCATCAAACATCCATCTTCCATCCATATCATTACCATTCTTTGATCCTTAAATCATCCTAAAATTTCTCTTTTGCACCTAAAGATTAGATCAATCCAAAGAATTAGAGAATTCACCTTCCGCATTCTTGAAGATTGATCCCTATTTTATGGTGCAAACTAGATCACAAAACAAGAGGAACATGGAAGCCAACAAAGAAACATCTACTTTGAGTGACTTAAGTTAAACCGCTCCTGAAATGAATCCAATTGGGTTTGGCAGTCTCACGGTTAACCTTCCTCCACTTTCGCAAGACCATCAAGAGGAAGGTATCCAAATGGAGGATCACACCAATAATCCCTTCAAAATGTCACATGAGAAAATTAGTGAAATAATCCAAAATCTAGAGAATCATAAGATTATCAACATCATGATGAGAATCAATCCCTCACTATATATGCTTGAGTTAGCAAATCAAGGGGCTAAACTCCCCTCTGATTTCGACGTGAGCACTATTGTGGAACCATCTTTTGGAGTCATGCCTCCAATTTCATCTACCCCCTCATTTCAAAGCATCACTCAAAATATCTCATGAATCACATCATCCATTGCTCTAATGCAACCCATTGTGAACAAAGGAAGTGCATTTCTCAATGCATTGCAAATGCATCCTCTCGTAAACAATTAGGACTTGGATGCAAACACCATATTGGGAAAAACCATAAAATTTCATAATTTTCATGATCCAAATGATCCATTATCATCATCATCATTCTGTGCAACACCCCAAACCTCTCTCCCCATAACTTCGTAGGGAAGAGGGTGACATGTCCAGACCTGGGGGTATTTTTGACACTGCACCATTCCCTTAAGAGATCACATCTCTCACATTTCCACCACTTCCACCATTACCACCATCGTCCAAACCACTCCTTGGCTTAGGGCTTCCCCCTTTACCAAATATCAATCAAACCAACATTCCAAACATCAATCAAAGCATCATGCCAAATTTGTCATCAACATTGCAACAACAGATAACAACTATACAAGCAAACTTGACATCATCAACCACCCCCCTAACATCTCAAAGCATGGTCTCTCAAGGACCAACCACATCGATTGCACCATCTACCAATGAAATCTCAATCACCAACATGATGGTGCCTCTCACCACCATAATGAGCACCATTTTGAATCCACCTCCACCTCCACCACCACCAAGCTCCAATGTATCAAGCCAATACACTATGGCATTGCAAGCCGCTCAACAAGCTACTTATCAAAAGGAATTTTTGCAAGTACAAAAACAACAAGCCTTGCAATAAGCCGCATAGAAAGCTACACAATTAGCTACTCAGCAAGCCATACAACTAGCTGCTCAACAAGTACTCAAGCAGTGCAAGATGCGCAAGCTGTCGAAATTGTACAACAAGCACAGTAGGCTGCACAAGCCCAAACCTTATTGTAACAACAACAACAAGAAGTCACTCAAGCTACATAAGCTACACAGGTGCAAGCACAAGCTCAAGCTGCACAAGCTCAAGCACAAGCTCAGGCCCAAGCTCAAGCGCACGTTCAAGCCAAAGCCCAATATCAAGCACAACAAGCATAAGCACAAGTGTGATATCTTGCACAACAACATGCGGCACAACAACAAGCACATCAACAAGTGTTAAAGCAATATCAAGAACAACACGAAGCAGCTCAATTAGCAGCTCAACAACAAGTGCAACAACACGCTCAACAACAAGCACTAATAGCACAACTACAATAGGAACAACAATAAGCGTTAATGCAAGCATACTTGGCTCAAAAAAATATGCAAACATCATCCAATCCACCCATCCCACCAATGAGAAAACCACCTCAAAACACTTTCATTCCACCCCCTGATAAGAAAAATGATGTGGCAACACAAATTAGGTTGCTCTCGCAACAAGTACTTGACCTTCAATTAGGTAAAACCACAAAAACACATAGCAACTTGTGCCCTTATCCATTTGATAGAAGCCTTGTAATGAAACCATTCCCAAAGGGATTCGAGATCCCAAAATTCGATAAGTATTGTGGGACGGGAAGCCCTGAAGATCACATCAGGAAATTCCAGGTTCATTGCATGGAAGTTGCATATGATGATACCTATCTGATGCAACTATTTCCTAAGAGTTTGGCTAGCCACGCTATGGAATGGTTCTCTCACCTACCCACCAGCATTAAAACATTCCAAGAAATCATAGACGCATTCATCAAAAACTATGCATGTAATATCACCATGGATGTTAGTCTTGAAGAACTATCAACTCTAAAATAAGGTAAAAATGAATCATTCGCTTCATTCCTACAACGATGGTGATACAAGGCCAATCGAAGCAAATGGGTCATGCATGAGGAATAAAAAGTGTGCACTATCATATCCAACCTTGATAGCATCTTGGCATTCCATCTCAAGGTCCAAGGGATTACCACATATGACCAGTTGATTTCCAACGCATTCAGCATCGAACAAGCCCTGATGACACAACTAGTAGGATCAACTTCATATCTTGAACAACAGAACAATCGCCCACTGACCAATTACAATGATAAACCTCACACGTGGACAAGAAACAAAAATATTACCAATGATGGTGTCATTGATGCCAATGTTGTCATCAGTGCCCCTCAGAAAAACACACCCGCACAAAAACAAAACCAAAACCATCATCAAAACAACCATCATGTGAACACAACACATTAAAAAAACAATCAAGCGATCAATAACATCAATGATCAGAGGGGACTGCCCTAGCGAAACAAGAATTTCGTCAAGTGAAAGTAAACTTAGGGAACTGCTCGAAGTCATTATGAAGAAACTAATAAACAAAAACCTCATCAAGATTCCCACTTACAAGAACTACCAAGAACCAGACGTTAAACCTCCTTGGTACAATGAAAATAAGCTAAAATAAGCTCTGCGATTTCCAAAAAATCAAAGGGCACACCACAAACAAGTGCATGAGGTTAAAGGACATAGTTCAAGACCTCATTGATCAAAGGATCATAAATGTGGAACAACCAATAGGAAACCAGAACCTTAAAATATACACGAATCTGATGCCTAACCATAACAATAAAGGGAACAATAACATTGATAAGGGGCAAGGAACCTTGACAAACATGAATCATGTGTTTGAAACTTTCATTGCCTCCCTAGATGAATACTGCACATTAATCACTATGAAAGGAGCTCAAGCCAATTGTGGAGTCACCACAAGAGGTAGAAAAGTTACCATCACGGGATCATCTCAACTAGATAGAACCTTCATGTCTAATTCAAGATTTGTTCCCAATGGTTACAATGTCGTTGATCAGCTAAAAAGAACGCTGGCACAAATCTCCATCATGGATTTGTTAAAAATTTCATCTGCCTATAAGAAAATCCTTGAGGAAGCATTGGCTTCATCCACCGTCCCTGCAAATCTTGATGCAGAACAATTCCAAGCTATGGTCAGCAACATCATCACTCCAAATCTCCTTACATTCTCTGACCAGGACTTTCCTGCTCAACCATATCATAACTTTGCAATCCACTTAGAGGTCCTAATACGTAAAAGTAAAGTCAAGCGAGTCTTGGTGGATGGAGCTGCAGGCTTGAATATATGTTCCCTCAAGCTCATTAACTAGTTAAAAATCTCAGAGGATTCCATTGCCAAAGGAAAGGGTATTACAATCAGAACATATGATGATTAGGAAAGAGTGTCCCAAGGTACAATCAGAATCCCTATTTAAGTAGGGCTAGCTATCATGGAAACCACCTATTAGGTCCTAGACCTCAACTTACCTTATAACATTCTCTTAGGATGTCCATGGATTCATGCAATGCAAGCGGTAGCATCAAATTTCCATCAATGCATAAAATTCACATATGAAGGATAAGAGGTCACCATCCATGGAGATCCTGAACCATTCTGCAAGAACCTTGAGGTGAAATACTACAAAATCCCTCAAGTACCTAAAAATGAAGAAGGCTTGTCAACACCGTACATTGATCCAGGCACCCTCACTTCCACTTCTGCGACACAAACACCCACCACTCCTTCCATTTTCACCATCTCTGATATCAAGGTCATCATTTAGGATAATGGTTGTAGAAGCTCCACAATTCCAAAAAATGCTTTTGTGGTAGGAGAGTTACCATAATCTCCTACATCACAAGGACGTCCACAATCAAATGAAGCCTCCACATCTAAAACATCCCCTGAATACTATCCCAACTTCAGAATTTGGGGATATCTTGGTCAAGAAGTCATAGAGGAGGACCCATATTATGTCCTATATTGAGATGATAGACCAGCAGCCAATCTACCAATGGATGACAGAAGCAAAGGTTTGCAAATGATGTTAGCAATGGGCTATGACAAAAGCTAGAGACTTGGGAAAAATGATAATGGGCTTATAATACCTATCATTCCAGAGACGTGAATAAGAAATCTTGGCCTTGGATATACCCCTTTGAGTATAACCATACATGGCTGAAGTCCTCCAGTTAGAAAGGTCAATAATCCTCCTCAACTATCTGCAACCGAACTTCGCTTACCTGTATCTACAAGTCGAGCCATAGAGAACTTCACATTTGACATAACTGACATTTGTAGTAGTAGTGATGATGAGGATCCCATAACCAACCTACCTAGGCTCTTCGAGGATACCACCCTTCTCATGATTAGCACCTTATCTTTCGATTCAGACCATCAAAATCATGAAATCCACCTAGTTTACCCCCAACTCATCGATTATGACCAATGAGGACCACTAGTTCTTAACACATTCAAAAATGATGAGGCACTCTCAAAATTCATGGGACTATAGGATAAAATTCCATGTGGGGATCACAAAGCAGGGTTCATCATTAAGCTAGATACACAAGGCTATTATGGGGAAATGATTCAATCCCTCAGTCACAAAAGTGAAAAATTGATAATAATATCTAAGTCTTTGAGTGAAAACCACACTATGGCACTCTCCAACACAAAAAAATTAAAAAGAAAGGACACACCCAATGGTGAAAACCTCTCTGAGGTGCCTGAGGATGGGGGATTCAATCTTCCTTTTAGAGCTCTTCATCAAGAAAAATCAACAGTCCTAGTAGAAACTGCAATCCAGTTAATCTAGGAATAGAGGAGACCTCACAAATCACATTCTATGTGGAATCATTACTATCAGAAGAACAAGAACTCCTAGTAGCCTTCTTGAGAGAAAGAAAACTTCACTTTGCATGGAGCTATGCAGACATGCTAGGGCTCGATCCATAAATTGCAGTTCATCACCTAGCAATATACTTTGAAGCAAAGCCCATTAGATAAAAGCTTAGGAAAATGCACCCTCAAATTTCCCTGCTAGTCAAAATAGAACTAAAGAAGCTATTGGGTGCATGATTCATTCAATAATTAGATTATCTAGAATGGGTGTCAAACTTGGTTCCCATATCAAAACCTGATGGGGGCATTAGAATTTGCACAAATTTTAGGGACTTAAACAAAGCAAGTCCAAAAGATGACTTCCTATTGCCCAACATTGACATGATCGTAGATATGATGGCGGGACACGTAATGCTTTCCTTGATGGACGGTTTCTCAGGATACAACCAGGTAATAATTGCTAAAGAAGACCAACATAAAATGGCTTTCACTTGTCCATGGGGGACTTACTACTAGAATATGATGCCATTTGGCTTGAAGAATGTAGGAGCAACATACCAAACAGACATGACCTTAATCTTGCATGACATGATCCATAAAACTATCGAAGATTATGTCGATGACATACTAGCCAAATCCAAAAAGAGGAAGGATCACATAGCAACTTTGAGAACTATTATATCTGCTTACACCACTAGTCCTTATGCCACCCATCCCAAGAAATCCATTAATTCTCTATGTGTCAGCAACAACAATAGCCCTCGGTGCTCTTCTAGCTCAGCACGACGAAAATGGAATAGAAAGGTCCATCTATTACATCAGTAGAACAATGGTTGGGCATGAGTTAAATTACTCATTCATTGAGAAAGCATGTCTAGTAGTAGTGTTTGCATTGCAAAAATTCAGACATTACATGTTGGCACACAAAGTCAAACTCATAGCTAAAATTGATCCCCTCAAATACTTACTATCGAAAGCAATGCTCATGGGAAGGATGGCTAAATGGGTCATGATACTATCAGAGTATGACATTGAATATGTGCAGCGAAGAGCAATTAAAGGCCAAGTCATCACAGATCAGCTTGCAGAAGCACCAATCTATTCAGAGAATCCTCTCAACTCAGAGTTTCCAGAAGAATCTTTCTTCAATCTCAACATAACTGACCACTGGAAACTTTACTTTGATGGCTCATACATGCAACATGGATCAGGAGCCAGTGTCTTCTTTATCACCCCACAATGGGACAAAATAGCATACCTAGATCATATAAATTGGCATTCCCCCACACCAACAACATTGCAGAATACGAGGCTTTAACCATAGGTCTCAGAATAGCAGTACAATGGAACATCATGGCCCTCAGAGTATACAAAGATTCTCAATTGATAATAAACCAAGTGAACAGTGAATACCAGAATAAGTATGATAAGCTCACTCCATACAAGAAACTGGTGGAGACTCTCAAGGAATCCTTTATCAAGATCACATTTGAGCAGATACCCAGATGCAACAATAGAGCAACAGATGCCATGGAAATGATTGGATCCCTACTGGACATCCCTCACAATGTCCCAAAATATGAATTCTTCGTAGAGTAGCTTCTCGTGCCTGCATTCGAGGTACCAAAATTAGAATTTTTGTGCAAAATCATTGGTCCTAGTGATCCTTGGTACCATGACATTTATACCTGCTAACTTACCCTCGACCTTAAAATGAACCTTTGTCAAAAAAGAATCCTTATTCATCATCTGAGGAGATACCTTGTATCATAGGAGCATAGAAGGAACCTTATTACGTTGTTTAAAGGCTGAGGAGGCATTGACTACTTTAACTGAAGTACATAACAACATTTGTGGTTCACACTCAAGTGGAATAACCCTAGCCAAGAAATTGTTGAGGATGGGGTATTATTGGCCTACAATGGAAAAAGAGGCACATGACTACGTCAGAAGGTGTCTACAATGTTAGCAGCATGGGGACCTCATCCATGCTCCAGCTCAAGAGCTTCATCCCATCATCGCACCATGGCCCTTTTCGCAGTGGGGACTTGATCTCATTGGAAAAATCACTCCCACTTCATCTAATGGCCACAAGTTCATCATAACCACCACTGAGTACTTTACTAAGTGAGTGGAAGCCATACCCATGACATATATAACTGGGAAGTAGATATCAAAGTTCATCCTTAACTATCTCATTTTCCGCTATGGTGTCCCACAAGCCATTATCTTAGATAATTGGACACCATTCAAGAATTAGGATTTCTGTGACTTGTGTGAAAAATTCAAAATATGACATCACTTCTCCACCCCATACTATCCCCAAGGCAATGGCCAAGATGAAGCCACAAATTAAACCACTTTAAAGATCCTCAAGAAAATAGTCAATGACATAGGTTGTGACTGGCATCTGTAGCTCAATCCCACCCTTTGGGCCTACCGAACCAATATCCGCACACCCACTGGTGCCACCCCCTTCTCCCTCATCCATGGATCAGAAGCAGTAAGCCCCATTGAGATCAAGCTCTCGTCACTAAGAATATCATTGCAAAACCTCATCACGGATGAAGAATACCGAGTATCAAGACTGAATGAGCTGGAGCTACTAGATGAGTAGTGAATAGATGCTTTAAATCATTTGCAATTCTATCATAATAGACTCAAGATGAGCTATAACAAGAAAATCAGAAGTAAAACCTTCCAAGTCAGAGAATTGATACTAAAGGAGAATCAAAAGAACATCCCAAATCCAAATAGTAAAGGAAAATTTGAACCCAATTGGTTGGGACCATTTTTTATCATAGCAAGCTATAAGTCAATGGCATATTAGTTATCAACACCCAAAGGGGAACCTCTGCAAGAGCCCATGAATAGCACTCATCTCAAAAAGTTTTATGCCTAATCTTTCAAGGTATAGAACCAAAAAATTAAAAAAATCAGAAAATGTCCTAAAGAGATAGTTACCTTGGAAAAAACCTGGCAAACAGGAGTCTTGGTGACAACAAAAAAAATCCTTAAAAAATTAGAAAAAGGATCAAAAATAGTAAAGAGAAAAAAAAATCGTCCTCTAGTGAAAACCACTTCGGTGGCACTTTGTTCAAGTACCTTGGTGAAAACTTAGCAAACAGGTGCCTTGTGTAAATAAGAACTTTCCATCCACCAGGATCTTCACAGCTTGTTCTGCATCATCCATCCATTATGTTTCCATTATCCACCGCATTCGAATCTCCATCGATCACTCATCCACCCGCATCCGCAACATAGCTTGATCTTGTGTTCGTATCATGATCCCTCTTAGTACTACTCAGCCCATCCTCAAGGTCAGTTTGTCCTGCCTTTATTAGAGTATTCTATTGCATCACACTAGGGGCATGTTCTCATCAGATTAGATTCATGTATATTCTTGAAGTTCTAAAATCAAAAAATCCAAAAACATCAGAAAAAGCACAAAATCCAAAAACATTCAAAACGTATCAAAATCTCAAAATAGGTCAAAAAGTAAGTCAAAAATTTAAAAATAGAGTTGTCTTGTCGAACTACAAGTCTCTGAGCCTTGAACATAGGCAATGTTGATCTTTGATCATCCCCCGAGACACTTAGGTTAGTCCTTTGGGAGTCTATCAAAATAAGTTGACATTTCATCATGTATATCTTCATCTATAAATCGGTCAATTCATCAGTCGAACTACGTTGTCTTTGCATGTTTAATGTAGGCAAGGCTAATTTGTTGATCAACCCTTGAGGCCCCTATGATAGGTCCTTAGGTTAGTCTCTTGGTCAAAATCTTAGGAAAACCCAAAACATTCGAAAATAAAAAAATAAAACATTTGAAAATCTTGAAAAATATCAAAAACAACCTCAAAACATTACAAAACTCCAAAAACATCCAAATATTTGAAAAAATCCATCCATCTCATCTTGCTTACACCTGCAATAACATCATTGATAATAAATGATCACCATCCTCAACCTTGGTAAAATAGTTAGAAACAAGTCTAGCAGGTGAAAAGTAAAACTCAAAACGTCAAGTCTCAGGTCTAAGTCAGTATGTAAACAAGTTGGTCAATTCTTTGTGTCGATAGCCTATCATCCAATCAATCCCATTTCAAACATCTGATAACATCATGTCCTAGGATTTATCCTTCCTACAATGGTCATTGTTTATTAGAAAGAGCACTTTGGATAAACGAAATGACGTGTTTCCATACATTAACACGTCCTAGGATGCATCCTTCCTACAATGGGCATTATCTTTTGGCAATAGTTTTGGTTCTTATCCTTAAAAACACATTTCCTTTTGGTTAGCAGTATTGAAGAACATCAGCTTGTTTTTTTACTTTATTCTTGGTCTTTTGACTTATCTCTTTGTGCTCATTCCAATAACCTATTGATGATGTCCAAACAAATGGATTTAGAGAGATAGGAATGGGGCAATGATCATTATCTTTTGTCTGTTGTGCTTGTTGGACGTTCTTGTAAAATAACCTTGGTGAATACTTGCTTTGTTATCTAATATTTATGGAGGGTGTTTTGGGTAGCTTGTTGACTATTGCATTGATAGGTTATACCTCTCTATGTTTTGGTCTGAGATGTTTAAAACTTCTAAAGTGCATCCTAGCAAGTTTTCTGTATGTCAGGTGTGAACAAGAATATTCCTATCTATTTTTCAAGTTAAAGTCCATCACACTAAGTGCAACACCATCCTAGTTCTTTATACCTTGATGCATCGTGCTTAAGCGTGTTATCAAACATAAGGTAAGTGACCCTTTTAAAATCCCAATTCTTGATAAGAAAATCATCCATTTCTCATCTCTCATAATGTTGGCTTGTTGGATCCTCTTGTCATCATCTCATTTCTCATTTCTTCTTCTTTGCACTAACATCACATCATGAATAGTTAATGATCATCACCAGTGCATCCATCCTGCATCCACAAACCATCAACATTCTACACATCATCTCACATGCATCATAATATAGATCTGTTAGTCTAAGTATTTGCATAAAACATCCATTACATAATCATAGCATATCACATCATCCATCTCATCCATCTCACACGCATTACATCATCATTTTAAGTTGTTTAGGATAATATAGATTGGTTATTCTAAGTATCTTAAAACCATCTCATTTACATCATCATCATAACCATCCATTTTGAACCTCTTTATCATGAGATCAACCCTCAAATCGAATCTTTTCGCTCAATCTCTCGAGGGGGCAATGTACTAGTGTACTTTCTATTGGGGCATCCAAAAAAAATCATTTTTTTTTTGAATTTTGATCGCGGCAAGTTTATTCTTTGAACCAATGCAGCAAGTACATTGCTTCAAAGAGGGGAAAAATGTAGACAGATGAAATTAGCATTGTGCATTCAATTAATTCATATTAATTCAATCATAAAATAAATTAAATTCACATTCATCCACTCATTACGTAAATCAAATTCATTTAATTCAGTCTCCTAAGGTTATCCATTTAAATTAAATAAATCAACTTTGTTTAATTTAAGTCTCGCATCCCCCTTTTAATTAAATAAACCAAACTTTATTTAATTAAATCCCAAATTCATATTCCATCCCTTTTGATTTAAATAAAATCAAAGTATTTAAGTCAAATGGGTCAAAAGCATCTAACATCATCTTAACTAATCTAATCCTGATTAATCTAATCCAATCACCCATCACATCCTCTAGCTTTTCCCACTTGCACAAATAAATCATTTTAATTCATTTATTAAAATCATCATTTTCCCTCAACAAAGCATTTTTTGAGAATATTCCTCAAGTTTGAATTTTAAAACAAGTTGACTTGTCCCTTCCAACATGGCAATAACTTCCTTCTTACATGTCCCCCACTTGGCATTAAAGTCTCATTTTCTCCTTCCAACAAGCAAAATTTAAAATTTGAAAAGGACAACCAATCTCATTTATGGGCACATTGACCAAAACTTGGACATTCCTCAACCATTCACAAGGTGACAAGTGGCTCCATATCATTGGCTAAAACATTATCCCACATTGCTATCTTTTGAGCACTCTTAGAATTTGAGATTCTATAAATAGAAGCCTCATTCTTCAACAATGCATCCACAACCTTCATGCAAAGTTACTCTCTTCAATTGAGAGCTAATTTTGTCCATTTCAATCCATATTTAAGGCATCTATCATTGAGTTTACCAAGGATTAGGAAAGGGTCACTTTGCACAAGTGACAACAATCCACTATGGAATAGGTATATGCAATCCTTTTATATGTCTTTTAATCTTTGTTATTTGTTGCATTTCTTGAGCATTGACATGTTATTTCATAGGAATGTTCATAGGTTTGCATGGCTTGAACTAACCCATGGCTAATAGGTGTTTGAGGTTTGAGTTATTTGCAGATTTTGTGTGCTTCACAGCACTAAATGGATTTGTTGTGTATAAATTTCCAAGAAAATTCAGAGATGGCTAGTATCATCTGTTGTACCATGGAAGTCGATTGAACTTGTTTAATTTGTTGATTGTCAAGCTGAAAAAAATGTAATTTCCAATTTTTTATTTCATCTTTAGTGGTTCTTAATGAAGAACACAAAAACCATAGACCTAAGAATAAATGCATGAGTAGACTTCCATTCAGATCAATGCAGCCCTAGTTCGTAATGAAGCAGTAAAATTATTTCTGCAAATGCAACAAATATGTGTTCAACCTAATTAGTCGGTTCATAAGTTGACCAGTAGATGACATCTGTTTGAAGCATCTTGGAAAACAATAAGGGAGAATGCTAGAAAATTTTTTCAAAAATTATTGGAGCATATGCACTAAATGGATTTGTTGTGTATAAATTTCCAAGAAAATTTAGAGATGGTTAGTATCATTTGCTGCACCATGGAAGTCGATTGAACTTGTTTAGTCTGTTGATTGTCAAGCTAAAAAAAATGTAATTTCCAATTTTCTATTTCATCTTTAGCAATTCTTAATGAAGAACACAAAAACCATAGACCTAAGAATAAATGCATGAGTAGACTTCCATTCTTATCAACGCAACCTTGGTTCATCATGAAGTAGTAAAATTATTTCTGCAAATGCAACAAATATGTGTTCAACCTAATCATTCAGTTCATAAGTTGACCAACATATGACATCTACTTGAAGCATCTTGGAAAACAATAAGGGAGAATGCTAGCAAAAGTCATAAAAAATTATTGGGGGATATGCACTAAATGGATTTGTTGTGTATACATTTCCAAGAAAATTCAGAGATAAATGAATACCTTCTTTTGTGGAAGACCTAAGCAAATTCAAAACCCTATATTCCTCGCACTCAGGCTTTCCACTCAGAATTCGTTAGATCTTTAATTTATAGAGAAATATATTATAGGAATTGTATATTAAAAATTTAAATAAATATAATAAGACAAATTGAATATGTAAAATGTTTTTTTAGATATTAGTGATGATTTAGATTTTTATGTAGTGTATCCATAGTAAATTCAATAGAAATCACTTTGACGTTATTATGCCATACAATTATTCATGTAACCCATTGCACACCTAAAATACAATAGATAGTATAGAAATTAAAGCAAACATATATTGCTCTATCTCTTCCTCTCACACAAACAACACCTTTGAGAAATCTTTCCTCCCTTGATGAGGAAAGACATAGTCTACCAATTGTGTAGAGTGCAGAAAATTTCTATTTTGGTTGGCCCTACCTGTAATCATAACTACTGCTTTCTTTTAGTTGAGTGCATAATACATGCATGATGATACAAGTGTTTGCATGCCAAATATTTTATTTCTATTTTGGTTGGATCTTCCTATAATGGTAACTCGCACGGCATATTGGACACTTATGCTTTCTTTTAGTTGAGCGCATAATACATGCATAATGATACACGTGCTTGCATGCCAAAGCTTTTATTTCCTCACGTCTTTGAATTGATTCAAGGAAAATTGTGCAATCTATCTTAGCATTTGTTAATCCTTCAATCCACAGTGTGGGTGATTCCAAAATCTTTGAAGCCACTTCATCGCTAATTCCAAGAGTCTCACAATATTGATGTGTACGCAATCTTATATGAAAACTACATATTCTATTCATCATCCGCGGATTTTTTATCTAGTTTGGAGTGCCAACAAAAATGCATATTTTCCCTTCCCGCTGCATAATACCATGAAAGGTAGCTAAATTATCTATGTACATCAGCTCTTGTGAAACAAATTGACCAATCTCAGAGTCGCTAATTGTCCCATCATCTATTCTATATAGATGAAATTCGAAGATTAAACTTAGAGGTGTGTGAGATACAATATTGAACCTCCTAATACGCATCGGTAACTCACCCTCAACCGAGGGTTTCCTTTCCTCAACTAAGGCTTGCCTTTCGTGTGGCAGCACAAAAATTCTAAAAAATCTTGTTTCTGCTCATCTTTGGAGAATAGGTTGTCGGTGGGTCTCAAGCTGTTGCTCGGGCCTAGCACGAGCTCTTCTCATGCTACGAATAACTGTAGACCACGAATTGCCCATTGTCGTAAAAACTGGATTTCCAAGGGTGTAGCTCTGTGAGATAATCGGTGTTAACGAAGCAGAAAGGGTATTCATGTTTATACTTAACGTAAAAAATCTTACCTAAATTAGGGTTGTATTGATGGCACGATAAAAGGAGCTTACTTTAGTGAACTCTAACTTTATCGATTATCAATATGATGCACAAGTGAGTCTGTATATGATTGTAAATCTATTAATAGTTACAAAAGACGTAAGTTAACTCGAACTTTAAGAAATAAATTTATTAATAACTCAAATTAATCGATTTTATAAGATTTGTATATGTAATGCATGTTTTATTAATTGATTTGAAATTTATTAATATTTAAATTTGTAGATTTCTAAAACAAAGATAAATTAGAATATAGGAAAGACACAATTGCACAGAAAATACACAAACATCATCTTCTTTTATTCAGCTTCTCAAAAAGGATTGCATTTTCCTATATATATCAAATGACACATAACGCAGTATTTTATAGAGGTTGTAGCCTCTTTTCATAGCATCTACCCTGCATGCATTAACTCTTATTAACTAACAGATAAAACTAAAATCTAGAGACTATATTTAGTATCTCCATGCAATATTTGACGAACTTAAAACTATGCAAATTATAAATAAAATGGTTGTTCTAAATCTGTAAATCTATGCATGGTGTTGCATCAACATGGCAGTGTAGAACTAAATGATTAGCATCACTTCTCAACATGCTCCCCTTTGATGCTGAGACTCGCAATATGATCTTGAAGTTTTGTAAACTGAACCTGAGCAACTCAGTGTGCAAGATTACTATCACTCTATTCTTATAAACCCTCGTAGTACCCTTCTTGTAGAAGCTAAGTACCCATTTACTCATTTTTGTCTCTCTGGAGAGATCACAAGATTTTCCCTGAAGACTCATTTCAGAGACAATAATGCAAGTTATTAATAATTTCATTACTTGTGGTTAAGGCCTATATGGAATCATAAAAGATGATTTTGGGACTCTACGTATAATATATACTAGTTCATTTCATATTTTGTCTAGTTTATTGACCTACATGATAAGTCCTTGTTTTTTCCCTATAAGAGTTAATGGTGTGTCAACTCATTATTTTATTTTGGTTTTCTTTATCTTGTCCTTCTATGTATTACTAGATAGAGATCATAGCACCTATATACCATTAGGGAATTAATCACAATGTATATTTTATTAGTATGTGTGATACCAAAATTATTGTATCATCCTTTGTATCAAGTATTATGTGTGTGTATAATTATTTCATTGATGGTTGTGTTGGAGTAATAAGTTATTATGCTTAATTAATTATATCATATTGATTAATTAATTAAATCACTTATTCCTTTAGTTACTTAAGCTAAACTTAGGCACATTAATAATTGATTAATTATTAAGTGTGCACACTAGGGTTTCATTTAGGGTTTCCCTTTTAGGGTTTCTTGATCTCCTTCGTAAGGATTGATCTCTTTGTAATAAACAATTCTTTTTAATGCATTTTTACTTTGAGGTGTACAGAACATCTTCTTTGGTTCTTCATGTATTTTGCATGTGATAGGTGATTGCATGCAGGTGATCTTGGTTTTCTAACATGGTATCAGAGCTCCAGACCTGCAGCTGCCTGTTCGTGATATGAAGATATGGCCTTTCAGTGAGTTTCTAATGCAAGGGTTTCCATAGGCATCTTTTTTGCAAGATATGAGGGTAGCCAAATTTTTGGAGCACTTTGGGCTCCAACGGACACTGCCATCACATTTGCAATGGCCAAAAACCCTAAGAATGCCTGTCGTTTCGTCAATTTCTGAACAATTGGTTTGGGAAGCAAAAAAAATTTTGCCAGAGAAGCCGTACGGCCTCTCCAGCACGCTTTCTGAGGTAAAACAAAAAAATCGTAAAAAAATAATGACATTTTTTTTCCAGCATAAAAAAATTGTAGTTTTTTAATTGTAAAAGATTTATTTTTAAAAGCTTTTCAAAAGCTTTGTAATTTTTTATTTTAAAATCAAAAAATTTGTAAGGGTAGTACCCTGCACAGGCTACTGCGCAAGGATGTACCTGCGCAGGGGTACTGTGCAAGTATGGACCTATGCAGCCTGCATAGGCGTACTATGCCATTATGGAGGGGTGGTGGTGGCCCATGTGCCCCCCACCAATTATGTTTTAAATTTTTTTACAAAAAAAAAATTCCTACATATTTTTTTTTTAAAAAAAAAAATTAAATAAGGAAAATTGGGAAAATGCACCGAAGGCCATTTGGCTGTCAAATTTGGGCCCATATTTTCTCCGCGACGGCCATATGACCGTCAAATTTAATGGCACATTGTGTTTTCCCCATTTTGGAGCTGTTTTCTTCTAGAGGCCATAACTTGGCCATACGATATCGAAATCGGGAAAATGAGATATCGTCGAAAACCTGGTTTCGAGCACTTTCTAGTGGTGCTGTTTATTTTTTAGTATTTTACTTTTTATCTACATTTATTGCTATTTGAAGTCAGATGTTTAGTTTGGAGCTTTTGAGTGTTCTGTGGCATCAGTTCTGTTCTTGCTTTATCATGATTCCTTGAGTCAATCAGTGACTCTCATCTGGTTTCAGTAGTAAACAGAAGAATCTTTCCTTGCTTTCCAGTATCGAGTTCTAGTGTTACTCTACAGTGATCTTCCAGTGCTTCTTGCAGCAGTCATCTCATTATAGGGGGTTTTGTCCCACTGGGTTTTTCCTTCTCTACCTCATTCTTGCATTTGTAAATGGGTACCTGATTAGGCCTAGTTGTCGGGACCCATCTTTGCTTTCATGCATCTTATTCTAATGTTTTAGCTTCTTCCTAAGTTCATCTTAAGGGGGGGTGTTAGAGTAATAAGTTATTATGCTTAATTAATTATATCATATTGATTAATTAATTAAGTCACTTATTCTTTTAGTTACTTCAGCTAAACTTAGGCACATTAATAATTGATTAATTATTAAGTGTGCACACTAGGGTTTCATTTAGGGTTTCCCTTTTAGGGTTTCTTGATCTCCTTCATAAGGATTGATCTCTTTGTAATAATCAATTATCTTTAATGCATGTTTACTTTGAGGTTTACAGAACATCTTCTTTGGTTCTTCATGTCTTTTGCATGTGATAGGTGATTGCATGCAGGTGATCTTGGTTTTCTAACAAGCTGCTCAATTTAAATGTACAGCTTTTCATCTAATTCACCTCATTCACCAATTAGATTCATTTGAGGTGCATATTTTCATCATAATAAGTTCATTCATCTATTATATTCATTAAATACATTCATTTCAAATTTATTAGTCTAAGAATCTTTTACTCATAGTCATATTACATATTAAGCAATCCAAACCATATTATGTATTACACAATCCTCCTTTTAACATTAAATCTTGATATCATCTTAAAAGAGAAATATTTATTTAATATAAATTTCAATTTTCTATGGTTTTCGAACTACCTTTCTTGGGAGATACTTTCATAAAGGATAGTTTGACATAATCTAGATGTTCATTCCAAATTACAACCATACCTTTTAAATATAAGCTTGTCATTTATCGTATACATCATCAAAATACATATAAAACATCACATGCATCATCAATACCATTGATAATGCTCATATCAAACTCGCCATTTAATACATGTATCTAGACTAAAAAATTATTATACTTGTACTAGACATTGAATTTGTAAATTACATGGAGGTAGTAGATTGAATGACATCAAGGATACTAGGACTTTCTTATGAAATAATTATTGAGAGTGTTGAAGCTAATCTAACGAACTTATTAGCTCCACCTAAGGATCCGAAAGTGTCCAAAGATTTACTACAACCAAAATTTTAAATAAATAAACACAACTATGAATCAAAGAGTCACAAGTGCTTAATTGTAAATGTTGAAAGTGTCGAAGAAGGTGCCTAAAAGGAAGAAACTAAAAATAGCAATGGAAAAAGAATAAAATTATTCTTGGGGAAATTTTCACTACATTGTAGACATCATTAAAGGCCTTTTTTGTAAAATTAATTAATACAATCAAAGAGAAATGCGAAGAGGCTAAAGAACGATAATAAGCAATCAAGGAAAATTCCTTATACAAAATTTCTACAAAATTATCTCTAAGAGTGTAATGGAAGTAGCATAATTACAAAATGAATAGTTGAAATCCAAGTAGAGTGTGAATGTTCTCTTTTTTACAAGCCAAATATAAAAGGGAGAAAGTGAGAAAGAAGACATTGGAGGCCATGGATAAGGCCTAAAATAATTTTATAGCTAAAAAAACTATAGTTGTAAAGTATATGGAAAAGAAAAGGTCTCATAGGAAACACAAAAGCATAAGGACATGAATAAATGAGGAGAATAACACTCTAAATAGTTATGGTAAGAAACAATATAAGGGAGTAAGAAAAATAATCTAAATAGTTATGGTAAGAAACAATATAAGGGAGTAAGCTTGATAAATAGAATCTATAAGAATTTTAAATGATTGAAGATAAATAAATATCTAGTTGGGAATAACCCCCTATAGATAAAATCTAGATTACTCTTGAAACCTCCCAAATTTTAGACACAACACATTAGGTTTGAGACAATACATCAATCAATTTATCACTTTATTCCTCTTTTGGGTTCCTCTTTGTTTCTATCTCTATCTAGGCCTAGTGAAGTCTAACCAGAAAGCATCTCACTAGAGGGTTTCTTATCTCATGAATAATGTCCAACTACTAAAGCTAGACCTTATTATTTTCAACTTTTAGTATTTGTAATAGAGATTGTAAGAAAGGAATCAAAGTTAGTTTTCCTTGAAATAATTATTTATAGTGCAAACTAATAGAGAAAACATGTCAGGTTGGGCAAGTGAATGCATTAGAATATTTTATTCTGTAGGGTTAGGGATGATGAATATTTGAATTCTACTTTTCTCTTTTGTGAGCACTATTATTATTTAAGGATGGTGTTTCTATCAATATTTTAATATTCCTCACGTCTTGCTTCTACATACTATGTACCATCACATGAAAACTGCATCCACGCATGTTAATAATTCATCTAATATATCCTAATCATTTCATTCATCCATTAGATTCATTTTATATTTTTTAATAAATGAATATTCTCATTATGTAATCATTTCATTCATTCATCTATGAATTAGCATAATTTACATCAATACCATACACATAATCAACATTAGATATTCACATAAGATAAGTAATCTATCTATATATCATATACATTATGTCCATCATCAATACAACTAATATTTCCATATCATATTGTCTATGTCTTCATTCTAATGTGTCTTCAAATAAATTAATAAACTCATGTGTACATCAAGTTTGTAGAGCATACACATGTAGCCAAAAATATGTTGATAGGGCATCTATTTCCTATTTCTATCCACTCAACCTATCCCTCTCTATGACTATGTTCCATTATCGTCTCCACCAACTCCTAATCTCTACCACCTTGAGGTGACCCCTATCCGTGTCCTTTTTGAGGTCACTCCTCTCTACGTGTATCCTTTCTCAATAAGCTTGAGCTAAAATGATTAATACTCTCCAAAACAACTACATTTAAATATTTAAAATTGCTAATAAAAATAACAAACATCAAATATAACTAACTAAACAATGAAATCAAAATATTATAACACCTTGGGAACTATTTCAAATGTCTTTATAATGAAATTTATAACCATCAATCTCAATCACTTGAATACAATATATTTATTCTCCAAAACACCTACATGTATGTAAAAGTGAATTGTTAGGAAAAATAATATTTAACCTAATTTTAACTTAACAAGGGCTAATGCATTGGCATCATAACCTTTTCATACTCATAAAACAATCATGATGTAGGTAGAATGTATAAAAACAATTCTAATCTCATACATGAATCCAAGTACTCCAACCTTGTGTGAAATACACCTACATTTTAATATTAAAAAAATGTTAGTTACCATAATAAACAACATGAACTACAACTAACTTAATATTTCTTCTAAGAAATATGATGCAAGATTAAGAATCGCTAAGAAATTTTCTATATTAGATATTAGCTTGTCAATTATATTGAATGTCTTGATTGTAAAAGTTATAACTATTGACTTCGATTACATGAATATAATAGTGTTATTCTCTAAAATAACTACATTTATCTACAAGTGAATTGTTAAGAAAAATAATATTTAACGTACTTTTAACTCAACAATGGTGCATTCATTTCAATCTTAACCTTGTTGTACTTATAACAAAGTCATGATCTAAGAAAAATATTAAAAAATATCTTTCAAACCTCACACATAAATATAAGTACTCCAACCTTGTGTGAAATACACTTGCACTTTGATATTAAAAAATTATTGATCATAATGAAAAATGTGGTTTACACTTAAAAAATTTGTTCTAAGAAATATGATACAAGATTCAAAATCACTATTTATAATTCTATCTTCAATGTCACATTATAAATTATATCAAATGTTTCCACAAGGATTTTTTTTTATAACTATTAATCACAATTGCTTAAATACAATAGCTTTGTTCTTCTAAACACCTATATTTATATATAAGTGCATTTAAATCATAACCTGGTGAGGATCACAAGGGTGAATGAGCAATCAACACCAAACAAAAAAGTGTTAATTTTTTTCTGCGGTTTTGGTTTATGTTTTTTATTTTTTTCATCTCTCTTTTTCCAACTTTGTAGAACTCAATATCTCCATATTAAACCTTATTACATGATAAATTGAGTAATGGTGAAGGGTGAGGGAATGTTTAAAATGTTATGCTAACCAATTGGTGTGTAAAGTCAAATTCTTTAACTTTTCCAGCATCCATCGTAACCAATAGAATTTTGTCAGATGTTGCATTTGCTATTGCATTGGTCAACATATATGCAATGTGGAGGCATAGACTAGCATGCAAGATCCATTAAATTGAGGCAATGAAGAGTCTCCAATTTAAATTTTGAAATTCATTTTTTGTTGCTTGTGCCTTTTCACCTTCAAAGGCTAAAAAGGGGATCTATATAAAGAAAAGAAAGAAAAGGAAATAGGGAATCGACTATAAGATAGGAAATTTTCCTTGGGAAGGAAGGAGATGCTAGAAGAGGAGAAGAAAAATAAAGGCCCATGAGTGTTAAAAGGGGTTTTCTTGGAAGACAAGTGACTTCAAGGAAGAATTAGGGCTGCAAAATTTTGAATATTCCCATCTCTTAAACATTGTTGGTCATACCTTGAAGAAGGAACTAATGCTGAAGGGTTATGAATGAATAAATAAGAAGTCACATAGATATAAAGAATTGTGTAAGGCCTTTAGGAGGACGCAGGTTGTGAAGGAGAAGCCAACCCAATGATCAAACAAAATGAAAATTTGAATGCACTCAAACTAATTTAATGAATGTTGAACAAATTTAAAATGAGGATATCCTGATTTGAATATGTTGATATACCAATGTACCAGTTGTGAAGATGTAAGAGATTACGAAGATACTTAAAATAGATAGCTTATTGTAGGTAGTTGTTATGCATTTGATTGTATGAGTGTAGATTTGTCGATTTAATTGAAAATAGTCATTGAGTTCATTTATGCCAGTAGAAATTAAATTCGACTAATGCAATTTTGGTAGTGTTTCTATGGCTGTGTGAATTTTTGGAGTTCTCAACTAGAGGGGGGAGGGAGTAGGTTTTTTCACTTGCGTCATAATAATCTAGATGGATATTTTCACCAAAAAATGGAGTATTCCAAATTCTCTAGAAACCATCACCATCTTGAAGTTCTCGATGAAACAAACACAACACAACTTGAATGGAGTCAAAAGGCAAATTTGTGTCAAAGTAAGGGTACTAGAGGTAGGATGCAATGTCAAAACTATTTATCATCTCAAAATTGGTCAAAAATGGCATCAAATTGAAGAGCTCGATGAGACAGTTCTAACGCCACTCGTTTTGCATCAAACAGAGCTCATACGTAGAAGATATGGCCAGTTAAAGTTGAGAGTTGACCATGTTGGCTTGGTAGTACAATGATGATGTCATCATGACATCAATATTCTGGCGAGGTAGACCATACAATATGGACAATGATGTGGAAAAACCAAACCTTGACATGTGGCAGGTTGACATGGCATGAGTAGTTGAGTTGGTCAAATCACATAATGACACATGTCCTCCAGGTAGGTGATGTTTATTTTGTTAGTGAATGGTAATGCTCCACATGGACCAAGCATGTCATGCCATGTGGCACCACTTTTGATAGCTAGGTTGGTTGAACAGTTTCCTAAAATCATGGTTGAGGGATTCGACCCCCCAACCTCCACCATACAAAATTCTCACTCTACCAATAGACCAGGAAAATTTCTCCAACCAATATGTTTGGCGGGTTTGTTTTATTGTCTATTCAAGAGCTATCGGCCAAAAAGGAAGGCTCACGGGTTTGACCCACTGACCTTCCCCAAACAACTATGCCCTCCCAACCACTAGACCAAGCTAAAAATTGAGTCGGGTATGTTTAAACTAAAGTGAAAACGGATAATACATATAATTAAATTATTAACCCTTTTAATCCTTTTAAAAGATTGATTTCAAGATATTAAAAATATTTTCATAAATATTATTAAGGGTTTAAGAAGTTTAGATAATTTTAAAAAAGATTATTAAGGATTTTTGTGATAATTGAAGGGGATATTTGAAAATTTATTATTGTAAATGGGAGATATGGGAGATCTTTGAAATCATATGGTTATGAACCATATTAGGAAAAAATTATGTATAAAAGGGGGGGTAGCTTAGGATTTTGAGTTAGTAATGATTTGTGAGAGAATTTTCTTGGAGAGCTTGAGTGTTCAACTCTATGCATCAGAGGATTTTCATACCACTGCACTTGAAATAGGAATTTGTAAGTCTTTACAACTAGGAGACTTGACATTTTGTTCAATTGAAGACCTTGTAACCATTTTTGGAGCATAATCAAGGATCGGTCACTGTATTGGAGAGGGAGCCGGAGACATAGCCATATTGGTGAACTCCATTATCAACTCATGTTCTTTTCTTCTCTCTTCTTTCTCTCTTTTGTTAAATTCATCACTTAATTATTTTTGTGTTTATTTAATCATTTCAATTACATTTCCAAGACCTTGAATTTAATCATTATAATAGTTAAGCATTCACGTGCAATTGTTATAGATCCTAATAATAGATCAAGTTGGTATCAAAGCTTTGTTTGACTAGTCTTGTAGAAGTGGGCCATGTTAAGGTGATCCAGGAGCTAGTAAGGTGAAAGAACACTTGCAAAATTCAATCCTAAGATCGGTAAATGAAGAACTTTTCCATCAATAAAGATGGAAGAAATAAAAGCTGGAAAATGTTTTGAGTTTGAAGAGAAAATATTTCAATTTTCCTTTCTTGACATGAAGGCTATGGTAGAAGAGCTCTATCAAGAAAAGAAAGAATAGAAGAAGTGTGAAAAAGGAGGAATGTTAAAGCAAGAAAAGTGTGAGGATGATGAAGAATGAAAGGACGAAGGGTAAATAGAAGAAGGTAATGAAGATCCTCCAAAGACTCCTTCGTCTCCATCTTCTCCATCTTGTTCTTCTAATTCTAATTCTTCTATTAATCCTTTCAAGAGTGCACATAAGCTTGTGTGCCATAGAAAAATGGCCCCTGGTCATTTTCATCACCTTTTAGGTCTTGTTTCAGGGTATTTGATATATTTTGCTCTGATTTTATGTTCTAACATGGCTTGAACATGCATATTTAGGAACTAAAATTCAAATAATGACGTCTTGTGAAGGTGTTGTGAAGTGTTGTAAGACATTTCTACATTCTTCTAGACTCTTTTTATTCCAATTCACCTAAAAAACACCTTTTCATCACTAAAAAAATCCTATTTTGAAGTGTTGTAAAGTTGTGTAACAAGATTTCATGCTTTTCTAGGCATAACTTCACTATGGGTATGTGCAAGATCATCATGGGCCAAAAAGTGGCAATATGAAGGGTATGTGGCTGACAACATTTTGTTTACCCAAAATTGATGAAATGAAAAGGGTTTTTAAAGGAGATTTTCAACTTTCCACCAATATAAATTATGCTTTACTTTGAATTTAATAAGTAATTATTATTCATTTTCTATTTGAATTATGACTAAAGTCCTAATTGATAGGTTGATTGACAAAAATTTATAAATTTCAAATGGTATCTCATTTTTGAATCCAAAACATGCATCACATTCTATGCTTTCCATACTATAGGATTAAGAATAGAAAAATTGAATTTCATGAAGTTTTGACCAAGTTAAGGTGGTCAGACAGATGAATTTTTTATATTTTTTTAAAGTTGTAATAACAAACTCATAATTAACTATTTACTTAGAAAAAAATTACAAAAAAATATGCATCACATTGGGACATGAGTCTTCTACTTATATCTAAAATCTTATAAAAAAATATTATCATTTTATTGTGATTAGGGTGGTTAGACAGACACCTACTTCTTATTTTTCCCCTAAAATTTAACTACTACTGCATTGAAATTTCAAATTTTCACCAAATAGATTTTTTTTCTTTTTAAACAAACTTAGTAGTTTAGAAACTACATTCAATTTTCTATAGATTCTATTCTTACATATTTTTGAAATAATATAGCTAACTTATTCAAATTTTATGTCAGGTTGCCTAACTCTGCTTTTTCTAAATATTTTTCCACTTAAGGGCCTATTTTTTCCATGATGATCCTGCACATTCCCCTATGTATCCTTTTCTCATGCTTTATTTGGCCCCTTTATGCCCTCATATCTCTTAATTAACTATATTTTTGAATGTAAGCCCGAAAAACAACATTAAATACAACTTAATTCCTGACACATATTTTCAGGTCCTAGGTGGGACCCATTTGCCATGGGTGGCGAATGAGTCCCCCTTGGCTCCAAAATCAAAATTTTTAAATTTTCCTTTTAGTTTTTTATTTAAAAACACTTGATGTTCGCCTATGATGAGGTATGGATGGTTAACTAAAGCACAAGATTGTATAAATAAGTGATTTTCATCTCATTTTACATCCCCCATAATCTCCTACAATCTCATTCATTCAAGCATTCATTCACACATCATTCAAGCAATACTCAAGAACTTTGGAGCATCCATTGACATTACTTCAAATTTGTATTATCAAGGGTTTGGTAAGTTGATAGCTATTGCATGTTATTATTTTATCATCCTCTTTCTTTTCATTGTTTAATTAAGGGTTTGATTACTAAAAGTGGGGTTTGACCAAGGCAAACCCCTATTTTCTAACCCTCAACCAATTTTCCCCTATTGCATGTGTGTTTACAGACCTAGGTATGTAAATTTAACAAGCTTTCTGGCATTGAAGATTCGTGAAAAATTCAATTAGGTGATTCAAGTCAACTCATTCATATTTCAAGCTTGGAGAAGTTTTTATGTTTGTTTCCTATAGAATTGACTTCAGCAAGTCGACAATCAAAGATTTTTAGATCTGGTGTTGCAGAGTTGTCTCTTGATTTTTTAGAATTTTGGGAGAGGACTAATTCACCACTAGTGGTGAATGAGTCCCACTTTAGGACTGGAAATCTGAATTTTGTCAGATTCTAGATCCCGACAGTGAGAAACTAGTTCCTGACACTTTTTCACCAATAAAATGACTAATTCGCCACCCTGGGCAAATGAGTCCCACTATGAAATTTTAGTAATTTCAGTTAGCATCCACAACATTCTAGATTCATCAAACATTTCCCAGGTGCACTTTGTTTCAAATCATTTCTTTCTATTCTACATTATTTCTTCATTTAGTTCATTGTTTGCATATGACAATGTGTTTTCCAACATAGTTTATATCTTAGTTTTGCACTCAAATTCATTCATTTAAATCACTCAATTGCATTTATTTTACTTTATTTAGCATATACAACATCATACATAACATAAATTTGAGTGAACCCTTAGTGAACCTACATTTTCAAAACTTTGCATTTTTTATTTCATTTACATATTGCATCCTAGATTAATTTTGCATCAACATTCAATTAGGAGATTGTTTCATTTTTGCATTCTAGGAATTTTCATATTGCATTAGTGAAAACTTCATTTAGATTTCACTTTTGCATTGCATCTCATTGAAAAAACTGAAAATATGCTTTCTGCATCCTTGATTACATTCTATAGATCATTAATATCATCTTAAATTTTTTGAAAAACATAGAAAGACATCATAGTAGGACTCATTCACCACCCTAGGTGAATCAATCCCTCTACACTTTTTAAACAACATTTCTAGCATTTTTCTGGCATTTTCCTAGATTTTTGTTTTCTGTGGTTACATTTCTAATACAGTTAGCAATATTTATGTTATTTGCATATTAAACATCTTAGATCACCTTGAATTTGCATTCACCTCTCCTTTGTGGTACTTTTATGACTATTTGGTGCCCTGTTGATAATACTTTAGTGAGAATAAGTTCTAGACTCATGGCTTCCCATGACAACACTTTTATTGTGGACCTTGGGATCTCATGAGCTCCTACTCCTAGTATGGACAATGGTGCATTAAACACTTGAAATACCACTTCTATCCCTTAACCTTTCCATCCAATGAATGTTGCCACCCAAAACAATTCCCTCCTGCAAGACAAGGTCATTAATATTTATGAGGATTTTTCACATTTACAACAAGATTTGTCACTTGAAAACATTTCCACCACTGCCATATATACCATTGACAATCTTCATCATTTGCTTGAAAGTGATGATGGCTTACAAGTAATGAAGAGATTTCCCAAGATTTACAATAAACACGCCTCTTCTACTACCCAATCTGCAACCATTCCTATAAGTGAAGGAGGCCCTCAAGTTCCTCCCCCTTCAACAATAGCATATATAACAACTTACATCGATCCACAAGTCCACACAACTATGCATCAGGTTAATTATGTGGCTACTTCTTTCTCGATTCCACCCAACATTCCTACTTATCTTGTGGCATCACAAGTCCCCTCCAACACCTTAACACCTCATAGTATTCCTTTCACTTTCCCTAACATCACCTACAATCCATCACCCTTTTCTCTTCTGCCTCAACCCACTTACCTCGATCGTATTCTTACACAACTCCTTAATATCATTTCATCCATGCAACATCAACTTTCCACCATTAGCCAAGGTCAAACTGCTCCAACCACATATCATGTTCCTAGAAGCCCCTTATCCTTAGAAATATTACGTACCCCAATGCCACAAGGGATAGGAATTCCTTGGTTTGAGAAATAAGGAGGTAAAGAAGACCCTATCAACCATGTTAATGCTTATACAACTTTGTGTAGTGATTTTTTCCTTGATGATAAGTTGTTAGCCAAACTATTTCCAAGAACCTTGAAAGATATTGCATTAGAGTGGTTTTCCAACTTTCCTAATCATTCCATCCGTTCTTTCAATGAATTGGTGGATGCTTTCATAAGTCACTTTCAAGTGCATATGACACCTAAAAGGATAATGGATAACCTCATACAATGTAGACAATACGTAGATGAAAAATTAGTGGATTTTATCTCACGATACCAATCCTTGTATGCTCAAATTGATGTCAAGATTCCTAATGCACATTTGCAAAAGATGTTTATCGAAAACTTGCACACAAACCTTTAGGATAAGGTAACTATGATGAAATTCCCTTCATTTATCCATTTATGCACAACCTTGTGTGAATACCACAACTCGGTTTCAAGTCATGATTCAAAATCCACTTCTAACCGAGCTGAAAAACTTGAACACAACAATCAAAACCAAAATAACACACAAAACTTTAACAAACCAAATAGAGGTTTCTTATAGTTCAATCCTCCTTTGCAACTACAACCAACCCAACCAGTTCAAATTCAAGTGACAGTTGTTAACACAACGGTGCCTTAAACCTATGGGGACCCGAAGAGACAATTTACTCCCTTACCCGATACCCTTCATAACACAATGAACCAATTAATTCAACAATGCATGCTCACTTTTCCACCGTCCTGACCACTTGACCCAAACCAACCCTTACCACCCACCTTCAAACCTAATGCTTATTGTCATTTTCATCACTAGAATGGACACGACACTGAACAATGCAAGTGTCTAAAACATTTAGTTCAAGACCTCATTGATTTAGGCCATTTTTCCATTGTGGGTGTTAATGATCAAGGAAATAAGTCTATTACACCCCCTAACCATAATTCACAAATTTTCACTAATCCTATTCCTAAACACATTACTTCATTTTTCAATGCTAGTGAACCTTCAAACACTGATCTAATGACTATTGATACACACAATGAACAACATGATACACCTCCACCTTTTACTGATGATAGTCTTATGGATCAACTTGTCGCTATGATAGATGTTATCCCTCATAAGGGCAAAACCACTAAATCTCTTGATATCACTTTTTCTGCTAAAGACATACTACAAAAGCTTCTTGATGGTCCTCTCTAAATAGCTGGCAGAATCTATGATCAACCCACTAATAGGATATTAATGGATCTCGCTTGTGGTGAGAATGTGATCATAGAGGAGTTTCTACTATTACATGAGCTATATCAAGATGCTTATAATAAACCAACTTCATGGATTAAGACATACTGGTTTTGCATGCCCTACGATTGGATCGATCGTACTCCCCTTATTGATAGGACCTAAAACTTTAGATGTAACATAAATTCAATTATTCCACAATTGAATCAATTTCATTTGCAGCTAGGCCACCCTTGGCTTTTCTCAATGAAAGTGGTCCCATCGGTTGTTCACAATTGTTTGAAGTTTCCAGATGGAAGTGATATATTTTCCATACACCATAGTGGCTTTAATCCCTTATCATCTAAAGGTAAGTTTTCATTAGAAGCCTTTTGGCCTGAACCCATGGAACCCATCACACCTCAAAAGGACTTCTTTTTCATAACGTACCAAAAATTCAAAGCTAAAAAGATAGCCAAATTGTCTCTTCATAATGAATCCCCATCTACTTCCACACCTCCTATCATAGATGAAACCATGCTTCAACCTAAGTCTAACATTGAGAAAACCATACAACCTCATGAACAACCACCCCTTGGTACTTCCCAACCATCATTTAAACAACCAAGGGAAAATGAAACAAATCTCGTCATGCCTCCTCATTTTAAACAAGTGTATAAAGAAAAAGAGAAAGTGGTTGATCCATCCTCTTTGGTTTTGTCTATTCTTCCCTCTTTGGAAGTAGGAGATCGTATGATTCCTCAATCCTCTCTTACACCTCAACAACTCCAAAATAGAATTAAACAAAACTACGGTGCTAGGGAATGTAGGCATCGTCGTCATCTCCTTTCTCATCAATCTTGCATGGAGGAAAACAAAGATAATCAACTTCTACCTTTGACAGAAGTAATAGATGACCACCCTCCTTCTCCTAACCTGCCACAAGACAATCTAGTACAACAATCACAACAGAATGAACCCATCCAACAACTATAGCTTTTGATACATCCATCCTTACAAATCACCCTTCATCCTCCCATTGTCATTAATCTTGATGATGATGATGATGATGCAACGATAGAGAAAATAGGTGAAGAAGTGTATAACGACTTAAATTCTCTATTTTCATCTACAATGAGCTTAAAAGATAAATCCTCTCCACCAAGTGAAGAACCTGGTAGGACTCCTAGTTCGATGCTTGCAATTATTCCTTTAGATAGTCAACCACCCTCGCATTACATTGAACATGATTGGGAAGTGGATGACTTGTTAGATGGTTGACTTGCATTCTCGTAACTAGCCCTTTTTTTTCTTTTCTCTTTTTCTTTTTCCTTTTTTTTTCCTTTCATGTGCATATCGTGTTCCCCCGTATCATGTGTTTGATGTTCTTTCTCTTGGTACACTTCTTCTATTCATACCTCTATTCTTCTATTCATTGTGCATTGTCTTTTTCACTTTTGTTTTGTGTTTTCCTTTTGGGGACGACACAAAGCGTAGAGATTCCCCATGTCTCTTCCATGTTGACACAAAAGGTCCTTTCTTTTTTGTTTGTGTTTTGTGTTTTCCTTTTGGGGATGATGCAAAGCATAGAGATGCCCTATGTCTCTTCCATGTTAACCCAAAAGGTTCTTGTCTTTTTTCACTTTTTGTTTTGTGTTTTCCTTTTGGGGATGACACAAGGCATTAAGACCACAATGTCTCCTTCATGTTGAACCAAAATCTTTTTCACTTTTCTTTTGACTTTTTCATTTTTTGTTTTATTTTCACTTGTGTCTTCCTTTTGGGGACGATGCAAGGCATTGAGACTACAATGTCTCTTCCATGTTGATCCAAAACATGACTTTATTTTTCTTTTCTTTTTTCTCTCTTTGTGTCATTCTTCTAGTTCTATGTGCTTTGGGGAATGATGACAGTTCTGAGCTCTTTCATAAAAATATTGTAGCAATGAACATACTGATCCCAAATCCATAGATCCCTTATGTGTTTGGTGAGCTCTTTTATGGGGGGTAACTCCCTTCCTTTGTTTTTCATTTTCTTTGACATGACAAAACCTAACTTCAAAACATATGACTTGGCATAGGGCTTTCCACGTTCGCTTTCATGTCTTGTTTTACTTTTACTTTTTCTTTTCTTCTCTACTTTAAAGCAATTGCTCACAGTACAATGTGTAGAAATTCCTTTAAATTTGGGGGCATACATTACCATTATTTCATTTGCATTCTTGGTTCCTAGTGTAGCTGTGTCATGTATGTGATGCATTTGTTACTTTGTGGATGACATTGGGTGTGATGTCTTTCATAATTGTGATCTATCTCAACATATTACATTCGTCTTGGTGGCCTGATGCGATGCACTGCATCCCCTAAGTTGTGAATATACTATTATTTGTTGGTCCTCTCTTGGATACATTAGACACAATGTCCCCTAAGTGACTGACCTTGCATGAACTGAACAGACTTCTTTGAACATTTTACACTTAACACTTTACATTTTCACACTTTTACACTTTACATTTTTTTATTTTTACATTTCACACTTTTGCCACCTTGCATAATGCAACTTGCATGACTGTGGTACCTTTCTTTTTGTTCATGAAATCTTTCTTTATGGTGCTTTGTTAAAGTTATCAAAAGGTGTAACTTTAATATGGTTGAGTGGGAAGCCCATCTAGCGACATGAATTTTCCTCATAGCCACCTTTTTGTTTGTGAGTACATACCAACTAGCATATATGTATCTTACCTTTTGGGCTTTCTCACCCCATAGAAATCCAAAATTTTCATGACCCCAGAGTGAGTGCATTTGGGCCTTCTCACTTGGTGGATCGTCATATGTTATTGTAAGCGTAAGAATGAGGAAAACAGTCTAGAATGCATCTACACATAATAGCAAAGATTCAAGAGAATTTAAACTAATTTAAATGCAGGAACCTCTGAAATTGTCCTATTGCTCTCTAACACTAAAGATCTCTCTAATCTACTTTGCTCTTAGATTTTAGAAGCTAATTAGATTATTGAAATGACACTTAGAGAATGAGAATTCAAACTAATTCTAATTTCTATATGATTTAAATATGCAAATCTACTGTAATGGCAGCCATGACTGCAAATGTTGAATGCTTAATGAATGTTGGATGAATTCTTGATGAATGTTGGGTGAATGCTTGAATGCTTGATTGCTTGAATGCTTGGATGCTTGGAAAATGTGCAGAGTAAGATTGCACAAGTTAGGATCCTTTTCCTGTAGCCAAAGACCTATATTTATAGCTTTCACGACACTCATTTGTGGAGGGAAAACACAACAGAGGTTGAGATTCAATCTAGAGAATTGAAGGGTATGAGATGAGAAGGTGGAGCTGATCATGAAGGATTGTTTCTGCCCATGAAAACACCAGGCAAGAGGATAGGGGAAGATTTTCCTATGACAGCCCTTCACGGCCATTCCCATAAATGCACAAGAGTTGGTTGTTGAAAAATTTAATAAAACTAAATAGTTTTATTTTATTGTTGAGATTTGATGAGGTGGAGGTTTTGAGAATATTTTAAATATTTTATTTCATTTATTCAAAATATGAGAGAAAAGAGATATTAATTTAAACAAATAAACTATAGTAGCTTATTTATTAAATTAAATGTGGAATGATTAATTAATTTAAACAAAGTATGTAATCATTATTTAATTAATTAAAGTAGAATAATGTATTTAAAATAGAAAATAGGAGAAATTGATGATAATAATAATTAAATAAAACAAAGTATTTAATTTTGCTTATTTAATTAAAATTAGAATAATAGAAGAAATTAGAAGAAATAAATATGAACTATATAAATAAATAATTTTTATTTATTTAATAGTAGAGGAATAACAGATTAATTAATCAAATAAATGTATTTAATTAATTAGACCATTTTTAGGTGTATACATTTTGCCCCTCTTTGAAGTGATGTGTTTACGCATTGCTTCAAAGAATGATTTTGCCTCAGCTGCCAGTATTGACGAAAAGTTTGAAATATGCCCTAGATTTGCCCCAGATATTGAATTTCGAAATGATAATGATATATGCGCCCTCGGGAGATAAATTGATGAATTTTGATTTTTTTTAATGATTTTTTAGAATTTTTATGATGATTTGATTAACATGCAATGATGAAACAATTTATCTCCCGATAAAATTGTGCAAAGATGCCCCACTGATAGATAATAAATAATTCTTCAGAAAGAAAAATAAATAAATCCCATGAAAATCCCTCAAAAACAACCTATAAAAGCTCAAAAGGTCATTTTCAAAAGTCATTTGTGCATTTGACTTTGAGAAACTTGTGATAGAGACCCTTAGAGTGCTAGAGTATGAGGATGCCGATCCCTTACCACACCCACCACTCGAGCGTGTGCAACATCACCAGCGTCCGACTGACTATGGACCTCCGGTACGTACCCCAAATCCTCCTCGTAATTTGTGCTTGTACTTCTTAGTTTATTTTTCACGTGTTTTAACCGTTTTAGCGCCTGCCCAGTGTGGAATAGCATGTCGGTCATCTGTTTTAGCGTTCCATAGTTTTAGCGCTTTAGGTAGATTTTGTAGCACGTCAGTAGGATAGTGTAGAGCACGAGAGTTTTAGTGCCCTAGGTAGATTTTGTAGTGCGTCAGTAGGATAGTGTAGCGCGTGAAAATTTTTAGTGCCCTAGCTAGATTTTGTAGCGCGTCAGTAGGATAGTGTAGCGTGCGAGAGTTTTCGTGCCCTAGGTAGATTTTGTAGCGCGTCGTAGGTCTGTTTTAGTGCGTAGAAAAATAGGTTGATGAAAAAAATTATGCACTTTGATTTTTATTTCGTCGATTTGTTGTTGACTCCATCCATTTTAGTTTGATATGACTAAATAAATGGTAAACGATCTCATGATGAGCGAGATCCATTGATTGATAATAATTATCCTCATGATAGGCAAGGAATTTTTTTTTAAAGGAATGAACTTGATTGATAAATGAGGGTTCATTCTTGATAAATTGATCATTTGATAGGTAAAGCACAATTGTTTAGAAATTGATGACCTCATGATATTTGATATTTTGATTGATAACGTATTGATCTCTAAAATGTTTTTATGATAACAAGAGCATTTAGATGTTACCCAAGTGCGAGAGCAGTTCCCCTGGCCTTTTGATATGATACCACGACTTTCACCGGATGAGAGGCAGCATATTACTGATTGCGGTTTAGCATCATTACTGGATATGCCCCATATTAGACTTAATAGGGGTCTACTGACAGCTTTAGCAGAGCGGTGGCATAGTGACCACAACACCTTCCATTTACCTACTGGCGAGATGACTGTGACGCCAGAGGTTGTATGGCATATCCTTCACATTCCTTTTGTTGGGGAGATTATCGTGCATGATTCAGAGGAGCGGGGTGGGATAGAGTCTATTCAGAGAGTTTTTCAAGATCCTCATATTGCGGGAGTTTGGATCCCATAGGTAGAGATGTATAATTCTTATGCTCCACTTCCTTCAGTTTTGGCAGGCTTTATTGGTGGATTCCTTTGTCCTGATAAGAGGTCAAAGGGTCTATCTCTTGGATGGGGTCGGGTATTAGAGGGTATGGTGGCACACAGGATGAGATATGCTTGGGGCATGTGTATGCTTGCTCAGTTATATCATGATTTACACTGGATCATGTACCTCGGAGGTAGCAGTTTACCAGCAGGAGCTACACTTCTTTAGGTATGGGCATGGGAGCATATTGTTGTCACATGTCCTATGCTGGTGTTATCGAGACCAGTGATGACACCCTATGTGTTTCGCTACAGAGGCAGGCCTACCCAGCATATGATGGGTAAGCTAGATTATTGGAGACGGGTTCTTGATGATGTGGAGACAGTGACCTGGTGTCCCTATTTAGATTGTGATGACTGGGATGAGGATGATATCAAGTTGGGGTATTTGGCCGACTCGATGTATTTGATCGAAAAGAGCTCCAAGGCTTTGGAGCGATTCTTGTTTCGTCGCATTTACAGGCAGTATGGGATTGTTTAGTGTATGCCACAGGGAGTAGTGCACTATGGACGACGATAGATAGATGCCATTGATTGGGGTCCATGCTTGCCTTATGGGGCACTTGTTGAGGGTTATCGTGCTCTTCAGCCATCAGCATGGGATATGCGGCGAGACATTGTTGAGGCATCCGTTAATCCCGATTATGGATAGTATTTGGCTCTACACCCTCCTCCTTGTATTACTATTCCAGATGAGCTAGCATCAGCACCAGCACCAACACCAACAGCTGCAGGGGGTGGTCACAGTGGTCAAAGATGGAGGAGAGAGGAGGATGTAGATGTTGATGTGGAGGGTAGTGATGAGAGTGACAGTGATGACAGTGATGATGACAGTGATGATGGCAGTGATGATAGTAGTGATGATGATGGCGAAGATGGGGGGAGACCGAGCGTAGCAGGTACTTCAGAGCCATCAACTAGTGCGTCTCGTAAGAGGCAGGCAGTTGCTCCCTCTCTAGCAGAGCGATTAGAGGTCGCTGGTTTGTGTGTTGAGATTTTGACATTACAGGGATAGCTAGCACAGGCGCATGGATTAGTGGCACAGACCCAGGCCCAGATGCAGGCACAGCTAGCTACTACTCAGACATAGATTACCTCTCTGATTGGTGAGAGAGATGAGGCTGGACAGGCAGCAACGATAGCATAGGTTCAACTAGCAGGTGTACTAGCACAGTTGACCACTACGTAGGCATAGATTACAGCCTTGATTGCAGAGCGAGATACTGTCAGACAGGCAGTAGAGACAGCACAGGCCACTGTAGAGAGATTGCAGAGAGTGGCGGATGGGACCTCTGTGGTAGATTACATGCGAGAGGCCATGTGGGTAGGTGCTGAGATTGAGTTCTACAGGAGCCGTTATCATGAGCTATGCCCCCCAGAGCAGAGAGTCAGTTATGCCCAGTCCCGCTCAGAGAGGACTCATTCGAGGACAGTGAGCAGAGGTGTGACACAACCTCTCCCAAGAGATCCGAGAGATCCGAGAGATCCTGGGATAGCTAGTGGTGGTGGTGGTGATACTGGTGCGAGACCTGCTCCTTCTGGTGCGAGTACCACTTGAGATCATGTGTGCACCCTTCGAGAGATATATACAGCCATTTTTTGATATGATGTTATCTTCATTCTTTTCAGACTTCATTGTATACTTGACACTTGATGAGATATATATGATGTGTAGTGGTTTGATTGATCTATGATGTGTTCTACATGATTTATGTGATGGATGCATTTTAATTTTTTTATGTTTTATGATGATTTATTATACTAGATTAGATAGAGGCATTGATGATGATGTGATATGATATTGATGATGTATGTATTTTCTTAATGAAATGCGATGTATAATATATAAAATGAAATGTAAATGACTGATGTATGGATGTAATGTATGATTTATATAAAATGAGATGTAAATGAATGATGTATGGATAAAATGCAATGTATGATTTATATAAAATGAGATGTAAATGAATGATGTATGGATATGTGATGTATGATTTATATAAAATGAGATGTAAATGAATGATGTATGGATATGTGATGTATGATTTATATAAAATGAGATGTGAATGAATGATGTATGGATAAAATGCAATGTATGATTTATATAAAATGAGATGCAAATGAATGATGTATGGATATGTGATGTGTGATTTATATAAAATGAGCTGTAAATGAATGATGTATGGATATGTAATGTATGATTTATATAAAATGAGATGTGAATGAATGATGTATGGATAAAATGCAATGTATGATTTATATAAAATGAGATGTAAATGAATGATGTATGGATATGTGATGTTTGATTTATATAAAATGAGATGTAAATGAATGATGTATGGATATGTGATGTGTGATTTATATAAAATGAGATGTAAATGAATGATGTATGGCTATGTGATGTGTGATTTATATAAAATGAGATGTAAATGAATGATGTATGGATATGTGATGAGATCATAAAATGCCTTCTATATGTATGCAATGAATGATGATCTTGCAACTACATGATAATGACAATGTGATGAGATGTAAATGCATGATAAATATAATGAATGATGAAACATAATGTGTATATGATATCACGAAATGAGATGTTTATTGTGAAATGAGATGAAGAAATTATTTTATATGCATGCTATTATGAAAATTGTATGTGTCAAGTATAGTCAATCTTTAATAAGAAAAGATAACATTATTTGCAAATGAATCTTTCTAACTTGTGTAACCAATTCTCTGCAGATGTACTATTATGAATGCAATCTATTTTTACCATGCAAACCTATTTTATCAATGCAAACCTAAGTGTCATTTCAACAATCTTTTTATTTTTCTTTGTATCATCACTGAGCTTTTAAAATGTTGAAAGTGAATACAAGCATCAATGATATGAGATAGACCAATGATGACCTGAGTATTTCTTTCATGATATTTGATATTGCAAGTGAACACAAGCATCAAGGTATAATTAAACTGAGATGACCTGAGCATTTCTTGCATAAACAGACAAGAATTAATCATTTTCTTAAGTGAATCAGAATGTCATCCATGATACTTGGTAGATCACTTCTCGCGATAATTCACAAAATAATAATGACTAACTCACAAACAACAAACAAAGAAAAGTATCATTCTCCTTCCTTGCTTCTCTAGTTCAATACATCATCGAGTAGCTCTAAAGAAATGATAAGCAAATGATAAAATCAACAATTCAAAACCTACTTAAAGTATTTTCAAATCATTATTCAGATTAGATCATCGATGTTAAAATGTGTGTGTTGATGTTTGCATGATATTCTCAGACGTTTGACCAAATGATGTAACCTAAAGACCTATCCTAGGGGTCTCGGGGACTGATCAAAGATTAGTCTTGCCTACGTTATACACGCAGAGACCACGTAGTTCGACTGATACAGACTATATTTTTGCGTTTTGCGATTTTTGAATGTTTTTGCATGGATTTTCTGATTTTTTGATGTTTTTGTATTGTTTTGGATTTTCTGATGTTTTTGGATTTTGATTTTCTGATGTTTTTGGATTATTTTGGATTTTCTGATGTTTTTGGATTTTGATTTTTTGATGTTTTTAGATTGTTTTGGATTTTATGATGTTTTTGGATTTTAATTTTCTGATGTTTTTGGATTTTGATTGATTTTCTGATGTTTTTGGATTTTGATGGATTTTCTGATGTTTTTGGATTGCTTTTCAAGTATCATCACTCAGTGTTGTCATGTTTGATTGTCTCCCCATTTAAGCCGAAAGTCTATTGTACCAACTAACTCTAGGATGTTTCCCCCAAGCTAGGGTAAGACATGATATCCTTGCTATGATATGGATAGTGATAATAATTATCTCAAATGATAGATGGAAATGATATGAAAGGAAACAATCGTAACAAAACTGTACCCAATAGATAGAAGAGCTAGTGAAAATCACAAGTAGTGCCTATTTGCCAGGTTTTCATCACTTGTTTTTATTGTGTCCTCTTTCTTTTTTTTGTGTATTTTTATTTTTATTTTGTTTTTTTCTTTTTCTGTCATCATGACGCCTGTTTGCCAGGTTTTCATCAAGACAACCTTACTGACCGTGCACTAGGTATCCTCAAGTATAGAATCGCCTGAGATGGATGTTGTTCATGGGCTCCTACAACATATCTCCTTCTGGTGTAGACAACCGGTATGCTCCTGATCCATAGACTGATATTATGACATAAGGCCCTATCCAGTTAGGTTCAAACTTTCCCTTCTTTTCTCTGTTTGCTTGATTTCTAGGGTTTTCCCATAGGACCAAGTCTCCGATCTGGAAGACTCTAGGCTTAACCCTATGACTATAGTTCCTAGACATTCTTTGTTGATAGGCTGTCAAATGATTGACAGCTTGTTGTTGACATTCATCAAGTAGCTCTAATTCTTGAAGTCTAGAGATCCTGTAATCCTCATCTGAAATGAGTCCCTTTAGTGAAACTCGAAGGGATGGAATTTCTACCTCGATAGGTAATATTTCCTCTGATCCATAGACAAGAGCATATGGTGTAGCTCCTATTGGTGTTCTGATGCTAGTCCTGTAAGCCCAAAGAGCAGGGTTAAGCTGAACGTGCCAATCATGCCCTACCTCATTTACAATCTTCTTGAGAATCTTTAGGATTATTTTATTTGAAGCTTCTGCCTGTCCATTACCTTGAGGGTAATAAGGGGTTGAAAAGCGATGTTGGATGTGGAACTTTTCACACAGCTCTTGGACATCTTGGTTCTTGAAACGCCTACCATTATCTGTGATGATTGACTGGGGTATCCCATATCTACAAATGAGATAATTAAGTATGAAAGATGATATCTGCTTCCTAGTGATTGTGGTTAATGGAATTTCCTCCACCCATTTTGTAAAATATTCTATTGCGGTGATAATGAAATTATGTCCATTAGATGAAGATGGGTTAATTTCCCCTACCAAGTCCAATCCCCACTGACAGAAAGGTCATGTAGTTGTGAATGGATGGAGCTCATGTGCTAGTGCATGTATAAGATTGCCATGAATCTGACATTTTTGGCATCTCTTGACAAACTTATAAGATTCTTGCTCCATGTGTGGCCAGTAATACCCCAAACGAAGGAGTTTCTTGGCTAAAGATAATCCGCTTGAATGTGCGCCACAAATTCCTTCATGGATCTCATGTAAAGCAGAAGCAGATTCATTGTGTTCTAAACAACGCAAAAGAGTATCGTCTAGGCCTCGACGGTAAAGAGTGTTAGCAATAATGGTATGTTTGGCAGATTGACATATGAAGTTGCACTTTTGGTTGTGGGAAAGATCTGGTGGTAAGATATTATCTTTTAGGTAAGTATAAATTTCTCCATAAATGGAAGATTGGGCACTATCCGAAAGGCTTATGGTTTGGGATTTGGGATTTGCGTATGTAGGATTTGACACTTGTTCCACAATAAATCGATAATGATCTTGTGTTTCAGGCATTTGTAGAAGAGATGCTATTGTGGCCATGGAATCTGCTGCTTTATTCTCTGATCTTGGTATCTGCTCAAATTGGATATCTATGAAGTATTTCTTTAGATCATCTACCAGTCTCTTGTATAAAATCAGTGTGTCATCCTTAGTTTGGTAATCATTGTTGACTTGATAGATGATTAACTGAGAGTCTCCATACACCTGTAGTTCTGTGATTCTCCAGTCAATAGCCACTTTAATTCCAAGGATTAAAGCTTCATATTCTGCCACATTGTTAGTGCAACGGAAGGTAAGCCTGTAAGATCATGGAATTGTGTGCCCAAGGGGTGTGACAAATAAAATTCTTGCCCCTGATCCATGTTGTGTGTAGGATCCATCGAAGTAGAGTTGCCATGGTTGTGTTGTAACATTGAGGATATCTGCATCAGGAAATTCCATGGTCATAGGATGACTATTTGATAATGGAGCTTCTGCTAATTGATCGGCAATGACTTGTCCTTTGATAGCTCACCTTTCAACATACTGAATGTCAAACTCACTAAGGGGATCGATTTTTGCAACGAGCTTGATAGTGTGAGTGAGCATATAGTGTCGCAATTTTTGTGTTGCAAATACTACTGCTAAGCATGATTTTTCAATGAAGGTGTAGTTTACTTCTTGTCCATTGAGTGTCCTGCTGATATAGTATATTGCCTGTTCCTTTCCTTCCCTATCCTCTTGTGCCAACAAGGCTCCTAAAGAGATATCTGTTGTTGCGATATATAGCAACAATGGCTTGTCTTTACTGGGTGGCACCAAGATTGGTGGTGTCATTAAATAATGCTTGATTTGATTGAAAGTATTCTCACATTGTTCATCCCATTTGAAAGACACATTTTTATGCAAAAGATGGTTGAATGGATGACACCAATCTACTAGTTGAGAGATGAATCTTCTGATGGACTGTAGTCGGCTTTGTAGAGATCTTAATGTACTGATATTCTTAGGAGGTGGCATTTCCACAATGGATTTAACTTTTGCTGGATCTACTTCAATTCCTTTTGTATAAACTATGTATCCAAGGAGTTTTTCTAATGTTACTCCAAAGGCACATTTCTTGGGATTTAATCTGATTTTAAATTTCTCCAACCTATCAAATATTTTGGCAAGTATCTCTAGATGTCCTTCTGTAGTGTGAGATTTGGCTAAGATATCGTCCACATAGTCCTCCATGAAGGTGTGCATCATGTCATGGAAGATTGTTGTCATGGCTCGCTGGTATGTAGCTCCTGCATTCTTTAACCCAAGAGGCATGACATTCCAGCAAAAGGTGCCCCATGGACATGTAAATGTTGTCTTTTCTTGGTCTTTAGGAGCTATTTTGATTTGATTGTATCTTGAAAATCCATCCATGAGTGATAGCATTTGATGGCCAGCTGTTAAATCTACAATCATGTCTATGTTTGGCAAAGGAAAATCATCCTTTGGACATGCTCTATTTAAATCCCGGAAATCAGTACATATTCTAATGGTGTGATCTGGTTTTGAAACAGGTACAATGTTGGAAATCCATTCAGCATAATCAATAGATCTGATAAATCTAGCATCTAGTAGTTTCTTCAAATCATCTTTTACCAATAATGCAACATGTGGATGCATCTTTCTTAGTTTCTGTTTTACTAGTTTAGTGCCAGCTGGTAAAGATAAGTGATGCATAATAAGATATGTGTCTAAGCCTGGCATGTCAGAGTATGACCAAGCAAAATTGATGCATCATTCTTCAAAGAATTTGATAAAATCTGGCTTTTCTGTATCTGTCATGGATGCTGCCAGGTGTAGTATTCTTACTTTCTCTGTTGTGCCAATATCAATAGACTGTGTGGGTTCTACCAACACTGATGATCTTTCATGGTAATGTTGTGGGAGGATGTCAAGCCTTCCATCCTTTGGTGCCTCACTGAGGTTTTCACCATTGGATGCATTCTTTGCTTTTACTATTTTAGGATCAAATACTTCCATAGAATGGTTTTCGCCATTAGATCCATTTTTTTATTTCCACATTTTTGGAACTGAAAGGCTTGGCACCCTCCTGCCTAAAAGCATCATTAAAAGAAGCATTGGTAGAACAAGTATCAGATTCTTCATAGCAAAGGTAGTTAATAAATAGGGATATTGACGGGGTGTTGGGGTTCCCACTCAATAAGCTCGGGATGCAGTAAAGGCAATGAATCATCAGATGGGTTGAGGTCAGCGATTGTGAAAGCTCAGATGGAAATGTTGTCCAAGTTGTTAGTGGTTATGTCGAGGCCTACGAAGGTATTTTCTTCCACATCATTTATTTCACTCGATGTTTGTTCATCTTCACTTGAGTCATCAAAATTTCGTGTTGCAAAGACAATAGGATTAAAACTCAAGCTTTGACCCTCCTCATGTTTGGGGGTATACTTTTTTATAACATCAATTTGGATATCTTCATAGGAAACATCTGATAAGTTGTCCCACTCATATTCATTTGAATTTGTTTTGGAGTTCTCTCATTTGAGGAATACGCTCCATAGTTTTATTGGTGAGTTCTGCTCTTGCTTCTTCTATGTATCCTAGTCTAGTGCTGCCATTTTGCTGAATTATGAGAACTTGGATTGGTTCTGTTACACTTTGTTCCCCTAGTTCAAAAGGTCCTTGTTCTGCTGCATATCCTAGTCTAGTTTTATCCTTATGTTGGAGCGTGAGAGGCTAGATTGGTTCTGTTATGCCTTGTTTCCTTAACCCAAGAGATCCCTGTCCTAAATATCCCATCTTCTCCAGAATAGTTTTTCCCTTTCCATATTGATTTGTCTCTACGATATTACTCATGGAAGTGGAAGCTTCTTCATCCCTATAAAGCCAATTTAGTATAGCCTTATCTTCTGACTCTTCATCTAAGTTTCCAGCTTTTACAAATCTGCCATCTAATGTCGTTGTAGATTGTGCTGATTTTTGGGTGATTGTAGATGGTTGTCCATACGTTTGTAAGGAGGGTAACATTTGTGATAGATGGAAAGAGTGTCCGACACCATATTCACTTATTCCTTTGTCACTTATCTGTACTTTGTTGGTGAATTGATGTGAGAGTGAAGCCAATTATTCTTCAACATTTGAAGGGTTAGATTGTGCCACCTTGATCTCTTGTGATTTTTGTTGTTTTGGAAGCCACTTTGATATGAAGCTTTGTTGTTTCTCACCATTAGATGAATCTGATGTGCTAACTTCTCGATTGTTAGGTATTAATGTATCCTGAGATGTTTTCAATGTATGACAAGCTTGGGTGTCATTATAGTCTGCTGTGATTGTTACCTCTTGTCCATTGACAGGAAATTTTAGGCATTGATGATAAGTGGAAGGTACTACTTGCATATCATGAATCCAAGGATATCCCAATAGTATGTTGTATGTCAATTCCCTATCTAAGACTTGACAAATCACATTTTGGACAATAGGTCCCACTTGAATGGGTAATATGATCAATCCTTTAGAGGATCTTTCTTCCTCATCATATGCTTTGATTGTGATTTTTCTTCTTGTATCAATGGCTTCATCTGAGTATCCTAGTGCAAGAATCAGCTTTAAGGTACAAATATTTAAACCAGCCCCTCCATCTATCAGGACACGCTTTACACAGTGTTTATGGATGAGGACTTCAATGTGAAGGGTGAAATTATGTGGATGGGTGAGTGATACATCATCATGTTCAGAAAATGAAAGGAAATGAGGTGTAGATAGATGTCCCACCATAGCTTGAAATTGACGTACATCCAAATTGTTAGGTACCGTGGTCGATACAAGAGCTTGCTCAAGAACCTCTTTGTGTGATGGGGAGATCTTTAAAAGTTCCAAGATGGATATTTGCGCCGGTATTTTCTGTAATTGATCAATGAGATTATATTGATTGGAGGGAGGATCTACAGATTGGGATGATAATGATGCTCCTTTCGATATAACTTTGGATTGTGCCCTTGTTGTGGCATTAACCGGTTGGTGCTCTTGTTTCCCTTTGAGTGTGATTTCATTAATTTGGTTTTCAGATTTGTCCATATGTTGTACCAAATTAGTAGGTGTAATGTCATTGTTCCAATTGATTTGATTGCATAACTCCTCATCCTTCTTGGAAGCAGAAAGACAAAGGATAGTTGTGCCATAAACATAACCAACATTCTTACCTTTGTTGTTTGCGGAAGAGGATTCTCCCTTCTGATAATTGGGTAGAGGATTTTTGAATGTTGTATGATCTTTGTTTGTTTGGTGCCCCTCTACGAATACTTTCTTTTGATCTATAAGGTCTTGTACCGCATGTTTTAACTGCCAACAATTTTCAGTCATGTGGCCTTTATTTTGATGGTAGTGATAGTAATGTGAGTCATTCCACCATGATGGTTTGACTTGAGGGTCCCAATTTCTAGCCTCTTGTACTTGAATAAGTTTTTCATCTAAAAGTTCTTTGAGGACTGATTCCAATGATTTCCCTAATGGTGTGAATTTTCATTTATTGGATGGTCGTTGGAATGATTGGGTTTTTGTTTCTCCATTGTTTTGATTATTTCCTTGATCACTACTTTGTTTGACATTAAGACCATTGTTTTGTTTGTTTGTAGTTGTTGGCGTCAAGGTGAATACTGGTTTGGATATATGTGTATCGATTATGGTATTAGTATTTTTATTCTTTTGCCAAAATCTTGGCTTTTCATTGTTGTTGTTAGAGGAATTGTTATTGTTTGAACCTTCAATGAAGTGTTTGATTGTTCCTCTCTTGATTAGAGCCTCTTCGATTTTGAGCCCCTTTCGATAACTTGCTCAAATGTAGATGGACATTGCAAGTCCAATCTATAATTCATTTCATCTACTAGGTTATCAATGAACATCTCTATTTTCTCCTCTTCAGGAATAGATCTAGGGTATTTAGCAAATAGCCTTCTCCATCATTGGAGAAAGGAAAGAAACTTTTCACCCTTTGCTTGTTTGGTGTTGTAGAGTTCTTTTAAGGTCACCCCATGTTGGATGTTGAATGAGAAGTGCGTTATGAACCTATTGATCAGTTCTTAAAAATATTGGATCCCAGGTTCCATTTTAGAAAACCACTCCATGCAAGTGTTTCCTAAGCTTCTTGGAAATAATCGTAGTAAGTAAGAGTCCTCGTGTGCGAACTTTATGCTCATGGCTCTAAATTCCCATATGTGATCAAATGGATCAGTCCTCCCATTGTATTTTTTGTACGTCAGGTATTCACAATACCGTGGAAATGGTATCATGTTAATGCTTGGGTCAAATAGATAAGGGCAAATGTCTTGTAAGGAATATCTTTTTATTGGCCCTTGTTGGATATTTTGGAACTGCAATTGTAATTGTTGGATTTGTTTTGTCAAAGCATCTATTTGATTTGGATTTTCCATACTAGTTGTCTGAGGTGTGGTCATTTCCTTGAGTTGGTTGACATCAAAGTGTTTAGGAAGCTTAGCACCTTTGTCAGCTAATAATAAAAGATACTTTTCCATATCTTGCTCCAACATCTTTTCCATAAATTTATGGAAATGAGGGTCTTGTTGAACTTTCTCGATTTCTTCTGCAGTTATTTCTTTCTCTTGTGAGTTAGTGAGAGGATCAGTGTTGCTGTATCGTCCCCAAGGGTTTTCTTCAGCCATGGCTACTATTCTTTCGTTGTCTTCTTGTTGTTGTCTTTGATATGTTGATTGTGTGAAAATAGGCATACAAACACTTAAAGTTTTACTCTAGACTTTGATCTTGGATTTTTGATTTGATAAGTGTCGAAGTTTTTGATTTAAAATCTGATTTAGTCGTGTCTAGTTTCATGATGGAAGGATGATAAAATCCTTGATAGGGAAATTTTGACACAAAAATCTCAGATTTAGTGATAAGGACACTTTGCAAGATGTTTCAAGATCTAGGCATAATAGTAAAGTTTTCTTTTTGTATGATTCAAGTGTTAGGACTATGAAAAAAAATGTTTTGGATTGATGAAAACCTTGTTTTTGATGTTGGCAATTTGACAAACTGTCTTACTAACTCTCTATTTTTTTGACTTTCTGGAGCGCTAAAACAGAGCAATGAGGCGCTAAAATAGAGCCGTGACGCGCTAAAACAGAGTTTTGACGCGCTGAAACAGAGACATTAAGTGCTAAAATAGACTTCTGACGCACTAAAATAGAGTTCTGATGCACTAAAACAGAGCATGGACGCGCTAACATAGAGTCGTGAAGCACTAGAACAGGTCCGTGACATGCTAAAATAGAGTTCTGATGTGTTGAAACAGAGTCGTTAAACGCTAAAATAGACTTCTGACGCGCTAAAACAGAGTTCTGACACACTAAAACAGAGCTTCAACACGCTAATACAGAGCCATGAAGCGCTAGAACAGGTCCGTGACACGCTAAAACAGGTCCGTGAGGTGCTAAAATAGAGTTCTGACGTGCTACAAAATGTTTTTGGGGTGCCACAGGAAACTATCTTACTCTATGAAATTCACTTGGTCTTGTGTCGTATTGTATGGCAGGTTGTGGGATGTATTCTAGATGAATTCGTTGACTATTATTATGGTGTTGCCTAAGAGCCCTTCTTTGATAAAATGCTTGTGAATCTAAGGGAGCTACAACATAGTCGTCTATATAACCTCTATAGAAATCGTGATATCTATGAATAAATGTCCTATGTTGGAGTAGAACTTTTCTGCTTTGATATAAAAATCGTTGCTTTCTCAGGAGCTGTTTGTATGTAAGTGTTTTCTTTGGCTTTCGGATTCTTTTGACAAGAGATTTCTTGGCAAATTAGGTGGATACCCAATCTCGAATCATGAGAATTTCACAAGTGTTTGATTTTGAAGATTCTTGTGATGATCTTATCTGAATTTAATGAAAGAAAACATAGCAAGCAAGAATAAAATAGTTGATTTAAAATCCTAGAATCTAAACAAATAGTGTATGTTCTAAGAATCAAGCATGAGTCTTCTTGATTTTCACTAGTTTGATAACAAGATAAGACAGTTCAAACAGACTCACTCCTAGAGACAAAAGGTCATCGTTATATACTCGAACGACCCACAGCTTGGAATTGCGTTGATTCACACAGCCATGTCACCCCCTAGAGGGCGCCCGTGTTTTTGTCTTTTCCAGGTGCGTATTCAGAGTGACGGAAGTGGATACCGGATCCCCTAAGCAAACAGTCCTTAGCAATTATATGGTGAGTGCTTGAGGGTAGATTCTTCCCCACCCCTGCACCGCCGAGTATTACAATGTTCGGGAACTGACAAGCTTGCTTCTACTTCTAGGTTCTTAGATAGGGTTTCCGTTCAGAGTGAAAAATGGATAAACTCCATCGAGAGACCTCCCAATCTTTAGAACAAAGATTTTGGGGATGGTTATCCTGCACACTTCTGTTGAAAGAGGGTTTCCCCAAATTCACATAAATTTTTAAGTGGGTTGGAATGCCATGGCTTTTGGCTGTCCCCACTCAGGTCGTTCTCGTAGGGTGAGTACTCTTTCCCACTATAGTAGGCCTGTCTAAAGGTTTTAATGAAAGATTGAAAATGCGTAAAGTAAAAGTGAGTTTGGTATTCTGATGCACCTAGTTAAGGGGAGAGCATAAACCTATTACCCAATCACAGCAAAGAAGTTGTTCTTTTTAAAACCCAAAAAACAAATGATCTAATCTATATGGAGATATTGCTCCATAAAAAGTATGATGTTCAATTTTAATCCCATAAGAAATGATGAAGTTTCTATCCTAGGATTGATCATTTTTTTTCCATTTTCTATCCTAGGATTGATAAATTTTAACCCTTTTTCTGTCCTAGGATTGATAAATTTTAACCAAAAAAAAACCAAAGAACAAAAATCTGGCCGCGGATGCGTTGGATCCAGATAAAATATTTTTAAAGAATAAAGAACTGAGGTGCTAAAATAGTGGATCGGCACGCTAAAACAGTGGCACAACGTGCTAAAATAGTGGCGCAACGCGCTAAAACAGACAACTGGCATGCTAAAACAGACAATCGGCACGCTACAGAATCTAGCCGGCGCGCTATAAAAAACCACGGTTCCGCGAAAACAAACACGTCGATACCTGTAAGACACTTTTCACAAAAAAATTGCAGAATATGGGGTTAGGCCCCACAGTGGGTGACAAAATGTAAGCGTAAGAATGAGGAAAACAATCTAGAATGCATCTACACTTCTAAATAAGACATAATAGCAAACATTCAAGAGAATTTAAACTAATTTAAATGCAGGAACCTTTGAAATTGTCCTATTGCTCCCTAACTCTAAAGATCTCTCTAATCTACTTTGCTCTCAGATTTTAGAAGCTAATTAGATTATTGAAATGACACTTAGAGAATGAGAATTCAAACTAATTCTAATTTCTATATGATTTAAATATGCAAATCTATTGTAATGGCAGCCATGATTGCAAATGCTGAATGCTTGATGAATGCTGGATGAATGCTTGATGGATGCTGGATGAATGCTTGAATGCTTGGATGCTTGGAAAACGTGCAGAGTAAGATTGCACAAGTTAGGATCCTTTTCCTGTAGCCAAAGACCTATATTTATAGCTTTCACGACACTCATTTGTGGAGGGAAAACACAGTATAGGTTGAGATTCAATCTGGAGAATTGAAGGGTATGAAATGAGAAGGTGGAGCTGATCATGAAGGATTGTTTCTGCCCATGAAAACACCAGGCAAGAGGATAGGGGAAGATTTTCCTGTGACAGCCCTTCACGGCCATTCCCGTAAATGCACAGGAGTTGGTTGTTGAAAAATTTAATAAAACTGAATAGTTTTATTTTATTGTTAAGATTTGATGAGGTGGAAGTTTTGAGAATGTTTTAAATATTTTATTTCACTTATTCAAAATATGAGAGAAAAGAGATATTAATTTAAACAAATAAACTATAGTAGCTTATTTATTAAATTAAATGTGGAATGATTAATTAATTTAAACAAAGTATGTAATCTTTATTTAATTAATTAAAGTAGAATAATGTATTTAAAATAGAAAATAGGAGAAATTGATGATAATAATAATTAAATAAAACAAAATATTTAATTTTGCTTATTTAATTAAAATTAGAATAATAGAATAAATTAGAAGAAATAAATATGAACTATATAAATCAATAATTTTTATTTATTTAATAGTAGAGGAATAACCGATTAATTAATCAAATAAATGTATTTAATTAATTAGACCATTTTTAGGTGTATACAGTTATGTCACCCCATAGCGAGTAAACATTATCTTTTTCAAAAAATTAGCCTAGATCTAATCCACAACTAGTTGGACTAATGATAGAAGCTTCATTTGATTCATCTCAACACTTTTGTGTTCCTTTTTTCTTATGTTTAGCTTTCCATGGGATCTTCATCTTTGGGGCTTGATCATCCCTCTTGGTCGTTTTCATTCCATCTTGCTAACATAAGTGCATTTGAACCCTCCTCTCGATGTTCATGGTTACTTTAGTGTGAGTTTGAAGCAAGTTCATCCTCTCACTAAAGTGGGGGCTAATTGTGTTGTAGGAAAATGGCCCCTTGTCATTTTCATGGCCTTTTAGGTCTTGTTTTAGGGTATTTGATATATTTTGCTCCGATTTTATGTTGTAACATTGCTTGAACATGCATATTTAGGTACTAAAATTCAAATAATGATGTCTTGTGAAGGTGTTGTGAAGTGTTGTAAGACATTTCTACATTCTTCAAGAATCTATTTATTGCAATTCACCTAGAAATCACCTTTTCATCACTAAACAAGTCATTTTTTGAAGTGTTGTAAAGTCTTGTAACAAGATTTCACGCTTTTCTAGGCATAACTTCACTATTTATCCCTTTCTCATGCTTGGTTTGGACCCTTTATGCCCTCATATGTCTCAATTAACTATATTTTTGAATGTAAGCCCGACAAACAACATTAAATACAACTTAATTCTTGACACCTATTTTCAGGTCCTAGGTTGGACTCATTCACCATGGGTGGTGAATGAGTCCCCCTAGGCTCCAAATTCAAAATTTATAAATTTTCCTTTCAGGTTTTTATTCAAAAACACTTGATGTCAGCCTGTGATGAGGTATGAATGGTTAACTAAGGTACAAGATTATATAGATAAGTTATTTTCACCTCATTTTACATCCCCCATAATCTTGTTTATTCTCATTCATTGAAGCATTCATTCACACATCATTCAAGAATTTTACAACATAAATTCAAGCAATACTCAAGCACTTTGGAGCATCCATTGACATTACTTCAGATTTCCATTATCAAGGGTTTGGTAAGTTGATAGCTATTGCATGTTTTTAGTTTATCAATCTCTTTCTTTTCATTGTTTCATTAATGGTTTGATTACCAAAAGTGGGATTTGATCAAGGAAAACCCCTATTTTCTAACCCTCAACCATTTTTCAACTATTGCATGTGTCTTTGTAGACCTAGGTATTTAGATTTAACAATCTTTTTGGTGTTGAAGATTGGTAAACAAGTCAACTTATTCATATTTCAAGCTTGGAGAAGGTTTTATGTTTGTTTCCTGTAGAATTGACTTCGACAACCTGACAATCAGAGATTTTTAGATCTGGTGTTGTAGAGTTGGATCTTGATTTTTCAAAATTTTGGGAGTAGACCGATTCACCACCAGTGGTGAATGAGTCCCCCCTTAGGACTGAAAATCTGAATTTTGTCAGATTTCAGATCCCAAAAGTGAGAAACTAGTTCTTGACACTTTTTCACTAGTAAGAGGACTAATTCGCCACCCTGGATGAATGAGTCCCACTGTGAAATTTCAGTAATTTCAGTTAGCATCCACAACATTCCAGATTCATCAAACATTTCCTAGGTGCACTCTGTTTCAAATCATTTCTTTTTGTTCTGCATTATTTCTTTATTTAGTTCATTGTTCGCTTATCACCGTGTGTTTTCCAACATAGTTTAAATCTTAGTTTTGCATTCAAATTAATTCATTTAAATCACTCAATTGCATTTATTTTACTTCATTTAGCTTATACAACATCATACATAACATAAATTTGAATGAACCCTTAGCATTTTTGGGCCCTATCTCTCTCCTTTTAGGTGAAAACCCCTAGAAGAGTTAGAGAAGTCCATAGGAAACCCCAAAAATCAATAGTTTAGCCTATAATCAAATTGGATGTAAAATTTGGACTACCTAAATATTGTGGAGAGTTAAATGCTGAGAAATTAGATGATTGGGTTCAAAAAATAGAAGTATATTGTAGGATTCAAGGAATTTTAGATGATGCTTCTAAAATACAATTAGTTACTCTTCGATTGGGAGGAACTACTCTAACTTGGTGGGAGAGTAAAACTCAAGTAGAAATTGCTCGACATGGTAGTGTCAATTTAACCTAGATTGGGTTTAAAGTTTCCCTTAAAAAAAAAAAAATCCCTTATGCTATATGCAACAGTTAACAATGAACTGGAAATTTTTTAGGTAGGGTAAGGGTTAGTCTATCCAAGACTATACTCATGAATTTAGAAAGTAGGATATTGCACTTAATGTTCCATTATACACCTAGGACACATTGCTCAAGTATATAGGTGGTCTTTGTGCTTAGATAAGGAATACCATTTTAGTTTTAAATCCTAATAATATGGATGAAGTATGTGTACAAGCCACACATTTGGAGTCCAGGGGTAAGAATAATTTCAATGAAAAGACTAACAAGAAGCCATCTAAGCTTGAAGGTATATCTAAAGGAAAATAAAAGGGGATAAATATAGCAACCATAAAGAAGGGGGGTGATAATCCCACATGCTCCCATTGCAAGGAGGGCCATGATAACTCAAAGTCTTGGAAGCTGCATCCAAAAGTAAGGCCAAAAAAGTATGGAGGAAACAAAGGAAAATAGACGACTGTTGTTGTTGTACAACAAGATCTTGGATCTAACTCTGGGGATGAGAAAAAGATTGTTACTACTAGGATCGAAGGTAAAGGAAAAGGTATATCTCTTTCTTCTAATACATTTTTTTTCAAATGAAAGTGCAAGTGCAAGTAAATAATCTTCTCCACCTAAGATTCATAAGCAAAGAAATGAATTATTTCACATTCGGGTTGTAATAAAGCATACTAAGGTTGATACTTTTTTGATACATGATCTCAAGTAAATCTAATATTTGAAGAAGTTTTTAAGAAACTTAACTTGGCTACAACACCTCATTTGAAGCTCTATCCACTTGGATGGGTTTTTAATGATCCATAGTTATAGGTAACAAAGCAATATAAGTTAATATTTGCGATCACTGCAAACTTTATCAATGAGTTACAAGTTGATGTGGTTCCTTTAGATATTTGTGGTCTTGTACTAGGGAGTCCCTATATTTATGATCGAAAGGCAATATTTTATAGTGGGGAAACAAATATCACCTTTTTAAGGATGGTAAAGAATTCATTGTACGAGCACATAAGATTAAGACTAATCTAACAATGGTGAATACTAGTCAAATGAAGAGGTTAGTCATTGCTAGTAAGAACTTTGTATTGACGATTGTAAAATCCAAAGAGGATAAATTTGAGGCATTCAAAGGGTCTGATCCAGAGCATAAAGCTGAATTGGTCAAAGTAGTTTCCACCTATGATGACTTATTTTACGAGTCAAAGGGATTGCCACCAAAGAGAGAGATATAGTATGAAATCCAGTTACAACAGGATGTGCCTCTTTCAAACATTGACATGTACCATCTATTAGTTATGTAGAATGAGGAATTCAAGAAGCAAGTTTAGGAGTTGGTTGAGAAAGGAGTTATTCATCTAAGTACCTCTCCTTGTGGTTCTCCAATTGTGTTGGTGCCAAAGAAGGATGGGTCTTGGAGAATGTGCATCGACTATAGAGCCCTAAAAAAGATAACAGTAAAGAATAGGTATCCTCTTCCCTAAATAGATGATTTACTCGATCAATTGAAACATACAGTTTATTTCACTAAGTTAGACTTGCGTAGTGGATATCATCAGGTAAGAATTGTAGAAAATGAAATTTGGAAGACAACATTCAAGAACAAACAAGGGTTGTATAAGTGGTTGGCCATGCCCTTTGGCCTTTGTAACACACTGTGGACATCAAATTCTCCATTTTCTAAAAAACAAACAATCATTAGCATCGTTAGTAAACTTAAGCAAACCAAATACGACATCCCTATGAAATAATACATCATGTATCCAAATGAAAAAAATAACTAAAGTATATAAAAGAAAAACATGAAGTATATTTATCTCATAGTGGATTGGTGCTTCTTCAATGTGGAAAGAAGCCCTTTCCCAATCCTTTGCTAAGCTCCATAATGAAGATGATATGAAATGCTATGAAGATATGATGAAGAAAATGCAAGATGATGTGTGTATAAAAAAGACTAATAGTGTGGAGGATTGATACAATAGAGAATCTCTCTATTTATAGCCAAGAGGGATAAAATAATGCCAAACATGGAGGATGTGGGACTAAAAACCAACCAATAGGAAGGAGCCACTTGTCAACTTGTGATAGGTTGAGGAATGAGCACATTTTGGTCAATGTTCCAAAGAGGGGGAGATTTGAAATTTGAATTTGAGAGTTAAATCCTAAGTTTGACCTTTGCAAGAGACATGTAAGAGACATGTAAGACCTCTTAAATTCTTTGTTGGATGTACATGTCAAATTGGGGGGAGATTCAAACTTGGAGAATATTCTCTTTTTATGCCAAGTTGAAAGAAAACATTTGATGAATTTGATTTATTTGTGCAAGTGGGAAAAGCTAGAGGATGTGATGGGTGATTAGGATTAGCATTAATCATGGATTTGATTAATTAAGATGAGGATTAGGGGTTTTGATCCATTTGACTTAGATTTAGGGATTTAAATTAAATCGAAGGGGGATGAAAGGTGATTTCATACTTGATTAAATAAATATTTGATTTATTTAATCAAAGAGGATGTTGTTAGGCTTAAATTAAATAAAGTTAATTTATTCAATTTAAATGGATCACCTTAGGATATTAATCAATTAAACATGGTTTATTTAATTGACGAGCAAATATGATTATGCATGATGTCAATTTTGTGTGTCTACACACACCAGCTACCTTCATGTGTGTCATGAATGATGTTTTTCATCCTTTTGTTGATGAATTTGTAATAGTTTATTTATACATTGATATACTTTTATTTAGTCGAACTTGGGAAGAGCATGTAATTCATGTAAAGAATTTTTTTTTGTAAAGATGTTGAAACGTGAATTCACTAAGAAATCCTTAGTGTACTTAGGCTATGTTGAGTAAGAGGTGGTCAATTCAAAGTAGACCCTGCAAAGGTCAAAGTTATTGTAAAATGGCCTAATCGAAGTACTATCACAGAAGTCACAAGTTTCTTAGGTGTAGTTCAGTACTAGAAGAATTTCATCACCAACTTCTCCTACATTGCATCGCCATTGCACACATTAACTAGTATGAAGACAACTTTCTAGTGGGGAGGTCCTCAGCAAAATGCCTTCGACAATTTGAAGGAAAAGTTGAGCACCATGCTAGTTTTGGATTTCCCAGATCTACAACAATCATTTGAGATCAAGATAGATGCAAGTGGGTTTTCCATGGAAGTAGTACTTATACAAGGAGGTAAACCAATCTACTATCACTCTAAAAACTTTATAGCTGCAATAAGTAACTATCCTGCTTATGATAAGGAATTGTATGCATTAGTTCATAGTGTTAAAAAATAGAAACACTAATTAATGGGTAAAGAAAATATAATCCACATTGATCACTAGCTACTTCAATACTTGCACTCAAAATCCAAACTGCAACCAAGTATGCACTTTAGGTGGATGGGTTTTCTACAACAGTTTCATTTAGTTATTAAGTATAAAAAAGGTGTCCATAATAAAGTAGCAGATATTTTGTCTAGACCTCCTGTCATGAATGCTATGGTTATCGTTCAAGGTAGTTCTATGGTACATGAAAGTTTCAAGAACAATACACCAAGGATGAAGACTTAAAGAATATTTATTTAGCTCTAACTACAAGAAAGCATGTAGAAGAGAAAGACTACTATGTGCAGGATAAATTGTAGTATAATTTAGGAAAGTTATCCATTCCAAAAGGTGAACAAGCAAAAGTAGTTAGGGAAGCACACACGTCATTGATTTTTGGACACTTTGGGGTAAGAAAAACAATGTCACAATTGTATAAATATTGTTATTGGCCTCGTATGCAAGAAACTATATCTAGGTACATTAGAGGATGTGTAATGTGTGCAACAATCAAGCTTAGCAATAGGAAGTTGGGATTGTACACACCTCTACCTGTACCATCCCATCCATGGGAGAGTGTTTCTATTGAATTTGTTGGGGGACTACCCATTTCTAGAAAGGGACATGATTATCTATTTGTGGTAGTTGATAGGTTGAGAAAAAAATGTATTTTAATGCGTTGTAAAACATAGGCCACAACTGAGTTGACATCACACTTGTACTTTCAATTTGTATGAGTTCATTTTGGGCTTCCTACATCTATCGTACTCAGATCAAGATTATTGATTCTTGGGGGAATTTTGGTTAGCATTTTGGGAACTCATGGACATTAGAATGAAGAAAAGTTCAACTTTCCATTTGTAGAATGATGGACAAACAAAGGTAGTGAACAAGATAGTTGTGCATCTTCTCAGAGGTTACTGCAGTAAAAATCCTAATATTGGGGATGAAAGTCTACACTATGTGTAGCATGCTTACAAACATGCAACACAATCCTCTAAAAAAAGACCTCCTTTTGAAATATGTTTTAGGTATCTTCCAAAAACACTGATGGACTTTTCTTTCAGGAAGGATGATGTTAATGATGGATGTCATGATGTAGAGGAGTCTTTGAAGTTTATTCAGAAAGTGTTGGACACTAGGAACACTGAGAAGGGGAGGTGAATTAGTGTTCCAAAATATTTTAATTTCAAATATTAAATCGTAAACTATCAACAACAAATTTTAACCTTTAATAGCATTCACAACATATAAATAGAAGCAAACATGCAAACTCATTAAAGAGACAATGTGAACACCATAACACCAGAATTTTTTACATGGAAACCCTATTAGGGGAAAAAACACAGTGGAGATTAATCCACAAAGTATACTCTTTTAAAAGTATGATCAAAAGTGAATGCACTTGCATTTAGGCACACTGCCTAGAGCTCACTTCTCAAAATAGGGAAGGCTAACTGCCTTACAAAATATTTGAGATTACATGTACAACAAAATGTTGAACTGAGAATGTAGCATCTACAAATTTTTGGATTCAATTCCAATGAGGCACATAAAATATATTTTGGACCTCTTGTCTAATTCACAGTTCTTCTCTACTCTACTCTACTCTGCTTTCTTACATGAAAACCCTTCTACTGCACAAACAAAATTCACTTCACAGATCTTCTAATATTAGCTCATACTACTGCTCTGTACTTTTTTTCTTACACACCTCACTTCATGATCCATACACTACATACACACACAAAAAATGATTTTTTCGATCTCACATATATATCCACTAACAACATTTTTTGCTATACGACTTCAAACAAAATATAATATTCTTCCACATGTTGACTCAAATCATCAATTAGAATTAATGCGTACCCACACAAGTTGGTTAGACTATAGAAGGGAACCAAATCAAAATTCCCAACATAAGAAATAGTTAAAGTAATAGTCCTCATACATCCAAAACATGCCATACACAATAGGTCAGCCATAGTGAGAAAATAAATAATAAATCATTCTACCGAATCTCTTAACTCATACATGGATTTTTGCAACACCACAAAACTTACCAATAAGGTAACATACATGCTTGACAAGCTTCCTTGGGGATCCACACAACAAAATAATGATCTGGTGAAGTATTCAAACCAACTTATCAACTGAATACTCTGTTCTTCATGCTTTCTACTGGTAGATTGCAATATTCTACTTTTCTTGCTGGTAGGAACTACTTCGAAACTATGGACCATTGTATTGACTCTAGTTTCCATCAATGAAAACATTAGCAACAAAAAACAATCTCCCAAAGCCATATGGCAACAATCTCCCTTTGGCATTGATGGCAACACTTTGTGAAAAATGACTAAGTGTCAAAACTCAAAAACACTAATCCCCCTTTGGATGTCAAGGAATTTTTCACTGCATTCTCTCCCCCTTTAACATCAATGATGAAAATTTTCGCTAATTTCTCTTCCCCTTTAATATTTTTATTGTACTCTCTTACTACATTCTCTCCTCTAATTGATAAAAAATGATGTTACAAATGTTGCTAAATTCAAAAAATTATTCTATACTTATCTTTCATTTTCAGGAGAAAATTCTTCCAAGAGTCTAGTGCAATCCCAGTAACAATTATCAGACTATTTTTTTCTGATGTTCTATTGATGACCTAGAAAAGGGATTCATGAATGGTAATGGCTCCTTCCAACTTTTCTCCTTTCTATACAACTTCAATCATTTGCTTTAATTTGCATTTAGTCTGATCCTTCACTTTCTAGAAAGTGTCAATAATTCTAGGAAAGTGAACCTTTGCATGCTCAATCTACAGCTCATAAATCTTCTTCTTAACTACTTCATCCTTGTCCTGAACCATACTGTAGTCCTGTCTGATTCTGACAAGCTCATTCTCAATTTGTTCCAACTTGTCCTTGTATTTTCCAACCACATGAGGCCACCTAAGATAGTAATTGTAGATCTTGTTTACTAAGTCAATGCACTATCTTAACACATTCATTTTGTTTTTTAGTTTGGCGAGAGATAGCCTAAACCACATCTTCAGATGTGAGTCTATTTCACCCTCTTTCTCGTCCAAAGCCACAGAGTCCATAACCTCCCTGATACATTCAATCAATTATTCTGGAAGTACATTCTACAGACTCTCCAATTCAATGTTGTTATCAATAAAGTATCTTCCTAGAATGTCCTCAATGAGGTGTTGTTCATATGATGGCCCATTTATCCATATGCCAGTTATCTTTTTCATTCCACCTTCTTCTTGAACATTCTGCAATATCTTTGCTTTAATTAAAATACCTTCTTCATCACTTTATTATGTTATTATCACATCTAGTTAATATCTTTGTGTATATTCCTTAGATTCTTCATCCACTATATCCACAACCATCTTCTCTTTACCTTTTCCCTCAACTTTTGTTGACTTAGGTGCCAAAAGAGTGTCACCAACCAACTCTCTTCCTCTCTTCTGCTTTTTCTCTACCTTGCTAGAGGATGATCCAACTTCAACTACTTTTACCAGGAGAGGAATATCAATTACACTAAAATTTCCTAACAAGTTTCTAAAGAAGATTTCATAAGCTTGTTCACCATTTTCAAAAGAGTTGAAATGCTAAAAAAATTTCTTGCAAACCATCATATTTTCCTTCCATACCACATTGTCATTTTGAGGCAAGCAATTCAGGAAATACATCATAATGCATATAGCTAGGGTACCAAACTTGAAAGAGTAATCTATATCCTTTGTCAATTGTACATTCTCCATCAATTGATCCTTTAGCAATCCACATAGATCAAAGTCTTCATTTTCTATTATCATCTTGTGAGTGATATACACTGCACCTCTTGAGGTTGATCCTTCTTTGTTTCAGAAGAAAATTTTATAAGAAATTCCATGTACAATATACCTCGTTAATGGATCTTTGATTGTTGAGATTACCATAGCCCTCTGATCTCTCGTTACTTTGGTTAGGGCTTCAATTTCGACATTCTGAATTGACTTCCTTTTCAGAACAACACCAACATTGCACAATCCTATTAGATTTCTAATTGCATCCTTAGAAATTTGATAGGGTTTATCTAAAGTAAGGATATCAGCATCCATTCTATTCAAGATAAACTGAACTACCTCTGTGTTGATGAAATGAGGAAATTCATTCCAGATGTCCAAGTTCTCATGTTTCACTCTTTCAAGTTGCTTCAATTCGATGGCAGACAACAAATTTCTTTCATCCCTAGGCTTTCAAGTACTGTATTCATCCAGAGTTACTGTTGCTTTGATTTACTTCATTTTCTGTACCAAATAGGGTTCTACCGATGATGAAATAAGTATGAAATTGATAATCAATAGAAATGCCTAGAGAATTTGTTGCTAAATTGACTTTTCCTCCTTCAAAATTTTGCTGAAAAGGTTCTTCAACTATTCTTCTCTAGCGCACGGTGACAAATGAGGGTTCCAAATGCCCTTTTATAACTTTGTACACCTAACTTCCTTATCGTATTAAATGATTTTCCCTTCAAGAAACAATCACCAAAACATTTGAGGATGAATAACACACCAATTGGAAACTTCCTACGATCCCATACCAACTACACATAGGGGGACAAAATATTTTCATAAAGAATTCCCCTAGGCCAATGGCCTGGAATCAATTGCCGAATGATCTACTAGAGGGAGATGTTGAATCTTAGTTGTGTTTATAGTTTGTCCTTGATGACAAAATATCTTTCAGTTTGTTCTCATTGATAATCTGTCTCAGGATGGTTCTCCTTGCACATCACAAGTTTTGGATGTTTCTCTTTCGGGCTTACACATATCGACATGGGTATGGCAGGGTCTCCCCGATCCACTTTGAAATGTCTTAGTTGCCTATCGGAAAGACATTTCTCATGTTATGTCAATTGAATTTAACATTCTGGTAGCTTTCGGCGTGACATTGTTCGTGGTCTTGGCGACAGAAGAAAAATATTTATCAGCATGAGTTTGGCTGTCGGGATGAGGTCTTAGCAATTTTATTATATCTCCCCGACCCACTTAAGAATGAGCATGTCAAGAAAGGAAATCGTCCTCTAGGTAATGTCATAGCGAGTCTTTCTTGTCTTACTAACTTGTGCTCAAAAGTTTTTATCTAGTTTTTCAAGAGGAGTCTCACCGAATAACTCTTTGAAAACTTCGGCCAAACTAAGCGGTATCGGGCTGAGGTCTTGGTGATTTCACTTGGTCTCACTGACTAATGCATATGGAAGTCTATCGACAAGAGTGTTTTTTTGGGTATGTAGTCTCTCTGAAGACATAGTGTCACACCGACCGTCATTGGACAATTGCTTTCGGTAGGACATTCTGGAAGTCTCTACGAACAGGTGTGAATTCAGGGTGTTTCAGTATGATTGAAACAATCTACAAGATGTCTCGTCGATGGTTTGAAGTTATGGCGACATGTATTGTACATTTGGTCTCATCGGCAAGAAAAACCATGTGTCATGGTGACCAATGTGTATCATGTGGAATTTCGGTGAAACATAGGGCAATCTCTATAGCATCTTCTCGACTATGCATTGTCTTGCTGACCGCTGATGAACAAATACATTGCAATAAGACTCATATGTTTTGATATAATGTCATAGCGAACCCATCAAGTCTTGGAAACTAAGTCTTGAGGGGATTTTGGTGAGAGATTATGTTATAGCGACTCCCATAATACAGAATTGTGCATCAGAGAGAGAACCATTATGTTACAGCAACATCACACAAGGGGTTTCTATCAAATGCTCATCGGTTTGAGATTGATACTATCTTGGCGATCTAGGGTGAGCTCGAGATGTTTTAGCAAAACAAGGGGTAGTCTATATAGAATCTCCCCAACTTCGTATTGTCTCAATGACACGAGGTGAAAAGTGACTCTCGGCAAAACATTATGAAGTCTACATGAGGTCTCATCGATATCGTTTGGTCACAGCAATAGTGAATGAAAATAAAGAAGATCTTGGTGAAAGATTTGCTGATGTCTCAGTGAATAAATAACACTTTAAGGAAGCCTATCAATGAGACATGATGTTTTCGTTATGTGTTCTTCCTGACTCTGATGGCTCATGGTCAAAGCAAATAAAGAAAAGGCTACAGTGACAGTGAATGAAACAAAAGGTCATCTCGGTGAGAAAGTCTCTTGTGTCTTAGTGAATGGTTAACGAAATCTCAAACTCTATGGCCGTTTATGGAAACTTCAAAATACAGTTGTAGGCTGACATCGTTGATTGAATTGAATCTCAGAACTATTACATGGCAGCATATTCATTGAGTTTCCTCTTTCAGCAGTTGCGTTTTTGTTTTAATGGATGATTTGCAGCTCTCTGGATAAGCGTTACTATTGATTTTTAATCATCATCGACAGACTGTCAATATTCAACTTTATATTCAAAAATCAACAAGAGAATCTGAAGATCTGGTGAAAAATGTTTTGAAGATTTCTTCACAACCGACATAATTGAAATGTAATTAAATACCTGTGTTGAAAACTATAAGGGTTGTTGATTTTGTAATTCTGAGAGTATCATTCCTTGTCTGTATGGAAATGTATGAATGAACTCTCCAGAAAGATATGTGCTTAACTGAAAACAAAGAAATCCTCTGAGTCATTATTATTGTTCAAAACATAATATGAGGGGTTGGTACTTCTTGAGATGGGTGTCTCAAAATGAGGCGCTAGTGCTCCTTGAGTGGGTGCTCAAAAATCATCCTATAAGGCATTGTGAACTTTTGTTTAAAGATTAAGCCTAGAAGGCATTTAGGGAGTGGTTTTTATACCCCAGGAGGGTTTTCCACTCGGTAAAATCTGGATTCTTCTTGTTCTTCTGAGTTCCCTTTGCTTTACTATGTTGTTGATTATTTCAATTCACTGGTTGGTTATTACTTTTCTCAATTCTGTTTATGAATGATTACATTGAACTCATGGATGCATTAATCAGAGTATATTGAGATATGATCTGTGCTATAGTTTTTGAATTTATGAAAATTGGTCAAATCTATTATAACACTAATTCACCCCCCCCTCTCAGTGTCATTTTAACTCCAACAATTGGTATCAGAGTCGAGGGTCCTCTGATAGGTTTAATTACCTTGGATTAATCTTGGTCTTGGAGTCTTTTTTTAATGGCACATTCTCAAGACGGTTCCTTTGTATCCAGAGCTCCATTATTTGATGGAACTAATTATGTGTTCTGGAAAATCAGAATGGAAGCTTTTCTTGTTTCTTTTGATGTTGATGTTTGGTGCATTGTTTTAGAAGATTACAATGTACTAGCCACTATTTCCACTGATGCTGCTGAAAAAGAAGAAGTATGAAACAAATGCCAGAGCTAATGATCCTGTGGATATTTTTAGTGAAAATTGAAGTGTCTCCATTCTCTCTAGAATCTGCACCATTAGAAAGATCTCAGCATCCTGATTCCAACGCAACTCGAACAGAGCGAAAAGGAGTCCGTTTGTGCAAGTTATGGCTAGTCAAACCTTGGGTCAAACTGGTATCAAAGGGCGTCCAGAAGGCAAAAAATGATTGTCTCAGAAATTGATGGCAATAGCGTCATCGTGAAGAGCTCGTTGAGATGATTATGATGGTGTTTGTTTCGTCGAAATTTGACGTCGTATGCTCAAGATACAGCTAGTCAAAGTTTTGAGTTGACTTTTTGAGGTGACTGTACGGATGATGACGTCAGCAGATTGTCTATACCGTACAAAATCCACATGGATGAATTCAGGCGAGACACGTGGCAATTGAGTCATCCACACAGAACCAATCATGTGATGACACGTGTCATCCGTACATCCAATCAGCATTGACGTGGCAGGTACAGTTGGTAGTTGAGTTAGCGTACAATCTTCGGCATAGTTGGCGGTACACGTCATCGAGTAGTAGACGGGTGATCCCACAATAATGGGTTACAATTTTTGGCCAAACTTGACATTATAATCAGGATTTTTCACCAGACATTCACTTTCTTACACCTATAGCAGCTAAACCATTAAGGTTTTGAAGATGAATCAAACTAGTTATTTGTTAGATATTTTGTGTAGATTCTAATTCTATTTTTTTAAAAAAAATTAAAAAAAAATTGTGAATCATTTTATGTAATTTTTAATAACTTATTTTTTCTACTAATTAGCATTTTTTAAAAGTGATGTTTACTTTGACCCACATAACTTTTTTTATAGATAGGATACAATTATAATTTTTGAAATACAAATTTTTCACACCAATATCTAGGGGATGGATATTTTTTCATAATTTTTTATTACATATTTTTCTTTAATTAATTTTCCAACTCAACATAATTATAATTTGGATAGAGGCGTACTTTGGCTAGCATAACTTTTTTTGTATTCATTTGAATTAACTTATTCTTTTTTTGTTGGAATAAGGACATCAATATCTAGGGCACATGTATTTTTTAGAATTTTTTTCCTCTATTTTTCTATTTTTTCGTATGTGTGAAATAAAGAACTTGATGTTCATTGAAAATCCTACATTCACAAGAAATAATAAATAAATATAATAATCAAATTAAACATATTTAAAATTATACTTTTTAGGAAGCTTATAATAAGGGCTATAGGCTTACAAAACATAAATTTTAAATGAATTCATTTGATCACCCAAAAGGTAAATCAAAAGTGGTTTTTTATTAGCATTTTGATAGGTGTAGAGGAGACTCGATTATAGGTATCATTTAAATCTAACAAGGTTCTATCCAAGGGGGTTTGATCTAAGGGGGTTTGATCAATCCCTCTTTAATTAAAATAATTTAAATGGAACCTTTAAAGTCATAAATCATTATATTTTCTAAAAATATGTGATTTCAGGAAAAAATCAGGATGTCCCAAAAAGTGTAACCCATTATTGTGGCAGCACCCAGACACATGGCGGGCCACATCATCGACACATCGGATTACACGTTAGTATTCTTGGCGTATAGGAATATGCCACGTGGCACCCTCCTGGTGCGACATGTGGCAGCGATGCTTCCTTCCTCTCTCCCGCGGATGTTGGTTAAAAGTTGTTGGGGGGATTCGATCCCCCCACCTCACCTAAGCGTAACATCTGCGCTAGCCGTTGCGCCGAAGCCAGCACAATCAACTCTTAAGGGTGATGGTTTCTTTTCTTGTGTTATCCCACGGACTGTGAGATCAAAACATGGCCATTGGGGTTGGAACCGCCGACCCCCGGCCAACTAAGAAAACTAGCCACCATTGCACTATTCAGCTGGTTTAATATATGTGTGGGCTATATTTGTTTTATCATGTTGTTAAAGCCAAAATTTGTTAAATTAAGGTTATGGTTAAATCCTAACCTCCTCCCTTCTATGTAAATAACAAAGGGAGTTAGGAACGACTCCTAAACATAGCATAGGGGGAGTTATACATTTAATCATGTGGTTATGATGGTTAAGCCTTATTTGGGCTTGTTACATTTAAGGGGGGATTTTAGGAGTGAGATTATGACTCATAATTTTCAAGTGAAACAGGTGCTAGGTGATATAGAGAGGAGTTCTAGGAGATTTTTGGAGCCATTTTCATACATCGGAGTATTGTTATGCTACCGAAGTACTAAAAGAAATGGTCTTGGTGCATTTTTGTAATTGATTTGGAGATTAATCAGATTGGTCACACTCCATTGGAGCGAACCCGGAGACATAGTCACGTTTGTGGCGAACTCCGTAATCAAACTCTGTTTGCACCTTCTCTCTCTTGTCTCTCGTATTCAGTTCCTCACTTTAAGTTTTGATGCATAATTTCGTTAATGTATGCATGAATTAAAATTCCACAAAGTTTTTTTTAATTAAGCATTCAAATGCAATTCAGTCTAGATCCTAATCAGATCAAGTTGGTATCAGAGCTCAGTTGACTATTATTGCAGTTGTTTTTTCTTGAATGCTAACGAGATCCAGGATTCAAAAGGGTGAAGGAAAGCTTGAAGACTTTGATCCTGAGATCGGGAAGCGAAGAACTTTTCCGAAGATGTCCTTATCTAGAATGGAGGTTCGTGAAGAAATTAGTGAGCATGAATTTCGAAGAGCATTCCTCGAGATGAAGGCTAAGGTGGACATTCTTTTTCAAGAGAGACAAGAGCAGAAGGAACATGAAGGAGGTTCGTCGAAGGAAGATGTTCATGAAGACAAGAAAGGGAAACAACATGGAGATAGTGGCAAGCAACCAAATCACCCCTTTTCTTCTTCTCCTTCCTCTTCTCCTTCTTCTCCTTCTTCTCCAACTTCTCCTCATTCTACTTCTTTTAATCCTTTCAAGAGTGGGCATAAGCCTAAAATTAAATTGGATGTAAAATTTGACTTTCCTAAGTATTGTGGTGAACTTGATGCTAAAAAATTGGATGATTGGATTCAGCAAGTTGAAGTCTATTGTAGATTCCAAAACCTATTAGATAATGTTGATAGAATCCAATTAGCTACTCTTCGTTTAGGAGGTATAGCTTTAACCTGGTGGGAGAGTAAGTCTAAGGCAGAAGTTTCACAGCATGGTAGAGTCAGTTTAACTTGGGCAGAGTTTATTAATGCTCTTAAAAAACAATTCTATCCCTTAGGCTATATGCAGCAGTTAATGATGAACTAGAAAACTTTTAGGCGAGGGAAAGGTTAGTCTGTTCAAGATTACACTCATGAGTTTAGGAAAAGGGCTATTGCTTTGAATGTCCCTTTGTACACCCAAGACACTTTGTTGAAGTACATAGGAGGTCTTCATTCCTACTTTAGGCATTCTATTTTGGTATTAAATCCTTGTAATTTGGATGAAGTGTCTGTTCAAGCTACACACTTAGAGTCAAGGGGAAAAGGATCTTTTATTGATAAGTTTGATAATGATGTAAAGAAATCTTCTAAGGTTGTAGAGACAGGGAAAGGAAAGAAGACAACTACAGTCAAGAAGGATGAAAAACTTTCTTGCACTCATTGTGACAGGAATGTTCATGATGAAGAACATTGTTGGCAGTTACATCCTGAACTGAGGCCTAAGTGGGCTCAGAAATGCAATCAGAAATAGAAAGGTAAGGAGAAAGCCACGAATGTTGTTTTGGATCTTGGTTCAGATTCTGATGATGAGACTAAAATAACAGCTATGGGTCTAAAAGGTAAAGCTCCTATTTATAGTGTTTATGTTTCCAGTTGTGCTTCTACTTCTACAGTTAATGATTTCTCTGAAGATAAGAAAAGGAATGAGCTATTTCATTTAAGGGTTGTTGCTAAGAACAGTAAAATTGATGCACTCATAGATAGTGGTTCTCACTGAGTTAATCTGATTTATGAAGATGTTGTAAGGAACTTGGGATTGAAGACTACATTGCATAAGAAACCTTATCCACTAGGCTGGATTTGTGAAAATGATAAGTTGCAAGTAACAAGACAATGCACTTTGAGATTCACAATCACTAGTAAGTTTGTGGATGAAGTATAGTTTGATGTGGTTCTACTGGATATCTATGGGATAGTGCTTGGTAGCCCTTATTTATATGATCGAAAAGCTATTTTCTACAGGGAAAAGAATCATTATCACTTGTTTAAAGATGGCATACAGTATATTGTACAATCTCATAGGATTAAGACTGATCATTCTTTTGCAAACACATTGCAGTTAAAGAGGGTAATTAATGCAAGTAAAGAGTTAACTCTTATGTCTGTCAGTACAGGTGGTTCTAAACTTGAACTTGGAGTAGCTAACCAGGGTTAGATGTTGCAGGATGCACCAGCAGTACAGCATGAGGGAATGATGATTGAAAGCATTGATGGTTCCTTGGGTAAAAATGTTCCTGTTGTAAAGGATCAATATCTTGTTGATTTATTCTCTTTCATTTCTGCATTATTGTTCAGCTTGATGCTAGTCAATTTTTGTTGGTTAGTGGTGTATACACCTAAAAATGGTTACATCACATTGTCTGGTAATTAATTAAATATTTTTAATGTTTAATTAAAATCTTCTGATTCCATCTACGTATAAATAAATTTAAATAATTTATTTATATTTCTTCTTTATTTCATTTCGATTAAATAAATAAGTTTATATAATCATCTTTTCATATTCATTTCTTAATTGACTAAATAAATATTATCGTTTATTTATATTAATTATCATATAATATTAGTTTGAATATTTTATTCAAATAAAGATTAAAATATTCTTCTTTTCTTCTAAATATCATTTATAATTAAATATTTCAAATATTTAATTAATTCCTCTAATTCGATTTTAATATCTATTCATAATTAAATATTCCAAAATATTTAATTAATTCTTCTATTATTTCAAATTCTTCTAAAGTCTATTCATAATTAAATATTTCAAAATATTTAATTAATTGTTCTAATATTTCATATTCTTCTAAAGTTACATTATAATTAAATATTTCAAAATATTTAATTAAATCTTCCATAGTTTGTAAAATCAAAAATCAAAGTGCAATAAATGAAATTAAATAAATTTATTTATTTAATTTGGGGATTATCTTCAACACCCGTGAAACAAACTTCCCAAACAGAAAATTTAATTTTCTCTGTTTCTGTGCAGGCTTGTTCCCGTGGGTTGAAGACAGGAATCCATCCTTCTCTCCAACTTCTCAACCTCTTCCATCTTCTTCTCAATTTCTCCATCTCTCACCTTTCAATTCTACCAGACAATCTCACAGCCGTAGATTCTTGCCAGCCGGGATTGTGCCTGCAAAAATCTATAAATATGACTGCCGGGAACTCCAAATCATATAGAAGTTTTAAGCAAGTAAATTATAGTCAAATTGTAAGCATTCATGGCATTCATAGAATTCATAGTACTTTCATAGCATAGAATCATAGTAATCATAGCATAGAATCATGACATTTTCCATTCACAGCCCCTGTCCATATCCGTGAGCATTTTCATATTCATAGCATATAGGATAGAATTTCCTTTTGCATAACTCGTTCTACAGGTTGCCATTCGGAGGAGCCGAGCTTATACAATCTGAGAGCAAAAGCTTCAAAAGAAATCACTATAGATAGAGGAAGATGGAACGCTTCTGAAAGCTATCTTTATTTCTTTGTTTGAGTTTTCAGTATAATGTTTCATTTTATGTTTTGTTTTATTGATAAGTGATGAAGACTATAGAGTTTCTCGCCTCCAAGAGCTAGAGTTGTTAGATGAAAGACGTCAACATGTAGCTGATCATTTGAAGGGTTATCAACAGATCATGTTTCGTAGTTACAATCATAGAGTTAAACCATAGACATTTCAAGTAGGTGACTTAGTCTTGAGAGAAAATCCACGTAATCAGCAAGACAGAGAAAAGAAAGGGAAATTTGAACCTAACTAGCTAGGTCCATTTGTTGTCATTGCAGCATACGGTTCTGGTGCATATCAATTATCCATGTCAGAGGGGGACCTGTTTGAAGAACCGATCAATAGTATTCATCTGAAGAAGTTCTATGTTTAAAAAGTCCTGAAAAAATTTAAAAAAAAATCATAAAAAGTCCTGAAAAAATCAAAAAAATCAGAAAAATCTTGAAAAAGTGCAATAAAAACAAGTAGTGAAAACCTGGCAAATAGGCGCTACTTGTGATCAAAATGGGCTCCTCCATTTATTGGTTTATGTCTTGTTTTCATTTTCAGCATCATCCATCCATATCTATCATCTGTATATGTCTTTCATATCCATATCATACAATGGAATCTTATGTTTCATACAATGGGGGCAAATGCAGAAACATAGATTGAACAAGAGAGGGGCAACAAGCTTTTCGAACATTGCAAATAGAGACCAAAAATAGTTTGACAAAACACAACAAACATTGCCATATCAAATCAACCGTAACATGTTTAGTCAATACCAATGGAAATCGAAACGACATGATCCAAACAACTATCGAAATGAGAACATCAAATGATGATAATCAAAATTGGATGATCTTAATCTGAATAAATGTTTGAAATACTTTAAACAAGATTTGAATGGTTGTTTGATTTTCTATCATATCTCTGGAGCAATTCAATGATGTACTGAACTAGAAAAGCAAGGAAGGAGTATGATTTTTTTTTTTGTCTGTTGTTTGCGAGGAAATCATTAGTACTATGCAAATTGGTCGCGAGACATGCTCTACTACGTATCATGGATGACATTTCAGAATTTGCATGAGAAAAGGATTAACTCTTGTCTGTTTATGCAAGCAATACTCAGGTCATCTCGGTTTAATTATACCTAGATGCTTGTATTAACTTGCTATATTAAAAATCATGAAAGCAATACTCAGGTCATCACTGGTGCTAACATACCCTTTGATGCTTGTATTAACTTTCAACATTTCAAAGCCCTATGATGATACCAAAAAAAAAAGAATGAATAAGCTCTCCAAATGGCAATATTGTATAAATGTCCTGCATGGTTAGTATAGATTTGCATTCATGTTAGAATTTGCATTTTGTATTCATAAATTTTCTAAAAAGCTGGCAAAGAGTCAAATGGTTATATCTTTTCGAAAATATGACTGAGTATATTTTGACATTCACAAAAACATCATTTCATACATTTTTCATATTTGCATCAAAAAATCATAAAATTAAAGCATACATCATATACATCATGCATTCATTCATCAAATAAATTTCATCTCATAAAATCATGTATATAAATATCATAAATCATGAAATCATCATATTATACACATCATATGGACACATCATATATCTCAAAAATGAATGTCAAAATATACAAGGATGTCAACTACAAATGATATAATATCATCAAAAATGAGATCATCTCATGGTGTATACAAAATGTCTCAACAGAAAATCATGAAACTATCATATACAATGCACTAGGCAGTGCTATCCTTTGATGGCGCTGGTCTAGGACCTGTACCACCTACCCCTGATGGACCTACTCCGCCTTTCCTTGGTGGCCCTCCTGGAGGTAATGGCTATGTCACACCTCTACTGGTAGTATGAGAACGACCATGAGTAGATCGTGACTGAGCATAACTCTCTCTCCGCTCAGGTGGAACGGCATCGTGATATCTAGTCCGATAGAACTCTGCCTCTCGGGTGGCTCTGGTAACCTCTCTCATCATATCACAAGTCAAGGTGCTAGCTGCTACTCTCTGTAGGCTATCTGCTAAGGCAATGGCCTGCTCACCCCGTTTTCTAGCTGCATCTCTCTCAGCAGTAACTGAAGTCAACTAACCCTGCAACTGTGAAATCAAAGTCTGTGCCTGTGCTAACTGGGTCTGCAAACTCTGTACTGTACTCTGTAAACTGGATAGCTGACATGATACTGTTGGATCTACTGAAGGAGGTGGATCCGTGTGTCTCATCCGTGGTCCACCTCTGCCACCTCTACTACCTTTGCCACCTCTCCTACCACCTCTCCTGCCACCTCTATCTCCACCCCTACCATCACCACCATCATCTCCCTCTGAGTCGTCATCTCCACCACTCTCATCATCATCACTGTCCTCTGAATCATGATCCTCTGAAGCTGAGTCCCTCTGTCATCGTCTCTATGCAATAATAGGAGCAATAGCCTCATTAGGATCAAACATACGTGGTACTGGATGCTCTAGGACATACTGGAAATACTCTGGTGTTGTCCCTGCATCAAGGACATCCACTCGATAATCCCACATCTGTGCTCCCAGACTGGTAAACTCTGCCACTGCTGTCTCATATGAAATCCGTGGACCCCACACTGCAAGCTCTAGCTATCGTCGTGCATAAATGGCTGAACCCACAGGCATACCCTAAATCCGACCAAACTGCTGACATACTCGTCCAGCAAGAAACCTCTCAATGATCCATGTAGTTTGCCCAATCAAAAATCTGGAAGTACATACATATGGCATCTCCCTCGCATCCTCTGGCCATGGCTCACAATCTAAATACGATCTCCAGCATACTGTATCCAGACTATCCAATAGTCGCTGCCAATGCACTAGTTTGCCTAGTCTCGGCTGAGCAATAATGTGAGCATATCTCCATCTGTATGCTCGACTAGCTAGTCGCTGTCCTCGAGTCAATGGACGTAAAACAGCAAAGTGCTCTCATGCCCATATCTGTAATAATGAGCACCCAACAGCAAAACTCTGGCCTCTACCATATACAATATGATGTAACTCATCATATAGGTGGGCTAGCATGCATGTACCCCATGCATAATGTGTCCCCTGCATCACCATGCTCTCCAAAACACGACCCCATCCAATCACAAACCCCTTCGACCTATGGTCGGGGCACAACACACCTCCAATAAATCCTGCAAGTACAGATGGTAAAGGTGGATATGTATCTGTAATCTCACCCCATGGGATGAAGTATCTAGCAATCTGATCATCTCATAAAATCCTCCTCAAAGAATCAGTACCTCCAACCTCTTGGCTATCAAAAACAACTATCTCTCCCATCACTGGGATCCGTAGGATGCGATATACGTCCTCAGGGGTCACTATAATCTCGCCTGTCGGTAAATGAAATGTGTTGGTGTCACTATGCCACCGCTCAGCAAGAGCTATCAATAGAGCCCTGTTGAGGCAAACCTCAGGCATGTCAAGTAATGCACTCAATCCACACGCATCAATCACATCTCTATCTGATTGTAACAAATGTGGAATCAATGTCCATGTGCTCAGAAATGTCTCTCGTAACTGCAAAACACCTAATCTCTCCTGTAGACATATCATCAAAGCAAAATCAATATCAAATCATCATAACGTATCACTCCAAAACAGAACATCAAATTATTTGTTTTTTTCATCATCATCATGAAATACGAATAATATCAAAATCATGTTTGTTTTTAACAACCTTAGAAGCAAACAAATCAATCAAACTATTTGTTTTTCATCATCATGGAAAGCAAATAAGCAACATCACGTTTCTTTCTAACAACTTTAGAAGAAAACTTATCTATCCTATTTGTTTTTAACAACTTTAAAAGCAAATCTATCAACTTTTATTTGTTTTCCAACAACTTTGGGAACAAATTTATTAGGTCACAACAACATATGATTAAAGGCACTACAAAATTGGTTAAATGCGCTATAAAATTCATCATTGGCGCTATAGAATTAGTCACGCTATAGAACTCATCAAAAGCGCTACGAAAACTATCATATGCGCTATAGAAATAAAGGTGCTATGAAAAACATTAAGAGCGCTACGAAATCAATCATCGGCGCTACGAAATCAATTGCGCTACGAAATCAATCAAAAGCGCTACGAAAACTATCATATGCACTACAGAATTGAATGTGCTACAAAAAATATCATATGAGCTATGAAAAGTCTTAAAAGCGCTAAAACATCCTTTTCTACATCAAAACATGGAAAAATGTGCACTACACGGAAATTTTTTGAAAAACATGAGATTTACGGGATACATACTGGAGGTCTATAGTGTGCTGGCCACTGATGTCATCGAATACACTCGAAACGGTGCTGGTGAACTAGAAGTGCCATAATTATCAAACCAGAGCTCAAAAATTTGCAAATTCTATTAGGTTAAAATTGAAAATGACATGGAATATGACATTTTTAACCTATATAATGGTAAAATTGGGGCATTTTACCACATTTTGACATAGCAGGAGTAATTTCTTCATCAATTTTTCATTTCGCATCTTTCCGGGTAAATTTTCTTCAAATCATTAGTTTCAAACGATGAATCGACATCTTCAAAATCATAAAAATCAAAATTTTTTGCAAAAATCCATAAAAAAATAAAAAAATAAATAAAAAATTCACAAAAATTCAAAATATTATTGATTCATCGTTTGCGGGGGCATATACCTATCGATAAACCTGACATTCAACATTTGGGGCAAATTTCAAAATTCTTTGAAGCAATGCGTAAAACACATCACTTCAAAGAGGGGCAAAATGTATAAACTTAAAAATGGTTACATCACATTGTCTGGTAATTAATTAAATATTTTTAATGTTTAATTAAAATCTTCTGATTCCATCTACGTATAAATAAATTTAAATAATTTATTTATATTTCTTCTTTAATTCATTTTGATTAAATAAATAAGTTTATTTAATCATCTTTTCATATTCATTTCTTAATTGATTAAATAAATATTATCGTTTATTTATATTAATTATCATATAATCTTAGTTTGAATATTTTATTCAAATAAAGATTAAAATATTCTTCTTTTCTTCTAAATATCATTTATAATTAAATATTTCAAATATTTAATTAATTCCTCTAATTCGATTTGAATATCTATTCATAATTAAATATTTCAAAATATTTAATTAATTCTTTTATTATTTCAAATTCGTCTAAAGTCTATTCATAATTAAATATTTCAAAATATTTAATTAATTGTTCTAATATTTCATATTCTTCTAAAGTTACATTATAATTAAATATTTCAAAATATTTAATTAAATCTTCCATAGTTTGTAAAATCAAAAATCAAAGTGCAATAAATGAAATTAAATAAATTTATTTATTTAATTTGGGGATTATCTTCAACACTCGTGAAACAAACTGCCCAAACAAAAAATTTAATTTTCTCTATTTCTGTGCAGGCTTGTTCTCGTGGGTTGAAGACAAGAATCCATCCTTCTCTCCAACTTCTCAACCTCTTCCATCTTCTTCTCAATTTCTCCATCTCTCACCTTTCAATTCTACCAGACAATCTCACAGCTGTAGATTCTTGCCAGCCGGGATTGTACCTGCAAAAATCTATAAATATGATTGTCGGGAACTCCAAATCATATAGAAGTTTTAAGCAAGCAAATTATAGTCAAATTGTAAGCATTCATAGCATTCATAGAATTCACAGTACTTTCATAGCATAGAATCATAGTAATCATAGCATAGAATCATGACATTTTCCATTCACAGCCCCTGTGCATAATCTACAGCCCCTGTCCATATCCGTGAGCATTTTCATATTCATAGAATATAGGATAGAATTTCCTTTTGCATAACTCGTTCTACAGGTTGCCATTCAAAGGAGCTGAGCTTATACAATCTGAGAGCAAAAGCTTCAAAAACAACCAATAAGCACAAAGTCTTGAGGAATGAGATCCTATATACCCTTTTCAGAATAATTACTTGATGAAAATATACAGCATAAAATAGCTCAAAGACTGTAATTATGATGTATCTTTTGACTACTTTAAATGAGAAATACTATGAGCACAAAGACTTATAATTCTTCTCAATTTCTAATACTAATTATGAATTCAATCTTCACATTTACAACACAAAGACTGCAGATATTTAAATCGAATCTCTCTCTAGCAATCTTCTACAACTCTCAAGTAATCACAAAATGATGCCCCAAAATGACATAAGAACATTAAGGATGCAAAAATGAGAATTCAGCTCAAAGTCTGAAATTCCAGCTTCTTGACATTACTTGAAAATTCACAATATTCCACTATAAAGCTCAAAGACTTTATGAGTACAAAATTTTGCAGAGTTTTCTTGCTTGCTAAAAAGATATCTATTACAATAGACCCCTCAAGTATTTATAGGAGGAAGGTCTGGAGAAAAAGGTGGGAGGATCTCAACAAACTTGAGAAAATCTCTCAACCGATAACTAATTGCAATTGACTTATTCAAAATTACAATCCAAATTGTGATTTGTCTTGTAAGATTTTTACATGTAATTACATTTTCCAAAATTGCAAGGAAAGAACACTTGCAATTGCAAATTTGTTTTTACATATAATAATTCCCGAAACCAGCTGATTCAAAAAGTGCAAATTTGTTTTAAAATGAAATTGCGTTGGTTCCTAAAAACCCCGATTTTAGTTTTTATTGACATTTTGCATTGTAAAAATCTTCAAAAAGTCCGACACCATTCAGATTCGAGCTAGTTGAATCCTTGTTTCCTTTCACTTCCCTGATTCAAGGAGATTTTATCGACCTTAATGCTTGATGTTTGGATTTTTGTCAGTAAATACCTGAGTTTCTATCATCTTCTCATCACGCCTAGGGTTTTATCTCCATTGTTTTCAAAAAGTGAGCTGGTTTCGGAGGGTTTGGAGGAGTTGATTCTTCGTCGTAAGAAGGGACAAAGCTCTCAAGAAATATCTCCTGGTGAACAATATAAGTTTGAGTTGCTCACTAGTATATCCTCCCTTGCACGAAGTACTAGCTTCCCTCCATCCAAGAAGAAAAATCCCATCCCAAGTGAACATTCAGCCTTTTTCCTCAAGCCTTTGATTTCAGTTGTTCCTACTATCCAAGCAATGGCTCAAGGTCCATGGGGAGCAACTTTTGGTCCTTTAAATCTTACTCCACCTCTTCATGCTCTTCCACAAGGCTCACGCAAGAATCTGCCTAAGTTTTATGGAGATGGTAAGCAGCACCCTGATGAACATATCAAGGCTTTTTCAATGGCTTGTGGTGTTCTAGGAGTAGAACATCAAGATGTTGTTGTACGATTGTTTGTGGAAACACTACAAGGAATTGCAGCTGACTGGTTTTACAATTTGAGAGCAGGTGATATCACTAGTTGGGATACCCTGAAGACTAAGTTTGAAGAACGTTTCAAGCTTGCCGAAGATGAACATGCATTGCTGGCTCAACTGACTCAAATGAAGAAGGATACACATGAGAATATGCGTGAATTCATTGCAAAGTTTAATAAACTAGCAAACAGAATTCCTACTGATTCTCAGCCCACTCCTGCAAATCTCAAGTGTTTCTTCATCAACACTCAGCTGCCAGAAGTCAGTTTTCTTCTGAGAAGGGAAACTCCAACAACTTTAGCTCATGCTCAAGTTCTTGCTACAGAAATTGAAGATGATTTGATCTTGGCTGGGAAAATCCAGAAGGATCCTAATCGATTCAAAGGAAATTCCATTTCTGAGTCTTCCACTTCAACTTCTATTGATCCTATGGTACAGAAGTTGGCTAATGAACTTCTCGCTTTGAAGAAGCAAGTTTCACAAGCTTCTTTTGCTGCTCCATACAAGGATATTCCTAGGAGGACATATCCAAATTCTGCTTCTAACTATGCTGCCAGAAATCAGAACTAAATTGCCTCCTCCTCCTGAGAGGCTTGCACTTGAAGCACCTCCAAAGAATACAGCTGTTGGTTATTATGAAATAGATCGAGAAGAACTATCTTCCAATGATTTCCAAGCGGAAGATGAAGCTGTCTTTAATCAAGAAGATGAAGAGGCAGCTGGCGACTCCACAATACGATACATGCATTATGATGATTCAGCTGAAATGAAAATGTTGAGAGTCAAGCATATGCTGTTATCACAAGATCCCAGACTCGGTTGGCTCAAAAGGATGAAGAAGCAAAGGTGAAAAACAACGTTCAGTTGCCGGTGACCATTGCTAAGAAGGGAATGCCATTGCCTACCTTGACCAAGGATTCTTCAAAAAATCAAGTAAGCAATTCTCCTTCTGTTCTTTCTAGTGAGCCTAAGACTAATGTATCTAATCCTAAAGTACAAGCTGAGAATATATCATCTATGTCTCTAGCAAATTCTTTCCAAGCTTTTGATATTATTGACCATGCTAGGAAGACTAAGATCCAAATGTCTGAGGTTGAGTATCTTCAAGCCAATCCTGATCAGCTTGAGAGATTGGTTAAATTTGTTAAAAGTACTGAAACTCGTCCTGTTTCAAACAGCCCTATTGTCCAAGAACCCAAGAATCTGCCCAATAATTTGGTTATCATTCCATCCTCAGTTCCAGGAAAGATAGATCCTTTCTATATTTCCTTGCTTATTAATGGTTTCAAATTAAGTAACTGTATTATAGATTCTGGTGCTTCGGATAATGTCATGCCAATCAAAGTCGCTGATTGTCTTGGATTAACTCTTACCAAAACTTTTGGTAATTGTTATTCTATGGATAATAAACAAGTACCTCTTGTCGGGCAAATCAAAGATGCACAATTTTCCTTTGCAGCCTTTCCTGAGAAAAAGATAAAGATGACTATCCTTGTCACAGACGTCCCAGCTTCTTATGGAATGCTCCTTGGACGTAACTTCTGTAAAGATGTAGGAGGCAAGCTCAACATGGATATGACAGAGGCCAGAATTCCTGTGAAGGGTGTTCTGCAGAAACTTGTTCCTGAAAGAGAAACCAAGTATACAGTGGTGAAATCTGATGATCCTCATGCTCAGATTCTTTTTGAATCAGCTGGTTTCGGGAATTATTATCTCCATATTGATGAAATCTCTGAATTTACTGAAGATTGGTGTTCTACTGATTCTTTGACTCTTTCAGTAAATGAAGGGAGTTCTAATAATGGAGAAGATTCAATACTAGCTGGAAACCCTCTTAATCGTATGATAGAAGATGTTGAATCTTCTACTACAGAAAAGGATACTAAACTTCTTCCTCAAGATGAAGAAAATCAGTCTTCTCCCATGGAAGACGAGAGTACTCTTACTTCCACCTTTGAAGTAGGAGAATCCAATAGTCTTTATATTGATGATAGCTCAAATGATGTTTGGATTCTAGAATTTGACGACAGTTGTGCTACTAATGGATCCGGAGCTAGTGTGGTTCTGATTTCTCCAAAAAGGTTAGATCTTTCCATATTCTTTCAAATTGTAGTTTCCAAACACTAATAATATAGCTGAGTATGAAGCTCTCTTATTAGGCATGAGTGTTGCACTTCAGATAGGAATTAAAAATCTGCACGCTCAAGGAGATGCAGAATTGATAATTTGTCAAGTAAGGAATATCTATCAGACAAAGAATGATAGACTTCGACATTACCGTAATTTGGTATGGGAGAACATTCAAGACTTTGATGCTTTTAGCATCTCAGTTGTTCCAAGAGAATTTAATGATAGAGCAGATTCTCTTGCTGTTTCAACAACTCTCCTTATTCCTCATCTTGATTTTAATCAAGATAAATATATTGTTGAAATAATCTGCAGACCTAGCATTCCAGATAATTGGGACCATTGGTAGATTTTCAATGATGATAAACAGATTATTAACTTTTTACAATTGATGATGGTTTTAATAATCTGTATTTTGAAGGTAGCAATTCTTCTCCTTCCTCAGATTCTATGTCAGATACTTGGTCTGAATCTGATGGAGAAATTCTGCAGTTAAAAGGGAATAAAATTCCCAAGGGACTGGTATCTCTGGAAAAGCTTTTTGACAAGCATGATCGATATATCAAAAAGAAGCAACAAGTGAATTCAGATTCTCCTACAGGGTATGACAAGTATAACATTGGGTCTGAAGATGATCCCAAAATGGTTAACATTGGTAATAGTTGTACTCCAGAGGAGAGAAATCAGATTATTCAATTGTTACAGTAGTATAGAGATGTGCTAGCTTATTCCTATGATGATCTGAAATCTTTTTAGTCAGGAGAAGTTCAGCATGAAATTCCTTTGAAAAGTAACGCAGCTCCTTTTAAACAAAAGCAGCACCAGTATAATCCCAAAATTTCTTGCACTATCTATTCTGAAATTCAAAAGATGCTAGACGAACAAATTATTTTTCCTATTCATCATTCAACTTGGGTAGCCAATATAGTTCCAGTACGCAAGAAGAATGGTGAGATTCGCATCTGTGTGGATTTTCGGAATCTCAATCAGCAGTCACTGAAGGATAATTATCCTTTGCCTATTATGGATCAAGTGCTCCAGACAGTGACAGGTTCTCAAATGATGTCTATGCTGGATGGATTTTTAGGTTATAACCAGATTGAGGTAAGTGAAGTAGATAGACATAAAACTGCTTTTACTACTCCATGGGGTACTTTTGCATATCGTAGAATGCCTTTTGGATTAATTAATGCAGGGGCAACCTTTCAAAGAGTAATGGATTTAGCTTTCTGTGGTATCTTAGGAAGGTATATTGTGGTGTATTTGGATGATCTCACCGTCTTTTCAAAAGATCATGAGAATTATTTATTTCATTTACAAGATGTGTTGGAGAGATGTCGCAAACATGGTGTTTCTCTTAATCCCAAAAAGTCTATCTTTGGGGTTACCGAAGGTAAACTTCTAGGACATGTTGTATCAAATGAAGGAATCAAGATTGATCCTGAGAGGGTAAAGTCTATTCAAAATCTCCCTTTGCCATCTAGTAAGACAGATGTTCATTCTTTCTTTGGGAAAGTGAATTTCTTGAGGAGATTTGTCCCAGATTTTGCTGAGAAAACACGTCACATCATTGATATGATGAAAGGGAAAGTTGTTTTTCATTGGAATGATGAAGGAAAAGCCGCTTTTGCTGAAATCAAAAATGCAATTGCTCATGCCCCGGTGCTAGTTAGCCCAGATTACACTAAAGATTTTATTATGTATAGTTATGCTTCAGAGCATACTATGTCTGCTATCCTGATGCAGCAAAATTCAGAAGGGATTGAGTCTCCCATTGCCTTCATGAGCTGTCCGTTAAAGCTTCATGAGCTCAAATATTCTACAGTTGAGAAGTACGCTTTTGCTGTTGTGAAGGTAGTCAAGTATTTCAGGTTCTACATTCTCAACTCTCATACGATAGTGCTAGTTCCGGATACAGCTGTCAAATCTATTTTGACACAACAAGATTTTGGTACAAAAAGAGGAAATTGGGTGGCTAAAATCCAAGAGTATGCTTTAGAAATAAAACCTACCAAGCTTGTTCGTGGTAGGGGTTTATGTCAGCTGATGGCTGAAGGTAGTTCAAAGGAAAGTGAAGAGGAGACTTATGAAGACCTTCCTAAAGTGTTGTTTGTCAACACTACTGATGAGTGGTATTCTAATATTGCCTATTTTATGACTTATGGTGAATGTCCAGCTCATCTCTCTTTCAAAGAAAAGAGAAATTAAAAACTCAAAGCTGCAAACTATGTTCTTTGGGATAATGGTTTGTACAAAAGGACTCTTGATGGTAACTTTCAGCGTTGTGTTGATAAGGCGCAGCAAGACAGGTTGCTTGAATCTTTTCACAATTTGGCATGTGGTGGCCATTTTTCTCCATTAGTAACTGCTCACAAGATCTTGAGAGCTAGGTATTATTGGCCGACACTTTTTCAAGACACATATAAATGGGTTTGTAAATGTACATAATGCCAGCAATTTGTTGGTAAGCAAAAAATGATGGCACAACCGTTAAAACTAGTTGTAATAGAAGAACCTTTTAGGCAGTGGGGAATTGATTTCATCGGCATCATTAATCCTCATTCAAGTGCTGGACATACCTTTGTTCTTGCTGCAACTAACTATTTCACCAAGTGGGTAGAGGCTATTCCTGTGAAACATGCTACTTCTGAGGTAGTATGTAGATTTTTGAAAGAAAACATCATATCGAGATTTGGTGTTCCTTATAAGGTGGTGACTGACAATGCATCCTCTTTCTCATCTTATGAGGTAACTCAGTTTTGTTTTGATTATAGCATAATATTGGCCCATTCTTCAAATTATTACCCTCAAGGAAATGGTCAAGCTGAATCGAGTAACAAAAATCTGATTACTATTATCCAGAAGCTCGTTGATGAAAATCAAAGATCATGGCATAAAGTGTTGTATGATGCTTTGTGGGTTGATCGCATTACACCCAAATGAGCCATTGGCATGTCTCCATTTCAGTTGCTCTATGGAGTAAATGCAAAAATTCCTATTACATTGGAACTTCCAGCCCTCAAGTTGATCAAGGCCGTAGAAGATGCTACATTTGAAAGTTCTCTTGATAAACGAATAATGTTTCTCTCAGTTAGAGGAACAAAGATCACAAGTAGTGGATCGTATCAATCACCATCAGAAGCAAGTTAAAGCTCTCTTCGACAAAAAAGCAAAGCAGAAGGTCTTCCAAGTTGGTGATCACGTCTTGCTTTGGGATAAAAGGAGGGAACCAAAAGGAATGCATGGGAAATTTGATTCTCTTTGGCGTGGTCCTTTTATAATTCATCAAATAATTGGTGAGAATAGCTTTCTACTGGCGTATCAAGATGGCACTCCGTTCCCACTTCCTTACAGTGGGCAGCATCTAAAACACTATTTTTAGTAGAGTTTTAGATTAGTTTCTGTATATAAAGTTTTAGTCTTTTAGTCTTTTTAGTCTTTTTAATCTTTTGAGTCTTTTCTTTGTGTTTTGTTTAATGACTCTGTAACCCAATGAATCCTAAGGCACTTCTAGATTCTGGATTCTACTACCTTCGTTTTCGAAGGTAGTTCCCCAGTCGGAGCCAGCTGTTATCCCAAATTTTTGACTCGTTTTAAAATTTGGATAACCAATCAAAAATTTCATAAATTTTGAGACTTTTCTTCTCTAAGGCACGCATTACGAGGTGAAAAGAGTGACAAATCTCAGTTTTAAGTTTATTAACCTTTGGGCTACTCTTTTTCCTTCTTTTGTTTCCGTTTTCGTCAATTTTTGAGTCGTTTTTGGTGTCTTTTTGACCAATTTCGGGTTTTTAAAGCAACTCAGCAAATAGGGAAATTTTAACTTGAAAGCAAAATTGCCAAAGTGTTCAAAAATCCTGAAATTGCTTTAGTGACTTAAAAAGTCCGATTTTTTGACAAGTCCTTATGTTTTGACAAAAAGCAAAATTGTTATTTGGCTTTGAAAACCCGAATTTATTTGAAGTCTTCATATTTGACAAAAGTTAAATTGCGTTGAAGTCTAAAAAGCCCGATTCATTGCTAAATGATTCAAAAAAACTTGATTTTGCTTTGTCATTTGTAAAAGCTTTAAAAAAGTGCGAATTTGTTTTAAAATAAAATTGCGTTGGTTCCTAAAAACCCCGATTTTAGTTTTTATTGACATTTTGCATTGTAAAAAGCTTCAAAAAGTCCGACACCATTCAGATTCGAGCTAGTTGAATCCTTGTTTGCTTTCACTTCCTTGATTCAAGGAGATTTTATCGACCTGAATGCTTGATGTTCAGATTTTTGTCAGTAAATACCCGAGTTTCTATCATCTTCTCATCACGCCTAGGGTTTTATCTCCATTGTTTTCAGTTCGAACTTGCTTCAGGTATTTTACGCATTTCTTTATCTTTCTTTTAATGTTTTTTTGTCATTTATTTCTTTATGTTAGATGTCATTCTCATTTATGTATATATCATTTTAAGATTTTAATGTCTTTTGCGAAACGCGTTTTTTTTATTTTTACATGTTTTTATACTATTTTCTGCCTTTATCAATGGTCGTTTTTATATATATTTGTTGGTATCCGTCTTTATGTTACAAAAAACGTGTTTCTCTGTCATTTTCTTCTTTTCTGAAATGCATTTTCACTTAACTCACCTACGTTTAATATGCATTTCTTGTATTCCCTTCATTACATCCTTCATTTTCCTTCATTCCATCATTCGCTCTCATATAAAATGCATTTTCCATCTTCCATTTATCCTTCATACCTCACGCACCCTTCATTTTCCTGCATCTCACTGAAATTTGCTTTCCATCTCATATCCTCCATACTTTTATCTTTAAACTCCATATATAATGCATTTTTCACTTTTAAATACCTTATAATGAGAACGTGTTTTTCACTTTACCATTCCAGCGATAAACAATTCATTCTGTTTCCATTTATCCATCTTCCATGCCCATTTCCTACATTTTCATTCATCCACTTCAATCTTTCATTGTCATTTTTCACAAAATAATTCACTTTGTGTCTTATTTCGGGTTTTGAAAACCAAAATGCAATTTCTGGATTTGCAGTTGAAATAACAATTTTCAGAATTGCAAAATTGAAAAATTGTTAAACTTCCAAAAAACCCCGACTGCCTTTGTAGAAATTGTCATAAAGTCTTAAAAACCTGAAATTGCAAAAAGAAGAAATTGCTAAAGCATCAAAAAATCCCGAAATTGTTGAAGTTATTCAAAAACCCGAATTGCCTTAAAAAGCACAAAAGTTGACCTTTTTGGGAAAAATTCCAAATTCAAGCCAAAAATCTCTTTGTCTTGCTGTTGTTTCAAGTAGACAAGTCGTTATTTTTGATTTCCACCATCCTGCCATTTTTCCATCAAATTCCAATTTGTCTTCAACGTCCACCTTCCATCATTCTTCCAAAGACCATTTCATTGTCTTAGGGTTTTAGTTTCACCATGTCCACTCACGTTGATGCTGATGATGTTCTGACCTTATGGGGTTTTCACCGCAGTCTTGCAGATTCCTGTTCAATGACAGACGAGCCAACTTCTCCAAAAAGAAAAAAGATGAAATACAAGTTTGATAAATATCAGAATGAGATTTCTCCGTCTCATGTTGTTTCAAATATCGATGAGATCAAAGACACAGAAAATTGGGCATATTGATATGTCCGAGTTTCTTGAGAGAGCTGAGAAATCCACTTCTTCTGATATGTAGAAATTGCTGAGAAGTCATATCCATCTGGTGTCTTCTTTTCCTATTGCTGCCCTAGAACCTGAATTCATCCTTGCATGTGCAGGGCACTTTGATAGAGAATCCAGAACTATCAAGGATGATGATGGCAACGTGGTTATCAAACTTGATGCTAAAACAATCAACAAAGTTTTCAGAGTTCCTGATGCTACTACATATTCAGAAATCTCATTGAAGAGTGCTCACAGACATTTTGAGCAGAAAAAGAGTGATTGTATTAGACATATCAATTCTAAGTGGCTTCTCAAATCACGACCTTGTGTGACCCGGATACCCAAGTTGTATCGGTCTGATTGTATAGAGGAAATTAGTGATATGATCACTCTTCTGAGCAGAATAGCAGGGTTGAAGGTTTCTAATGTGTTTGAAAACTGGATGTATAAGTTCATGGTGGTTATTAGAAAAGCACAGCATCCAATTTTCTGGGGAGAAATAATCAGTGACAGTTTGTGTGAATAGCTTGCACAAGTCCCTACCACTCTTACCTTCTATATGAACTCATACTTGGTTTATATAGCAGCTTCTTTGAAACATTTTCCAGGCCTATCTCCTGAAGGTGATAGATCATTAGTGCCTGTATGGGAATATTATGATCAGCTGACTTTTATTCCAAGTCGAGCGCATTATAGAAGGGTTCAAGATGCTTTCTTTGGTTACTTTATGTGTTTGTTTGACAAAGAATTGGTAAACAACAGGGTATCTGAGGCAGCTTGGAATAAAGTAAATGAATATGGTTGCTTATTCCTTCAATTCCCTACCTTCACTTATATGAGAGTTGGCTGCTTTGAAGATCAACCTTATATGCTTCCAAGGTATCTGACTGATAAGATTATTTTGATGGAGCTGGGAAGGTAATTGATGACAGTTCATTCATGTCAAGCTACGCAACACAAGTCTGGAATCAACATTTCTTCACATAATCCATTGATAATCGGCAGGTATTCTTTGACAACTTCTTCAAGAGCCAAAGCAATGGAGACTGAACTTCAGGAAATAACATTGAAGAGATTCCAAGCTAGAGTAGATTTTGATTATAGAAGAATGAAAGATAAAATTAAAAGAGCTTTCACTCATGTCCACCGCATTGAAGACATTTGGGCAGACCTCCGAACAGAAAAGGATATATACAGAATGGATTATTGCAGGCTAACTTTGGAGCAAATTATTGATCTAAATCTGACTTTAATTCTAGAGGGAGTAATTGATGATAGGAAAATTTTGGATCCTGAATACGAAGAACAAGGAGTTGCTAATGCCCCTATTCCTACAATCCAGTGGTCTCAAAAGGAATCTGTCTCTATCTTTGATAGATTTCAACCAGTCTTGGCGAACACCAACTCTTGGCTCAAAAGCATAGGCGTCAAGACTATCAAAATCAAAGTTAGGGCTGAAGATGATCCAGCTGGTCCTAGGTGGTTGAAATCAGAAATTAGAGAGTAGTCAAAATAAGGAGCTTCCTCTTCAGGTTCTAGAATTAAATTGAAGGTAAGCCGAGCTACAGTACAACCGTTGGAGAAGGAAACATCAAAGGGAAAAGAAATCAATGAAATGCAGATTCAAGTTTTGGATCAGCAAGGAGAAGACGAGGTTCTTGAGACCTCTACCATTCTAAGTGAGATAACTCCTCACATTGAAGCTCCAATACCAAAATCAGCCATATCTCCTATGTCCCCTATCGACAATGATGTTGATTCCTTTTCCACTGTATTTGTTCCTTCTATTCCACCTCAAGAGGCTAGTTATCAATCTTCATCAATAGTGAATACACCCATGATGAGCTTGCCCAATAACTTCAAGAGTATTTTTGACATAAATCCAATCTTTCCAGCCATGTTAGAAATGACTCTTCTAGAAATAGATACATCTGTAACAAGCTTTGATTCTTTCATGGCCAATCCTAGTTGTAATTTGTCTTCTGCACAAAACATAGTTGCTGTACAAACTGAGGCACCATCTAGAATTTTTGTTGTATCACAAACCGAGCCAATTTCTACAGAGACTACAGTTGCCATTTCAGATGTGACAACCTTAGATCTTCCTCCATGGTTGAATTCAATTGCTCCCAAAAGGAAGAAACAAGCAGTGTCTCCTGATATTTTTGATTTCCAAAAATTGAAGAAATCAAAACCGATGGTTACAAAGAAAGCAAAAACAGTCTCACAAGTGTTTGTTGACAGCAATAGAATGAAATACGCTGAGATTGCAGAGCCTCTTGTTGATAAACCACATGAAGAAATGTAGGTATCTGATTACAGGTTCACTAGAGTGGAATTGGGCAAGCAGACTCATGCCAATATGATGCAAGATGCTCAAAGTTCAGTGACCATTTTGAAACAAAGCTATAATGAACTTTTAGCTAAAAAGGAAAAGCTTAAAGAAGACAATGCTCAGCTGGTTTCAGTTATTCAAAGGATTACAGGATCATCAGAAGCAGTTGATTCTCTATCAACAGCTCCTCCCAATGAATCAATTAGGCAATTAGAAAGAATTGCACAAAATGCCAAAGCAGTTGATTCATGGATAACTCAGCTGATTGATCAAAGTATTCCAATGATTGAGAAGACCTTGCAAGTTCTCAAAAATGTCAAAATAGCAAAGATAAAGCTAAATCAGACTTTGGAAGCCTTCAAGCAAAGTTTGGAATTGCTTGAAAAAGATTTAAAAATCTGGCATGAGATAGATCAAGTCAAGTTACAAATTCTATGCAGCAACTCGATCTTGCCAAATAGAGAGAAGTACATAGAATTTGAAGAACTTATGACGAACAAGTCATTGGTCATTCAAGATCTTATCAAAGATATCCACGCCACTTTAGAAATGAATGTGGAAGTTCAGCAAGATATTCTTTCAAGTTTTGAGAAGATCTCTTGTACAGTTTTGAATCAAGAAGGTGAATTACTTGCAGCTGATTTAGTCACTACAGAAATGGCAGCCAATCTTCGTCAACAAATGGAATCGGAGCATTTTTCTATGGATTCAATTCATAAGCTTGTTAATCATCAGACAATCCTTGATAAGATGCAAACTTCCTATGAAGAACATAGACTGGCAACAATCAGATACTTTGATGTAATCTTGAAGACAGTTGCAGTAGCCAAGAACACATTGGGTCCAGATCCGAATGAATTGCAAACCATCATCAACAAATTCTTATCTTTCAAAGATAGGAATGATACAAGTTAAAATTTTAGGTTGTTTTATGTATTTTTACTTTTGACAAAATATATGTAAAAACAAATTTTGCAATTGCAAGTGTTCTTTCCTTGCAATTTTGGAAAATGTAATTACATGTAAAAATCTTACAAGAAAAATCACAATTTGGATTGTAATTTTGAATAAGTCAATTGCAATTAGTTATCGGTTGAGAGATTTTCTCAAGTTTGTTGAGATCCTCCCACCTTTTTCTCCAGACCTTCCTCCTATAAATACTTGAGGGGTCTATTGTAATAGATATCTTTTTAGCAAGCAAGAAAACTCTGCAGAATTTTGTACTCATAAAGTCTTTGAGCTTTATAGTGGAATATTATGAATTTTCAAGTAATATCAAGAAGCTGGAATTTCAGACTTTGAGCTGAATTCTCATTTTTGCATCCTTAATGTTCTTATGTCATTTTGGGGCATCATTTTGTGATTACTTGAGAGTTGTAGAAGATTGCTAGAGAGAGATTCGATTTAAATATCTACAGTCTTTGTGCTATAAATGTGAAGATTGAATTCATAATTAGTATTAGAAATTGAGAAGAATTATAAGTCTTTGTGCTCATAGTATTTCTCATTTAAAGTAGTCAAAAGATACATCGTAATTACAGTCTTTGAGCTATTTTATGCTGTATATTTTCATCAAGTAATTATTCTGAAAAGGGTACATAGGATCTCATTCCTCAAGACTTTGTGCTTATTGGTTGTTTTCCCATCCCGGAGGAAGTAACGGAAGTCTTTGTGCTTTCAGGAAACTTTATTTCCTCTTTCTTAATTTCACTGTGTAGCTACTGTAATAAATTTTATCCACATGTATTGTTTCTTTTCTATTAAGAGAGAAGAATGTAATCTTTCCTGCAATAAGAGGAACGATTGCTGTCCTACCCATATCAGTTTTATTTAGTTAAAGGGGGAGCCTTCCCTAAATTAGGAGAGTTTAATCTCACGTGCTGTGGTTGAAATATTTAATTATAAATGATATTTAGAAGAAAAGAAGAATATTTTAATCTTTATTTGAATAAAATATTCAAACTAAGATTATCTGATAATTAATATAAATAAACGATAATATTTATTTAATCAATTAAGAAATGAATATGAAAAGATGATTAAATAAACTTATTTATTTAATCGAAATGAAATAAAGGAGAAATATAAATAAATTATTTAAATTTATTTATACGTAGATGGAATCAGAAGATTTTAATTAAACATTAAAAATATTTAATTAATTACCAGACAATGTGATGTAACCATTTTTAAGTGTATACATTTTGCCCCTCTTTGAAGTGATGTGTTTTACGCATTGCTTCAAAGAATTTTGAAATTTTCCCCAAATGTTGAATGCCAGGTTTATCGATAGGTATATGCCCCCGCAAACGATGAATCGATAATATTTTGAATTTTTGTGATTTTTTTTTCTTTTCTTTTTTTTTATGGATTTTTGCAAAAAATTTTGATTTTTATGATTTTGAAGATGTCAATTCATCATTTGAAACTAATGATTTGAAGAAAATTTACTCGGAAAGATGCGAAATGAAAAATTGATGAAGAAATTACTCCTGCTATGTCAAAATGTGGTAAAATGCCCCAATTTTACCATTATATAGGTTTAAAATGTCATTTTCCATGTCATTTTCAATTTTAACCTAATAGAATTTGCAAATTTTTGAGCTCTGGTTTGATAATTATGGCACTTCCAGTTCACCAGCACCGTTTCGAGTGTATCCGATGATATCAGCGGCCAGCGCACTATGGACCTCCGGTATGTATCCCGTAAATCTCCTGTTTTTAAAAAAATTTCCATGTAGTGCACATTTTTTCCATGTTTTGATGTAGAAAAGGGTGTTTTAGCACTTTTAAGACTTTTCGTAGTGCATATGATATTTTTGTAGTGCATTCAATTCCGTAGCGCATATGATAGTTTTCGTAGCGCTTTTGATTGATTTCGTAGCGCAATTGATTTCGTAGCGCCGATGATTGATTTCATAGCACTCTTAATGTTTTTCGTAGCGCCTTTATTTCTATAGCGCATATGATAGTTTTCGTAGCGCTTTTGATGAGTTCTGTAGCGCGATTAATTCTATAGCGCCGATGATGAATTTTATAGTGCATTTAACCAATTTTGTAGCGCCTTTAATCATATGTTGTTGTGACCTGATAAATTTGTTCCCAAAGTTGTTGGAAAACAAATAAAAGTTGATAGATTTGCTTTTAAAGTTGTTAAAGAAAAATAGGACAGATAAGTTTTCTTCTAAAGTTGTTAGAAAGAAATGTGATGTTGCTTATTTTCTTTCCATGACGATGAAAAACAAATAGTTTGATTGATTTGTTTGCTTCTAAGGTTGTTAAAAACAAACATGATTTTGATATTATTCGTATTTCATGATGATGATGAAAAAAACAAATAATTTGATGTTCTGTTTTGGAGTGATACGTTATGATGATTTGATATTGATTTTGCTTTGATGATATGTCAACAGGAGAGATTAGGTGTTTTGCAGTTACAAGAGACATTTCCAAGCACATGGACATTGATTCCACATTTGTTACAGTCAGATAGAGATGTGATTGATGCGTGTGGATTGAGTGCATTACTTGACATGCCTAAGGTTTGCCTCAACAGGGCTCTATTGACAGCTCTTGCTGAGCGGTGGCATAGTGACACCAACACATTTCATTTACCGACGGACGAGATTGCAGTGACCCCTAAGGACGTATATTGCATCCTACGGATCCTAGTGATGGGAGAGATAGTTGTTTTTGATAGCCGAGAGGTTGGAGGTACTGATTCTTTGAGGAGGATTTTCCGAGATGATCAGATCGCTGGATACTTCATCCCATGGGGTGAGATTACAAATACATATCCACCTTTACCATTTGTACTTGCAGGATTTATTGGAGGTGTGTTGTGCCCCAACCATAGGTCGAAGGGGTTTGCGATCGGATGGGGTCGTGTTTTGGAGAGCATGGTGATGCAGGGGACACGTTATGCATGGGGTACATGCATGCTAGCCCACCTATATGATGAGTTACATCATATTGTATATGGTAGAGGCCGGAGTTTTGCTGTTGGGTGCTCATTATTACAGATATGGGCATGGGAGCACTTTGCTATTTTACGTCCATTGACTCGAGGACAGCGACCAGCTGGTCGAGCATACAGATGGAGATATGCTCACATTATTGCTCAGCCGAGACTGGGAAAACTAGTGCATTGGCAGCGACTATTGGATAGTCTGGATACAGTATGCTGGAGATCGTATTTAGATTGTGAGCCATGGCTAGAGGATGCGAGGGAGATGCCATATGTATGTACTTCCAGATTTTTGATTGGGCGAACTAAATGGATCATTGAGAGGTTTCTTGCTTGACGAGTATGTCGACAGTTTGGTCTGATTCAGGGTATGCCTGTGGGTTCAGCCATTTATGCACGATGACAGCCAAAGCTTGTAGTGTGGGGTCCACGGATTTCATATGAGACAGCAGTGGCAGAGTTTACTAGTCTGGGAGCACAGATGTGGGATTACCGAGTGGATGTCCTTGATGCAGGGACAACACCAGAGTATTTCCAGTATGTCCTAGAGCATCCAGTACCACATATGTTTGATCCTGATGAGGCTATTGCTCCTATTATTGCATAGAGATGATGACAGAGGGACTCAGCTTTAGAGGATGATGATTCAGAGGACAGTGATGATGATGAGAGTGGTGGAGATGACGACTCAGAGGGAGATGATGGTGGTGATGGTAGGGGTGGAGATAGAGGTGGCAGGAGAGGTGGGAGGAGAGGTGGCAGAGGTAGTAGAGGTGGCAGATGTGGACCACGGATGAGACACATGGATCCATCTCCTTTAGTAGATCTGACAGTATCATGTCAGCTATCCAGTTTACAGAGTACAGTACAAAGTTTGCAGACCCAGTTAGCACAGGCACAGACTTTGATTTCACAGTTGCAGGGTTAGTTGACTTCAGTTACTATTGAGAGAGATGCAGCTAGATAGCGGGGTGAGCAGGCCATTGCCTTAGCAGATAGCCTACAGAGAGTAGCAGCTAGCACCTTGACTGGTGATATGATGAGAGAGGTTACCAGAGCCACCCGAGAGGCAGAGTTCTATCGGACTAGATATCACGATGCGGTTCCACCTATGCGGAGAGAGAGTTATGCTCAGTCACGATCTACTCATGGTCGTTCTCGTACTACCAGTAGAGGTGTGACACAGCCATTACCTCCAGGAGGGCCACCAAGGACAGGCGGAGCAGGTCCATCAGGGGTAGGTGGTACAGGTCCTAGACTAGCACCATCAGAGGATAGCACTACCTAGTGCATTGTATATGATAGTTTCATGATTTTCTATTGAGACATTTTGTATACACCGTGAGATGATCTCATTTTTGATGATATTATATCATTTGTAGTTGACATCCTTGTATATTTTGACATTCATTTTTGAGATATATGATGTGTCCATATGATGTGTATAATATGATGATTTCATGATTTATGATATTTATATACATGATTTTATGAGATGAAATTTATTTGATGAATGAATGCATGATGTATATGATATATGCTTTAATTTTATGATTTTCTGATGCAAATATGAAAAATGTATGAAATGATGTTTTTGTGAATGTCAAAATATACTCAGTCATGTTTTCGAAAAGATATAACCATTTGACTCTTTGCCAGCTTTTTGGAAAATTTATGAATGCAAAATGCAGATTCTAACATTAATGCAAATCTATACTAACCATGAAGGACATTTATACAATATTTCCATTTGGAGAGCTTATTCATGCTTTTTTTTTTGTATCATCATAGAGCTTTGAAATGTTGAAAGTTAATACAAGCATCAAAGGGTATGTTAGCACCAGTGATGACCTGAGTATTGCTTTCATGATTTTTAATATAGCAAGTTAATACAAGCATCTAGGTATAATTAAACCGAGATGACCTGAGTATTGCTTGCATAAACAGACAAGATTTAATCCTTTTCTCATGCAAATTCTGAAATGTCATCCATGATACGTAGTAGAGCATGTCTCGCTACCAATTTGCATAGTACTAATGATTTCCTCGCAAACAACAGACAAAAAAAAAAAAATCATACTCCTTCCTTGCTTTTCTAGTTCAGTACATCATTGAATTGCTCCAGAGATATGATAGAAAATAAAACAACCATTCAAATCTTGTTTAAAGTATTTCAAACATTTATTCAGATTAAGATCATCCAATTTTGATTATCATCATTTGATGTTCTCATTTCGATAGTTGTTTGGATCATGTCATTTCGATTTCCATTGGTATTGACTAAACATGTTATGGTTGATTTGATATGGCAATGTTTGTTGTGTTTTGTCAAACTGTTTTTGGTGTCTATTTGCAATGTTCGAAAAGCTTGTTGCCCCTCTCTTGTTCAATCTATGTTTTTGCATTTGCCCCCATTGTATGAAACATAAGATTCCATTGTATGATATGGATATGAAAGACATATGCAGATGATAGATATGGATGGATGATGCCGAAAATGAAAAAAAGACATAAACCAATAAATGGAGGAGCCCATTTTGATCACAAGTAGCGCCTATTTTCCAGGTTTTCACTACTTGTTTTTATTGCACTTTTTCAAGATTTTTCTGATTTTTTTTATTTTTTCAGGACTTTTTATGATTTTTTTTTAATTTTTTCAAGACTTTTTAAACATAGAACTTCTTTAGATGAATACTATTGATCGGTTCTTCAAACAGGTCCCCCTCTGACGTGGATAATTGATATGCACCAGAACTGTATGCTGCAATGACAACAAATGGACCTAGCTAGTTAGGTTCAAATTTCCCTTTCTTTTCTCTGTCTTGCTGATTACGTGGATTTTCTCTCAAGACTAAGTCACCTACTTGAAATGTCTGTGGTTTAACTCTATGATTGTAACTACCAAACATGATCTGTTGATAACCCTTCAAATGATCAGCTGCATGTTGACGTCTTTCATCTAACAACTCTAGCTCTTGGAGGCGAGAAACTCTATAGTCTTCATCACTTATCAAGCCCTTGAGTGAGACCCTAAGTGAAGGTATTTCAACTTCTAGTGGTAAGATTGCTTCTGCTCCATAGACTAAGGCATATGGTGTAGCTCCTGTTGGTGTGCGAATACTTGTTCTGTATGCCCACAAAGCTAGGTTGAGTTGAACATGCCAATCACGTCCAGTATCATTTACTGTCTTCTTCAATATCTTCAAGATAGTTTTGTTGGAAGCTTCTGCTTGACCATTGCCCTATGGATAATAAGGTGTAGAGAACTTGTGTTGGATGTGAAATCTTTCACAAAGTTCATCCACATCCTGATTCTTAAAAGGCCTTCCATTATCAGTAATTATAGAACTAGGAATTCCATATCTACAAATAATGTAATTTAGGATAAATGAAGATATTTGTTTACCAGTCACTGTTGTTAGAGGAATAGCTTCAATCCATTTTGTAAAATACTCCGTAGCTGTTATGATAAATTTATAAGCATTTGACGATGAAGGATGTATTTTTCCAACAAGATCAAGTCCCCATTGAGAAAAATGCCATGTCGGAGTGAAAGATTGCAGTTCCTATGCAGGTGCATGAATAAGATTCTCGTGGATCTGGCATTTAGAACACTTCTTGACAAAAGTAAAAGAATCTTTCTCCATGGTAGGCCAATAGTATCCCATTCTGACAAGTTTCTTGGCTAAGGTCAAACCACTCGAATGAGTTCCACAAATACTACCATGAACCTCTTGTAAGGATTTTTCAGATTCGTCACATTCAAGACATCTAAGGAGTGTACCATCAAGACCACATCGATAAAGGACATTGGAAATTAATGTATAACGGGATGATTGGTGAATGAAATTCCATTTTTGGTTACGGGATAAATCTGAAGGTAAGATATTATCCTTCAAATAGGTATAAGTCTTGCCATATAAAGGTGAATCAGAACCGGTTAAATGACATATGACTTGGGTTTCAGGATTATCATAGGCGGGAGAAAACAATTGTTCCACCAAAAATTCATATTTGGTTTGATCTTCTGATATTTGTAATAAGGAAGCAATGGTAGCCATTGCATCTGCAGCTTTATTATCAATCCTTGATATTTGTGAAAACTTAATTGACACAAAATACTTCTTGTAATCATCCACCATGTTCTTGTAAGGTAGCAACTTATCATCTTTAGTTTGATAGTCATCATTAATTTGATTAATGACAAGTTGTGAATCACCATAGACTTCTAGCTCTATAATCCGCCATTCCAAAGCTATTTTTAATCCTATGAGCAATGCCTCATATTCAGCTATGTTATTTGTACAAGGGAACATCAATTGATATGATCGTGAGATGGTATGTCCTTCAGGTGTAACAAAAAGAATTCCTGCCCCCGAGTCATATTGTGTATAAGATCCATCAAAGTACAATGTCCATGATTTCTGAATTGTTGTTGTGAAGACATCTGCATCAGGAAACTCAATGTGCATTGTATTTTCTTCGTGTAAAGGTGCTTCAGCCAACTGATCTGCAATGACCTGTCCTTTAATAGCTTTTCGATCTACATAGTGAATGTCAAACTCACTTAAGATCATTACCCATTTTGCAAGTCTTCCTGTTAAAGTAGCTATGCTTAATAGGTATTTTAATGGATCAATCTTGGTTATCAGCTTAACTGTATGAGCCAACATATAGTGTCACAACTTTTGAGAAGAAAACACCACTGCAAGACAAGCTTTCTCAATGAAACTGTAATTTAACTCATGTCTTGTTAAGGTTCTACTGATATAATATATGGCCCTTTCTTTACCTGTAGAATCTTCTTGTGCTAGCAATGCTCCCAAAGATACTTCTGTTGTTGAAATATAGAGTATGAGTGGCTCTCTTGGAATAGGTGGAATTAAAACTGGTGGATGCGTAAGATATTGCTTGATCTGATTGAATGTTGTTTCACATTTGTCATCCCATTTGAATGGGACATTTTTATGCAATAAATGTGTAAATGGCAAGCTTTTGTCTGCCAGTTGAGCTATAAACCTTCTGATGGACTGTAATCTTCCTTGCAATGATCGAAGTTGACTGATATTTCGTGGTGGTGGCATGTCCATTATAGCTTGCACCTTTTCTGGATCAACCTCTATACCCTTTTCTGAAACAATGTATCCTAGGAGTTTTCCAGATGTAACGCCAAAGACACATTTCTTTGGATTTAGTCGAACATTGAACTTCTCCATTCTAGTAAAAAAATTTGATAAGATTTCTAGGTGTTCTTCTCATGTGTGAGATTTGGCAAGTAAATCATCAACATAATCTTCCATGAATGTATGCATCATATCATGAAAAAATGTTGTCATTGCTCTTTGATAAGTATCCCCAGCATTCTTTAAGCCAAATATGTTAGGTAAAGGAAAGTCATCTTTGGGACAAGCTTTATTTAGATCTCTGAAATCTGTACAAACTCTAATCCTTCCATCTGGCTTTGAAATAGGTACAATGTTGGAAATCCATTCTGCATAATCAATAGTTCAAATGAATCCAACATCCAAAAGCTTCTTTAATTCTTCTTTGACCAGTAACGCAACATGTGGATGCATTTTTTTGAGCTTTTGCTTCACAGGTTTTACCCCTGGTTGAATAGATAAATGATGCATTATCAGATTAGGATCTAACCCTGGCATATCAGCATATGACCAAGCAAAGTTAACTTGATTCTCCTTCAAGAATTGCATGAATTTCAGGACTTCTTCAACTGTTAATGATGCTGCAAGTTGCAAAACTTTTGGCTGCTCTGTTGTACTTATGTTGATTGATTATTTTGGTTCGATCAAAATAGAAGATCTTTCGTGATAATACTTGGGAAGAGTTTCAAGTTTCTCATCCTTCAGTGCCTCAGAAAGGTTTTCACTGTCAGATTCGCTCTTTATTTTTCTCTTGTTTTGATCTATCACTACCATTTTTCAGTTTTCACCAATAGATCCATCTTTTATTTCATTTATTTTGCTGCTAAGAGACTTGACACCCTCCTTATCAAAATCATGAGTACGAAATTCTTGAATGAAACAATTGTTTTCTTCATTTGAGGAACAAAGGAAATTTATGATGTCCTCATCATCACTGAATGTAGGAATATGGATAGGTGCGTCAATGTCCCAATCAATAAGTTCTAGGTAAACTAAAGGCATAGGATCATTACGTTGGGTAAGGTCTTGAATTGTCAAAGTCATGATATGGTTATCATCCTCACGGTAGACAAGGTCTATGATGGTATTCTCCTGTTGATTGTCAATCGCGCTAGAATTTGATTCTTCCTCACTTGATTCATGATCTCTTTGTAAAACAAAATCAAGTGGAGGCCTTGAGCCTTCTCCTTGTATGAGAACAGGTGCGTATTTGTGTATGATATCAACTTGTTTGTCTCTCCAAAATTCATCATTATAAATGGTGTCCCATTCATATTCATTAGAATCAGTATCTGAACTATTTTGCAATTGGAAAACTGATTCATGAGATTTATCTAATACTGATCCTCTTTCATGAGTTGATTGTGTTTGCTACGAAGTAGAGTCTTCTTTATCTTTTCCATATCCAAGTCTGATTTTATCACTTGAATGCTTTGAAATAGGTTGAATTGGTTCTACAATTTCTTCTCTTCTTTTCCCTATAGGACCATTCCCTTCATAACCCATCTTTTGCATGATAGCGTATCCCTTACCATATTGTTCTTTAGGTAACTTAATGTGTAAGAGAGAGTCATCTTCATCTTTGTATAGCCAATTTAAGATGTCCCTATCTTCAGCTTCTTCTTCAATAGTATTAGCTTTAATGAATTTTCCATCAAACTTTGTGATTGGCACAGAAGCTTGAGATGTAGAAGCTGTTTCAATCTTTTGATTTAATAAGGTAGGCTGCCCATGTGACCTTGGAGAAGGAGGTAAAGTAGAAAGAGATAATGAATATTCACCTACCCCTTTGTCTTTGAACTTCAGCTTAGTATCAAGATTCTTTGTCAATTCTTGCAATTGGACTTGTAGATTGGAAGATGAAACAGCAAGAGCTTCCCTATTGTGTGGCACAAAGACATCTTGAGTTACTCGAAGATTTGAACAAGTTTGGGTACTATTGTAATCAGCTTGTATAGTTATTTCCTGTCCATCATAAGGAAACTTGATACATTGATGATATGTTGATGGAACTGCTTGCATATCATGAATCCACGGACGACCCAAAAGTATGTTATAAGAAAGATCTCGATCTAGAACCTGACAAAATGTATTATTCACAACAGGTCCCACTCTGATAGGCAACAATATTAATCCTTCAGAAGCTCTTTCTTCATCATCATATGCCTTGATAGTTATTTTTCTTCGTGGATCAATTTCATTTTCTGAAATTCCCAAGGCATTTATTAACTTCAAGGTACAAATATTCAAACCGGCTCCTCCATCTATTAAGACACATCTAATTCGATGTTTATGGATCATTACTTGAAGATAAAGTGAGGAATTATGTGGATGTGTCATAGAGGCATCATCTTTATCAGAAAATGAAAGACAAGTGGGGGAAGAAAAATGTCCCACCATGGCTTGAAATCTGTTTACATCCAAATCAGTGTCAACAGATGTATTTACAAGAGCTTCTTCTAAAATATTCTTGTGTATGGGAGATATTTTAAGAAGTTCAAGGATGGAAATTTGAGCTGATGTTTTTCTCAATTGATCAACCAGATTATACTGACTTAGAGGAGAAATAGTTGTTTTAGATGAACTTCCTTTTAGAACAACCTTTGCTTGACCTCTTGTTGTCACATTAACCTATTGATATTCTTGTTTTCCTTTGATTTTGATAACGTTAACCCGTTGATCATCTGCGTGGATGTGACAGATTATATTGTCTTCAACATTATGTATGCTTTTGGCTTTGGTATCCGATGTTTCCCCCTTTTGATAGTTTGGTAAAGGATCTTTGAATTCTTAATGATCGTGATTGGTATGATGTCCCTCAATTGTAATGGTACCATTGTCAATTAAATCTTGTACTAGATTTTTCAAAGCTTGACAATTGTTTGTTCTATGACCTTTACACCGATGATAATTGCAATAATACGAGTCATTCCATGATGGGGGTTTGACTCGTGGCTCATAATCTCTTTGTGGTGGTAAGGTGATAACCTTATTATCAAGAAGCTCCTTGAGAGCAGACTCAAGAGATTGACCCAAAGTGGTAAAATTCTGTTGATTTGAAAAAAATGAAGATCTGGACGAATTTGATGTTTGGGTATTGCCAAGATTATTATTGAAATTACCATGATTTTGATTGGTATTTTGATTGGTCATGCTCTCTTGCTTGGAGGTTTGTCCTTGTTGATTGTTGTTTCCTTGTTGAGTGTTTCGTGGAGCACTTGATAGATTGAAAACAGATGATCTTGTTCGTAAATTATTTGCATCCACTATACCATCATTGACAACATTTTTGTTTCTATTCCAAAACCTTGTTTTATCGCTATTGTTTTGATTTGATGTACTTGGATTATCAAGTTTTATCACCCCCATTTTAACCAAGGCTCCTTCAATGGTGATTGCGTTTTCAATCAATTTTTCAAAGTTATGAGGACAATGAAGGTTAAGCCTATAGCTTAATTCTTGATCAACGCTATTAATGAAGATATCCATCTTTTCCTTTTCAGGAATAGGACAGGAATATCCTGCAAATAACCTTCTCCACCTTTGCAAGAACATAGTGAAGGGTTCTCCTACCTTTTGTTTCACTTTACAAAGATCAAGCATTGTTATCTGGTGTTGTATGTTGTAGGAGTATTGTGATATAAACTGATCTATTAACTCCTCAAAAGTTTTGATAGGTGGAGTGATTTTTGAAAGCCACTCCATGGATTGTACACCTAGACTTCATGGAAATAATCGCATCAAGTAAGTATCGTCATAGGCAAATTCTAGACTCATGTTTCGAAAATCTCTCACATGGTCAATGGGATCAGTTTTTCCATTATACCTATCATACTTAGGAATTTCGCAATGTTTTGGAAATGGGATCATTTGAAGACTCCTATCAAATGGATAAGGAGATATGCCTTCCAAAACATATTTCTTTGTTGTACCTCCTTGCATTTCCTTTATTTGCCCTTGTAATTCTTTTATCTGTTGATTAAGAGCACTAAAGTCATTAGGAGGAGTTTTAGGACTTTGTTTAATCCCTTCTATGTCGAAATTGTGAGGTAACTTAGCTCCTTGATTAGCCAATGAAAGAAAGTATCTTTCTTTGTTTTGTTCTAAAATCCTTTCCATAAGAGTATGGAATTGAGGATCTTGTTCTACTTCTTGAAGCTTTTCTTCTGTTAACTCATCAAGATTAAACGTTTCCTCTTCTTTTTCAGTATGGTCTCCCATTTTACTTGTAGTGGTTTCTCCCTCGTCTTTTTCCATTTGTTTTTGAGATCTCGTGAAGATAGGCATAGGTTTTATTCCAAGTTCTACTTGCTTTTGATCAAAAGAGTGAAATAATGCAATTTATGTGATATATATGAAAATCAGGATAGAATGAAAATTCTATGATTTACACAAAATTTCTAATCTTTAGCTTGTGTTGTTCCCTAAGTGAAAGGATGAAAATCCTGTTTAGCGGGAATATAAGCAAAAGATCAAGAAAAGGATGATTTTTCACTTGATGAAATTTTGATCATGGCTTTGTAAAAGGATGGATTTTGAGATGGATTCCTAATGTATTCTAAGTTCTCTATTGCAAAATTTGATTGGGACGAGTAGAATATTCGATTGCGGGTTGGGGAATATAACTGAAACGAATGCGTTGACTATGGTTATGCCTTTGAGAAAGTGCTCTTCTTTGAAAGTAAGCTTGTGAATACAAAGGTTCTATGGCATAATCATCTGAAAGACCTCTAACACAATCATGATACCTATGAAGAAAGGTTCTATATTTGAGTAAAACTTTTCAGCTTTGATACAAGAATCGTTGCTTCTTCAATAGTTTCTTGTGATTGAGGGGTTTCTTTGACTTCTTAATCCTTTTGAAAATAGATTTCTTTACAAACTTTGTGGATTTCCAATCTCATAACATGAGATTAATCAATGTGATAATGAGTGTTTTGGATGATCTTATCTGAATTAGTGTATTGAAAACACATCAAACAATTTGTAAAATAGTTGTCTTAAGTCCTATGCTAAACATCAAGTGTATAATCAAAATGTTGTTCAAAAAGTGTTTTAATGGGTTTTACACATGATAAGCACTTCAAACAGACTCACTCTTAGTTCTCAAGTAGGTCATCATAGCAATCAACAGCCCACATCTTAAAACTGTGTTGACTCACACAACCATGTCACCCCCGAAAGGGCGCCCGTGTTTTTTTCTTTTCCAGGTGCGTACTCAGAGGGTACGGAAGTGGATACCGGATCCCCTGAGCAAATAATCCTTGGCAGTTATATGGTGAGTATCTTGGGGGTAGATTCTTCCCTCCCCTACACTGTGATTAAAATGATGTTCGGAAACTGACTCGGTAAGATAATACACTAGGTTCTTAGTAAGGGTTTCCGTTCAGTGCGGCAAATGATAGACTCCCTCGAGAGACCTCCCTACCTTTAGAACAAAGGCTTTGTGGATGGTTATCAATGCACACTACCGTCGAATGGGATTTTCATCAACCATCCGCATTTGATTATAGTGGGTTGGAAAACTTAGCTTTAGTTGTTCCCACTTAGGTCGTTCCCGTAGGGTGAGTACTTTTTCCCACTACGGCAGGCCTTCTAAGAAGTATTAATAAAACAGGAAATTTGCATGAAGGAAATAGGCAAGTTTGGCATTTTGATCACCCAGTTAAGGGGAGAGCATAGGCCTATCACCAAAACAAAGCAAACACTAATGTATTTTAAGCCCCAAATGAAAATTTTCTAAGCTAAGTGAAGATGTTGCTTCACATAAACAGAAAAATTCTTTTTAAGCCCAAAACGAAATATGAAGTGTCTACCCTAGGATTGCTTCATTTTAAATTAAATGTCTACCCTAGGATTGCTTTATTTTACCTTAGATGACTACCCTAGGATTGCTTCATTTTACCTTAAATTCCTACCCTAGGATTGGTTCATTTTATCTTTAAAAATTTACTAACTGTCTGCGGTTGCGTCAGAATTAGTTAGACTGTTTTAAACTTACAAATTACAACTTATAGAAATGCGCTATAACAGAAGTTACGGGCGTTGCAAAATACTTTAAAGGCACTGCAAAACTCATTAATAGTGCTGCAAAACTAATTAAGAGCATTGCAATACATATCATAAGCACTGCAAAAGACTTCAAGGGCGCTGCAAAATACTTCAAGGGCGCTGCAACAGTCTTTACGGGCGCTGCAAAAGACCTTATGGGCGCTGCAAAAGACTTCATGGGCGCTGCAAAAGACCTTATGGGTATTGCAAAAGACCTTATGGTCACTGCAAAAGACTTCACGGGCACTACAAAAGACCTTAAATGCGCTAAACTGGGTATTGAAATCTTGAAGATGTGTTTCCTGCGCTATTCTGTTGCTTTTGTCTGTAACCTGTCAAAAGAAACCTGCAAAAAGATATTAAAAAGGGGACAAGAGCCCCACGGTGGGCACCAAAAATGTGTTAATGTTTATATGGTGTATTCTAAATGAAAACAAAACACAAAATGAAACATTATACTGAAAACTCAAACAAAGAAATAAAGATAGCTTTCAGAAGCATTCCATCTTCCTCTATCTACAATGATTTCTTTTGAAGCTTTTGCTCTCAGATTGTATAAGCTCAGCTCCTCCAAATGGCAACCTGTAGAACGAGTTATGCAAAAGTAAATTCTATCCTATATGCTATGAATATGAAAATGCTCACGGATATGGACAGGGGCTGTAGATTATGCACAAGGGCTGTGAATGGAAAATGTCATGATTCTATGCTATGATTACTATGATTCTATGCTATGAAAGTACTGTGAATTCTATGAATGCTATGAATGCTTACAATTTGACTATAATTTACTTGCTTAAAACTTCTATATGATTTGGAGTTCCCGGCAGTCATATTTATAGATTTTTGTAGGCACAATCCCGGCTGGCAAGAATCTACGGCTGTGAGATTGTCGGGTAGAATTGAAAGGTGAGAGATGGAGAAATTGAGAAGAATATGGAAGAGGTTGAGAAGTTGGAGAGAAGGATGGATTCCTGTCTTCAACCCACAGGAACAAGCCTGCACAGAAACAGAGAAAATTAAAATTTCTATTTGGGCAGTTTGTTTCACGGGTGTTGAAGATAATCCCCAAATTAAATAAATGACATGGAAAATACCTATTGATTCATCGTTTGCGGGGGCATATACCTATCGATAAACCTGACATTCAACATTTGGGGCAAATTTCAAAATTCTTTGAAGCAATGAGTAAAACACATCACTTCAAAGAGGGGCAAAATGTATACACTTAAAAATGGTTACATCACATTGTCTGGTAATTAATTAAATATTTTTAATGTTTAATTAAAATCTTCTGATTCCATCTACGTATAAATAAATTTAAATAATTTATTTATATTTCTTCTTTATTTCATTTCGATTAAATAAATAAGTTTATTTAATCATCTTTTCATATTCATTTCTTAATTGATTAAATAAATATTATCGTTTATTTATATTAATTATCATATAATCTTAGTTTGAATATTTTGTTCAAATAAAGATTAAAATATTCTTCTTTTCTTCTAAATATCATTTATAATTAAATATTTCAAATATTTAATTAATTCCTCTAATTCGATTTTAAAATCTATTCATAATTAAATATTCCAAAATATTTAATTAATTCTTCTATTATTTCAAATTCTTCTAAAGTCTATTCATAATTAAATATTTCAAACTATTTAATTAATTGTTCTAATATTTCATATTCTTCTAAAGTTACATTATAATTAAATATTTCAAAATATTTAATTAAATCTTCCATAGTTTGTAAAATCAAAAATCAAAGTGCAATAAATGAAATTAAATAAATTTATTTATTTAATTTGGGGATTATCTTCAACACCCGTGAAACAAACTGCCCAAACAGAAAATTTAATTTTCTCTATTTCTGTGCAGGCTTGTTCCCGTGGGTTGAAGACAGGAATCCATCCTTCTCTCCAACTTCTCAACCTCTTCCATCTTCTTCTCAATTTCTCCATCTCTCACCTTTCAATTCTACCAGACAATCTCACAGCCGTAGATTCTTGCTAGCCGGGATTGTGCCTGCAAAAATCTATAAATATGACTGCCGGGAACTCCAAATCATATAGAAGTTTTAAGCAAGTAAATTATAGTCAAATTATAAGCATTCATAGCATTCATAGAATTCACAGTACTTTCATAGCATAGAATCATAGTAATCATAGCATAGAATCATGACATTTTCCATTCACAGCCCCTGTGCATAATCTACAGCCCCTGTCCATATCCGTGAGCATTTTCATATTCATAGCATATAGGATAGAATTTCCTTTTTCATAACTCGTTCTACAGGTTTCCATTCGGAGGAGCTGAGCTTATACAATCTGAGAGCAAAAGCTTCAAAAGAAATCACTGTAGATAGAGGAAGATGGAACGCTTCTGAAAGCTATCTTTATTTCTTTGTTTGAGTTTTCAGTATAATGTTTCATTTTGTGTTTTTTTTTCATTTAGATTACACCATATAAACATTAACACAAGTGGCTACGACAGTTGATGTAGATGTTTATGGGAGTGATAGAATAATGTTTATGTTCAACAATGTTGTTGCAGTCTTCATTGTGCTTGTGAGACAGGTATTCAGATGTATAGGGAATACAGGACAAGTGGGGAGGCCAAGTCCTCACTTAATGTCAGAGTAAATGTCACTTTTGGAGGTCCAAAAGATCTTCAGTGGGGAGGCCTGATCCGGTGGATATTTTTAGTGAATATTGAAGTGTCTCCATTCTCTCCAGAATCTACACCATCAAAAAGATCTTGGCGTCCTGATTCCAACACAACTCAAACGGAGCGAAAAGGAGTCCATTTGTGCAAGTTATGGCCAGTCAAACCTTGGGTCAAACTGGTATCAGAGGGCATCCAGAAGGCAAAAAAATGATCATCTCAAAAATTGATGGAAACAATGTCATCACGAAGAGCTCATTGAGATGATTCTGACGGCATTCGTTTCTTCAAAATCCGATGTCGTATGCTCAAGATACAGCTGGTCAAAGTTTTGAGTTGACTTTTTGAGGTGACTATATAGATGATGACGTCAGCAGAACGTCCGTACCATACGGAATCCACATGGATGAATTCGGGTGATACACATGGCAGTTGATTCATCCGTACGAAACCAATCACGTGATGACACATGTCATCTGTACATCCAACAACATTGACGTGGCAGGTACAGTTGGTAGTTGAGTCAGTGTATAGTCATCGGCATAGTTGGCGGTACACGTCATCGAGTAGCAGACACATGGCAAGCCACATCATCAACACATCGAATTACACATCAGTGTTCTCAGCGTATAGGAATATGCCACGTGGCACCCTCCTGGTGTGACACATGGCAGCGATGCTTCCTTCCTCTCTCCCGCAGATGTTGGTTAAAAGTTGTTGGGGGGATTCAATCCCCCCACCTCACCTGAGCGTAACGTCCACGCTAGCCATTGCACCAAAGCCAACACAATCAACTCTTAAGGGTGATGGTTTCTTTTCTTGTGTTATCCCGCAGACTGTGAGATCAAAACGTGGCCGTCAGGGTTGGAACCGCCGACCCCCGGCCAACTAAGAAAACTAGCCACCGTTGCATTGTTGAGCCAGTTTAATATATGTGTTGGCTATATTTGTTTTATCATGTTGTTAAAGCCAAAATTTGTTAAATTAAGGTTATGGTTAAATCCTAACCTCCTCCCTTCTATGTAAATAACAAAGGGGGTTAGGAACGACTCCTAAATGTAGCATAGGGGGAGTTATACATTTAATCATGTGGTTATGATGGTTAAGCCTTATTTGGGCTTATTTTGTGTATTTAAGGGGGGTTTGAGGAGTGAGATTATGACTCATAATTTTCAAGTGAAACAGGTGCTAGGTGATATAGAGAGGAGTTCTAGGAGATTTTTGGAGCCATTTTCGTACATCAAAGTATTGTTATGCTGCCAAAGTGCTAAAAGAAATGGTCTTGGTGCATTTTTGTAATTGATTTGGAGATTAATCAGATTGGTCACACTCCATTGGAGCGGACCTGGAGACATAGTCACGTTTGTGGCGAACTCCGTAATCAAACTCTGTTTGCACCTTCTCTCTCTTGTCTCTCGTATTCAGTTCCTCACTTTAAGTTTTGATGCATAATTTTGTTAATGTATGTATGAATTAAAATTCCACAAAGTTGTTTTGAATTAAGCATTCAAACGCAATTTAGTCTAGATCCTAATCAGATCATCTAAGCACGCCCTCTTGTGTGGGTTAACTAAAGATGTGTTCATTAAAGTCATGCATTGCAAATCTGCTCATGGAATCTTGGAAAAACTTGAAACTATATATCAACAGAATGAGAAAGTCAAACTGTCAAAAATCATTACACTCAAACATCAATTTGAGGAATTGAAAATGAAGGATGATGAAAAAGTGGCTAAATATTTCCTAAGAGTAGATGAAGTTTTCAATTCAATGAAAGATCTAGGTCAAGAGGTTAATGAATTTGATGTGGTCACAAAGGTTGTTAAAACATTACCATCCAAATTTGAATCTAAGGTTTCAGCCCTAGAAGAAAAGAAACACTTTGATAAAATTACCTTAGACAGCCTACAAGGAATACTTATTGCCTATGAAATGAGAACTAGCAAAAATAATTCAACAGGAAAAGAAACTGCCTTTAACACTGAAAAGAAAGAAAAGGTCAAAGTCAGTGAATCTGAGTTGTCTGATTCTAAAGAATCCCATTTTGTTAGAAGATTTAAAAAGGGATCAGGAAAATATAAGGGAAAACTTCCCTTTAAATGTTTTAACTGTGGCAAAATAGGTGACTTTGCTACAAAGTGTCCCTATGATGATCAAATCTGTGACAACGAGACAACTAAAAAACAACCTATGAAGAAGGCCTTCAAACCTAAACGAAACTTCAATTTCAAAAAGAAGAAAAATCTATTTAGTAAGGATGAATCTGAAATTGAGTCTGAAGATTCATCAGCTGAAGAAGATGAAACTCTGTTCGTGGCTGAAATTACTCAGCAAAATGATTCTAACACCTTTGACACTGAAGAAGGTGTAGTAGATCTTGAAAGTGAGCTGAAATGTGCTTTACAAGAGGTCAGAAAACTCAAAAAATAAGTCCTAGCTCAAGAACACAAACCAGATCAAGAAATGATCTCTCTGAAAACTCAGCTTGAAGAAGAAAAAAGAGTTGAAGACTGTCTTCGAGAGACTGTAAGCTACAAAGATCAAGAAATTCAAAAACTAGAACAAGAAGCAACTTGTCTGAGGAAGGAAATTGAAAGATATGAAAGCACTCTAAAACTGAATGAGATGTTCAGCAAGCAAAAGATGTACAAAGATAAAATTGGTGTTGGTTTTGAAAAGGGTGAATGCTCAATTGACCATGCAAAACAAAACCCCTCTTCTGAAGTCAAAGGTTTAGGTTCAAATCACTCAGAATTTGGTAAAGATCATGTTCAGTGTTTGAGAGGTAATAGATCTTCATACAGAGTCAATCCTTTCTTCTATGGTTATTAGTTTTTCTACAACAAATTTGGCCATAAGGTGAGCACTTGTAGGCTTATGAATCCTAGGTTTGGTCTTAGGCAACATTATGGTTTTGTTAGACAAATTAGATGTTTTAAATGCAATGCTTTGGGACATTCTGAGAAACAGTGCAGAACTGATCTGCAATCTAAACAACAGAAATTTAAAAAGGTTTGGAAACCTAAGTTTGTCAACAACATTGAGCAAACTGTGTTGGTTCAAACAGCTTTTCAGTCCAAGAAAAAGGACTTATGGGTCCTGGACAGTGGATGTTCTAACCATATGACTGGCGACAAGGATAAGTTTGTAAATCTTGAAGATTATGTAGGTGGATATGTTAAGTTTGGTGATAACTCTGGTATTCAAATTAAAGGTAGAGGTTCACTTCTTCTGAATGCAGACACTCCTATCTATATTGTGTACTATGTGGAAGGTCTCAAGCACAATCTTCTAAGTTTTAGTCAAATCTATGATAGTGGTTATCATGTTCTTTTCACTTCACAGGGATGTGAGATTAAAAACAAGCTAGGAAAGGCTATTGCAGCTAGAAGGAGGAAAAAAGGAAATGTGTACAATCTTCTCGACACATCAAGCAATGACAATAATCAAGGATAATGAGGAAGAAGAACTTGAACCAGAAATAATTTCATAAGGAACTGAGTCAGCAGGCCCTAGAAATGAAACAGCAAGTCCTGAAAAGGTTGCATCAAAAGCTCTAACTAAATATCACCCCAAAGATTAGATTATTGGGGATAAAGATGCAAGAGTTCAAACTAGAAGAAAGGCTATAAAATCTGAAGAAAAGGCACAAATAGCTTTCTATCTAGTTACATAGTTTGAGCCTAAAATTTTTAATGAAGCTCTCACAAACTCATGTTGGCTTAATGTTATGCAGGAAGAAATTGATCAAATTGAGAAAAATCAAACTTGGGAGTTAGTCCCAAGACCAGATGACAAGAATGTCATTGGAGGCAAATGGATATACAGAAACAAACTTGATGAAAATGGTAATGTCATTCGCAACAAAGCAAGATTTGTCTGCAAAGGCTATGCTCAATAAGAAGGTATTGATTTTGGTGAAACCTTTGCACCCGTTGCTAGATTAGAATCTATCAGAATATTCTTGGCTTATTCTGTTTATAAATATTTTACTGTTTATCAAATGGATGTCAAAATTAATTTTTTAAATGGCTATTTAGATGAACAGGTCTATGTTGAACAGCCTGAAGGATTTATGTGCAAAAATAAGCCTGATTATGTTTACAAATTGAAAAAGGCCCTCTATGGCTTAAAGCAAGCACCTAGAGCTTGGTACTCTAGGCTTGACAATCATTTGCTTTCAAATGGTTTTGTTAGAGGAGGTGTAGATAGCAATCTTTATGTTCAAACTGAAGGTTCTGATATTCTGGTTGTTGAAATTTACATTGATGACACTATCTTTGGCTGCAACAATGTTACATTAAATAAAAAATTCTCTCAGCTAATGGAATTTGAATTTGAAATGTCATTATTAGGAGAATTAAATTTCTTCTTGGGTCTTTAAATCTCTCAATGTGAAAATGGAATATTTCTTTATCAAACCAAGTATGCTAGAGAGATGCTTAAGAAATTTCAGATGGATGAATGCCATCCAGTTAGCACTCCAATGATTACTGGATGCAAACTTACTAAGGTTGATGATTCCCCTGATACAAATCAAACTGAATATAGATCAATAATTGGCAGTCTATTATATTTAACTGCCTCTAGACTTGACATTATGCAGGTAGTTTGCACTATTGCATGGTTTCAGGAATCACCTAAAGAATCCCATGTCACTGCTATTAAAAGATTTTTAAATATATTTAGGGCACTCTTAATTATGACCTTTGGTATCCTAGAAGCACTGATTTTTCATTGATTGCATATACTGATGCTGATTGGGCTGGTTGTTTGGATGATAGGAAAAGCACCAGTGGTGTTGCATTCTTTCTTGGTGATCGTTTAGCGGCTTGGCACAACAAGAAACAAGAATCTATTTCTCTCTCTACTGCTGAAGCAGAATACATTGCTACCACTTCATGCTATACTCAAGTTCTTTGGATGAGTCAAACTCTATCTGATATGGGTATTGGAATTCCTAAACTTGTTTCTATTCTCTGTGATAACACAAGTGCGATAAGTATCTCCAAAAATCCTATCTTGCACTCTCACACTAAACATATTACTATCAAGTTTCACTTTCTTCAAGAAAAGGTTTTGGCTAATGAAGTTTGCTTACAGTTTGTTGGCTCTCAAGATCAGGTGGCTAATATTTTTACTAAGCCCTTAGCTAAAGAGTTATTTGAAAGGTTGAGACTTCGATTGGGAGTTATCTCTCAATCTTTACTTCTATGATTTTCCATACATTGGCTTAGGGGGAGCATGATATATGTTTTGATTCACTTACACCTCTCCTACAATCTTGGTTGCTGCACTCTGTTATTTTTTTTTGTAGCTATTTCTCATGGTGTTTTGATTGGCTTCTTAGTTGTGTTCATCTTTTCTTTGCCTTGAGGCAAAAAGGGGGAGAGTCTTTGGTGTTTTTCCATCAAGGACAAAGGGCGAGTTTGTTGAATCTCAGTTGTGTTTACAGTTTGTCCTTGATGACAAAATCTCTTTCAGTTTGTTCTCATTGATAATCTGTCTCAAGATGGTTCTCCTTGCACATCACATGTTTTTGGGTGTTTCTCTTTCGGCCTTACACATATCGGCATGAGTATGGTAGGGTCTCCCCAATCCACTTTGAAATGTCTGAGTTGCCTATCGGAAAGACATTTTTGATGTTATGTTGATTGAATTTAACATTCTGGTAGCTTTTGGAGTGACATTGTTTGTGGTCTTGGCGACAGAAGAAAAATCTTTATCGGCATGAGTTTGACCGTCGGGATGAGGTCTTAGTAATTTTATTATGTCTCCCCGATGCTTCAGAATGAGCATATCGGCAAAGGAAATCATCCTCTGGGTAATGTCATAGCGAGTCTTTCTTGTCTTACTGACTTGTGCTCAAAAGGTTTTATCTATTTTTTCGGGAGGAGTCTCATCGAACAACTCTTTGAGAACTTCAGCCAAACTGAGCGGTATCGGGCTGAGGTCTTGGCGATTTCACTTGTTCTCACCGACTATTGCATGTGGAAGTCTATCGGTAGGAGTGTTGTTTTCGGTATGTAGTCTCTCCGAAGACATAGTGTCACACTGACCACCATTGGACAATTTCTTTCGGCAAGACATTCTGGAAGTCTCGGCAAACAGGTGTGAACTCAAGGTGTTTCGGTATGACTGAAACAATCTACAAGATGTATCCCCGATGGTTTGAAGTTATAGCGACATGTATTGTATAGTTGGTCTCATCGACAAGAAAAACAATGTGCCATGGATACCAATGTGTATCATGTGGAATTTTGGTGAAACGTGGGGAAATCTCTATAATGTCTTCCCAACTATGCATTGTCTTTCTGATTGCTAATGAACAAATACATTTTGGTAAGACTCATATGTTTTGATATAATGTCATAGCGAACCCGTCAAGTCTTGGTGACTAAGTCTTGAGGGGCTTTCGGTGAGAGATTAGTATGTTATAGCAACACTCATAAGACAGAACTGTCCATTAGAGAGAGAACCATTATGTTATAGCAACATCACACAAGGGGTTTCTATCAAAGGCTCATCGGTGTGAGATTGATACTGTCTTGGCGATCTAGGGTGAGCTCGAGATGTTTTGGTAAAACAAGGGGCAGTCTATATAGCATCTCCCCGACTTCATATTGTCTCAGCGACACGAGGTGAAAAGTGACTCTCGGCAGAACATTATGAAGTCTACAAGAGGTCTCACCGATATCATTTGGTCACAGTGATAGTGAATGAAACTAAAGGGGATCTCGGTGAAAGACTTGATGATGTCTCAGCAAATGAATAATACTCTAAGGAAGCCTGTCGATGAGACATGATGTTTTCATTATGTGTTCTTCCCGACTCTGATGGCTCACGGTGAAAGCAAATAAAGAAAAGGCTACAGTGATAGTGAATGAAATAGAAGGGCATCTCGGTGAAAAAGTCTCTTGTGTCTCAGTGAATGGTTAACGAAATCTCAAACTCTGTGGCCGTTTATAGAAACTTCAAAATATAGTTGCAGGCTGACATCATTGATTGAATCAAATCTCAGAACCGTTACATGGCAGCATATTCATTAAGTTTCCTCTTTGAGCAGTTGCATTTTTATTTTAATTGATTATTTGTAGCTCTCTAGATAAGTGTTACTATTGATTTTTAATCATCATCGACTGAATGCCACTATTCAGCTTTATATTCAAAAATCAACAAGAGAATCTGAAGATCTGGTGAAAAACATTTTGAAGATTTCTTCACAACTGACATACTTGAAATGTAATTAAATACCTATGTTGAAAACTGTAAGGGTTGTTGATTTTGTAATTCTGAGAGTATCATTCCTTGTCTGTATGGAAATGTATGAATGAACTCTATATAAAGATATGTGCTAACTAAAAATAGAGAAATCCTCTGAGTCACTATTATTGTTCAAAACATAATTTGAGGGATTGGTACTCCTTGAGATGGGTGTCTCAAAATGAGGGGCTAGTGCTCCTTGAGTGGGTGCTAAAAAATCAGCCTATAAGGCATTGTAAACTTCTGTTTAAAGATTAAGCCTAGAAGGCATTTAGGGAGTGGTTTTTATACCCTAGGAGGGTTTTCCATTCGGTAAAATCTGGAGTCTTCTTGTTCTTCTGAGTTCCCTTTGCTTTACTATGTTTTTGATTATTTCAATTCACTGTTTGGTTATTACTTTTCTCAATTTTGTTTATGAATGATTACATTCAACTCATGAATGCATTAATCAGAGTATATTGAGATTTGATATGTGCTATAGTTTTTGAATTTATGAAAATTGGTCAAATCTGTTATAACACTGATTCACCCCCCCCTCTCAGTGTCATTTTAACTCCAACAGGAGATTCTGGTACAGTCTTATTACCTTAATTAGATCCACTCTTCTTTACTCACATTTTCTTCATCTGATCTCTTATCTCTTCCATAGTTTCTTTTCCTTTTCCCTTATCACCTTTCTGTGAATTTTTGCCTCGATAAACCAAACCTCTCTTATCCACATTTCTATTCTTGTAGAATCTTGCAATGTGACCAAATTTGTTCCAATTGTAGCATACTAGATTCTTATATCTATACCATCCATTCCACTTATTTCCTCATGATCTGCATTGATTAGCAGCATGCCCAAATCTTCCACAGGAGTAGCATTTAATGGTCCTTATATTGATAGACATACTTTTGCATTCTGATGAATTTTGACCAAACTTCTTACATTTAAAACATTGACTAGAAAATGATGGAGTGCCATAGTTTATCTTACTTCTACACTAAGAAGCCGTATGTCCAAATTTATTACAAAAAAAGCAATATCCATTAAATTTCTGAGCATTATTTTTCCTTAACATATATCTTATGCCTTTTTTCTTCTTTTTAGGGTCCTTCTGTTCAAATCTAGAGCTCTCACCCTTCACATAGTTGAGACCGCCCTTATCATTTGCATCCTTTTGACCTTTAGTTATCTCATCAAGCCTAGCAAAATTCATCGTGAACTTCTCCTTAAATTCACTTACAGTAGCAAGCTCATCTCTGAGAATAACTACCTATCTCTCAAGCTCTTGTTCATTGTTTCTAGATTGTTGCAATTCAATCTCTAGCTGAATGAATCCTCTATTAATTCTATTGCATTATTCTAATTTTTCTTTCAAGGACTGGGCCAATTTCTCATTCTTCTTGTAAGGAAAATCAAATGCGGAAAATAATTCTCCTAATGTCAATACCTCAGGAAAGAATGTAGATACACTTTAAAATTTACAATTACAATCTAATTAAGATGTACTATAAAACAGGTAATAGAAACAGAGTATTTGACAATCACACATGAACACCAGATATACGTGGGAAAACCCTTATAGGAGAAAAACCCACCACACCAAGAGAAATCACTTTGTATTACAGTAATGGAGATTATATACAAATTCTAGACTTATCTTTCTGGTGTCATTATACAACATCATTCACCATGAACATTCTTGTATAGGAATCTTTGAGTTATAGTCATTACAGAAAATAATTCATTTACTGATACAATCACTCAACCATTCGTCGATCCAACCTTCGAACCAACCAACCGATTACATTCTGCAATCACAGAGTATAACCATGGAATTCTCTATCTATCGAGCTTCCTCACAGAACTGTCACAACCAATTGCCTTCCAACTATTCAGATTCGGCTTCTCCTATTGGTCCACGAGACTCCACATAGGACGGTCTTACTCGGTCAACATAATTTGCACTGTGTTGGCATCTCGGTGAGACACTAACAGTGTCTCGCCAATGCCACATAACCTTCATATCATTATCACCAAGAGTTACTATAGTCGCCAAGATGTTCTATCGAGCTTCCAGTGTTCTGCCAAAACACCAAGTAGTCACCTAGACTTATCGCTTTCACCAGGAGATCATAGCGAGTCAGCAAAGGTTACACCGAAGTCATAAGTCATATCGGGCTCCATTGAATAGTCAGGAAGACTTAACACCTTTGCCGAGAGGTTTCTCCAAGATCTCTATTGTCACCCTGAAGCTTTCAACATTCACCAAGACATCGCCCTTCACTAAGACTTTACTCCAACATCTCTAAGCTATTCTAAAGACTCTTCATCATCGGCAAGATATACAGCACTCACCAGGACTTCTTCCCGAACCATTTTGGTTACCCCGATAGCCATCGACTATTGGCAAGACTTAACAATGTTGCCAAGACCTTTCCCCGACCGCTTTGAGTTACTCTGATGGCTAACACTTGAGCCTCTGTCAGTGAGACATTTGCATATCGCCCAGACTTCATAACGAAACCTTAGTGTTACATTGATGACTCCCGAGTGTGTCCCCGTCGGCATGACTTTCATCTATCGCTAAGACATCACACTGGGACCCTTATGTTATGGAAAGGACATCAAATGTATTCCTCTTGGCAAGACATTCACTATTCGCTGGGTCTTCTCACCGAGCTGCTATAAGCTATCCCAAAGCCCATGGTCGCCATGAGTCTCCCCGATACATAATTGAATAGCCTGTCGGCTAGAGGTCTCCCAAGCACTAAGAGATCATACCGAACACTTGTTGTCATAGCGATAGCTCCATAGTGATAGCATTCGACAAGACATTTGCAAGGACACAATGACCTGTACAAACTAGAATGAATCAAGCTGCTAGTTGGCTAGACAATGAAGATGTCACACCGACTTGGCTCTAATGGAGGTTTCAGCCTGTATTGTTTGAGGCACATATTTCCAACAATCTCCCACTTGACAAAGATCATACAGGCACCTCCAGAGCACAACATAATTTACTGAAAATCATGGGCAGTAAGGCCCATTGAACTGGCACACCACCTAAACTTGTCTGTGCTCACTAGCTTCATCAATGAATCTGCAACATTCTCTAGAGTATCAACCTTTTCCTAACTAACCTTTCCATCCTCTACCATATCTCATACAAAATGGTACTGTACGTGTATATGTTTCGTCCTGGCATGGAAAGTAGGGTTCTTTTCCAAACAAATTGCACTCTGACTGTCACAAAAAATAGTTATTTCCCTGCATCAAAACCAATGTTAGAACACAAACATGGATCTCTTGCTGTCAATGTCCCCTCCCTAATCAGAATCAACATAACCACGAATGCTGAGAGTCCTTTGTGATTCAACCAAGTTCCCATTGTAACACAAAGAAAAATATGAAGTTCCCTTCAAATGCCTATACACTCTCTTCACAGCATCCCAATGCATTCTTTCTGGATTAGCCATAAATCGACTAAGTACTCCCACTGCTTGGGAAATGTCTAGCCTTATACAGACCATTACATACATAAGACTGCCTACTACACTAGCATATGGTACAATGGTCATATCCTCCATCTCAGTAGGAGATTTTGGATAGTCCTCAACAGATAGCTTCATTCCATGCATGACTGGGACCACTAGCTATTTGCAATCATTCATACAAAATCTCTCAAGAATAGTCCTGACATACTTACTTTGACTGAGCCAAAGCTTTCTATTCTTCCTGTCCCTGGTTATCTCCATCCCCAAAATATATCTTGCTGCACCAAGATCCTTCATTTCAAACTTAACAGACAATTAAGACTTAAGATCAAAAATAATTACCTTGCTATTTCCTATGAATAACATATCATCAACATAAAGAGTAATAACGAGTACTTGATCACTTTCAGCTTTATAATAGACACAGTGATCAGATTTTGATCTTACAAATCCCAAAGACAATACAAAAGTATCAAAATTTTGGTACCACATTCTAGGTTATTGCTTTAACCCATACAAAGACTTCTTTAATTTGCATACCAGTTTTTCTTTACTTTTCTCAACAAAGTACTCAGGCTGGGACATATAGATTTCTTCTTCAAGATCACCATGAAGAAATGTTGTCTTCACATCCATTTGTTCTACCTCTAAGTCATTTACTGGTGCAAGTGACAATAGAAATCTAATAGATGTCAGCTTTACTATAGGAGAAAATATTTCCCCATAATCGATTCCCTCTACCTGGGAATAACCCTTTGCAACCAATCTCACCTTGTACTTTTCTACACTACCATCCAGACCAATCTTTTTCTTAAATACCCATTTGCAGCCAACAACCTTTTTGCCTTTAGGCAAGGGCACCAGACTCCAAGTTTCATTCTTATCTAATGATGCCATCTCTTCTTCCATGGCTTCCAACCAAGAATCCTAATCAAACATTTTAAATGCCTCTTTCACAGTCTTAGGCTCATCAGTACTAGAAATCAAAGCATAAGCACAAGTAGAATCTATCAAAGACAACCCATACCTATCTAGTTGTTTTCTTTCTCTGGTTGACCTCCCCACTTGCTGAGGTTGAGGTTGAGGTTCTTCTTCTTCTTCAGAACTATCTGAACTGCTTGAGCTCTCCTCAGTTTTAGGTACATTTTGAATTTTCAATTCCTCTTTCTCTAGTGTAGGAGGAATAAATGCTACATCCTTATTGTTTTTTGTTTTGTTTCTGACTGCAGATCCAAAGTGGAAGGTTTCAGCTCACAAAAGATTACACTTCTGCTATATACAACCTTCTCTGTATTAGGATTCCAAAGCTTGTATCCTTTTATGACAGTGCTTTAGCCAATAAAAATATATTTGACAGCCTTTTTCTCCAGTTTAGATCTTTTTACATCTGGCACATGAGCATATGCCTCACAGCCAAAAACATGAACATGTCTAAGTGAGGGATTCTTACCAGACCATACTTCCAAAGGTGTTTTCTCAATAAGAGCAGAATTTGGAGAATGATTAATTAGATAACATGTAGTAGATACAGCCTCAGCCCAGAACTTCTCCTCCAAGCGAGCACTACTCAGCATACTTTGTGCTCTCTCCATCACTGTCCTATTGAACCTTTCTGCAAGTCCATTCTGCAATATCTTTCAAATTCATCAGAACAGAATTCACCACCATTATTAGTCCTTAAGCATTTTATTTTTCTACCAGTCTGATTTTCAACAAGATTTTTAAATTCCTTAAATCGACTGAATACTTCTGATTTACTCTTCAGAAAATATACAAATGCTCTTCTTGAATAATCATCAATGAATGACACGTAGTATCTTGACTTAGACAAAAAAGGAACATTCACTAGACCAAACACATCTGAATGAATATAATATAACAAACCAGAATATTTATGAGGACTGAAATAAAATGAAACACGGTGCTACTTTCCATATATACAATGTTCACAAAATTCAAATTCAAGATTACAATCTTTGAGTCCCTCAACCAAGTTCTTATTGTTCAAGGTTTTTAAACCTTTTTCTCCTATGTGGCCTAACCTATGATGCCAAAGAATAGTCTTCTCTGCAGGAAGTTTTACTTCCATAGAGTTTACAAAATTAGGGATATTTCCCTCTTTACCTCCATGAGCAGCTTTTAGTGACTTTCCAAAGACACTATTACATTGAATAGCCTGTGAATCTAGCTAATACAGGGTACCAATTTGAGCACCTCTAGGCAGCACCATTGAACCTCTAGTCATCTTGCAGCCATTTCCAGAGAACGCAACTTGTACTCCAATATCATTCAGCATACTTACAGATAATAGATTTTGAGCCAAACCTGGTATGTACATAACATCATTAATTCCCTTCACTCTACCATCAGGGAATTATATTCTGACTCTTCCACGACCAACAATCTCTAAAGCTGAATCACTTTCCAAGTACACCTTTCCACCATTGTATTCTTCATACTTCATGAACCATTCTCTGTGAGATGTCATGTGGAAAGATGCTCCAGAATCAATCAGCCAGACATCATCTGATGCCTGAGTAGCTAAGGCTGCAATAAAGGCATCACCATCACTATGAGAAGAACCATTATTGGAAGAGCCCTTCTTCTTTTTCTCCTCTTTACAATCCTTTTGGACATGACCAGGTTGCCCACAGTTCCAACACTTCACCTTGGACTTCGTGCCAGGAGACTTTGATCTCCCCTCTAATTTTGATTTTGATTTCTTGTCCTTCTTCTTACCTTTCTCTTTTGGTCTTCCTCTAACAGCAAGAGCCTCCTTCGCCATCTCAGAAGATTTCCTTCTCATCTCTTCTGACAGCAAAGATGCAACAACATATTCCATCTTGAAATTCGATGTTGTACTCCCAATAGCCATCACCAGATGATCCCATGAGTATGGTAAAGAACACAATAGAAGCATACAATTATCCTCTTCTTTAGTCTTAACACCAACATATGTCAATTGAGCAATTAGCATATTAAATGCATTCAAATGATTAGCCATAGACCCTCCTTCCTACATTCTAAAAGAATACAACTTCTTCCTTAGGAACAGTTTATTCAACAAGGATTTCCCCTGATAAATAGATGCCAGTCTCTTCCACAAAGAAGAGGTAGTCTTCTCCTCATGCACATTCAAAAGCACTGAGTCTGCCAAACAGAGCCTTATCAACCCCTTAGATTTCCTATCTGCAAGATCCCAATCTTCTTGCTTCATGCCTGTAGGTTTCACTCCAGCCACAGCAATCCAAAGATCACGATCAACTAGAAAATCCTCCATCTTGAGTTTCCACAACTCAAAGTTAGTACCATTAAACTTCTCTATTTCAAACTTTCCAAATGTACTAGCCATCTTAGACTCTAATTAGAAATAACAATTTTCTACAAGACTCCCATTGAACAGAACTGACTCAAAAAACTTAACGTACCCACAAGGATAACACAACTAGCCAGGCTCTGATACCACTTGTAAGGAAAATCAGATGCAGAAAATAATTATCCTAATGTCAATACCTCAGGAAAGAATGTAGATAAACTTTAAAATTTACAATTACAGTCCAATTAAGATGCACTATGAAGTAGATAACAGAAATAGAGTATTTGACAATCACACATGAACACTAGATATACGTGGGAGAACCCTTACGGCAGAAAAACTCACCACACTAAGAGAAATCACTTTGTATTATAGTAATGGAGATTACATACAAATGTTAGACTTATCTTTCTGGTGTCATTATACAGTAGCATTCACCATGAACATTCTTGTATAGGAATCTTTAAGTTATAGTCATTATAGAACATAATTCATTTACTGATACAATCACTCAACCATTCATCGATCCAACCTTCGAACCAACCAACCAATTACATTATGCAATCACAGAGTATAACCATGGTGTTCCCTATCTATTGAACTTCCTCATAGAACCGTCACAACCAATTGCCTTCCAACTATTCAGATTCGGTTTCTCCTATTCGTCCATGAGACTCCACATAGGACAGTCTTACTCGGTCAACAAAATTTGCACTGTGTTGTCATCTCGGTGAGAGACTAATAGTGTCTCACCGATGCCACATAACCTTCATATCATTATCGCCAAGAGTTACCGTAGTTGACAAGATGTTCTATCGAGCTTTCAGTGTTGCGCCGAAACACCAAGCAGTCACCCAGACCTATCGCTTTCATCAGGAGATTATAGTGAGTCACCAAAGGTTACAACAAAGTCATAAGTCATATCGGGCTCCATTGAATAGTTGGCAAGACTTAACACCTTCACTGAGAGGTTTCTCCGAGATCTCTATTGTCACCCCGAAGCTTTCAACAGTCACCAAGACATTACCCTTCACTAAGACTTTACTCCAAGATCTCTAAGCTATTCCGAAGACTCTTCATCATCGGCAAGACATACAACGCTCAATGGGACTTCTTCCCAAACCATTTGGGTTACCCCGATAGCCATCAGCTATTAGCAAGACTTAACAATCTCACCAAGACCTTTCCTTGACCGCTTTAAGTTACTCTGATAGCTAACACTTGAGCCTCCATCGGTGAGATATTTTCATATCACCCAGACTTCATAACGAAACCTTAGTGTTACATCGATGACTCCCGAGTGTGTCCCCGTTGACATGACTTTCATCTATCACTAAGACGTAACACCAGGACCCTTATGTTATGGCGAAGACATCAAATGTATTCCTATCGGTAAGACATTCACTCTTAGCTAGGACTTCTCACTGAGCCGCTATAAGCTACCCCAAAGCTCGTGGTCACCATGAGTCTCCCTGATACACGATTGAATGGCCTGTCAGCCAAGAGGTCTCTCGAGCGCTAAGAGATCATACCGAATAGTCCTTGTCATAGCGATAGCTCCACAATGACAACATTCAGCAAGACATCTACAAGGTCACAGTGACCTATACAAACCAGAGTGAATCAAGCTGCTAGTCGGCCAAACAATGAAGATGTCACACCGACTTGGCTCTAATGGAGGTTTCAGCCTGTATTGTTTGAGGCACATATTTCCAACACTTCTTTCTTTCTTCAATCTCTTTAGTTAGCTTCATCGCCACAAATTCCATTTCAAACTTTAGGGAAACATTTTCTGTAGCAAGCTTTTCGCACTCTTTTGTTATTTCTTTTATTGTTTGATTCAGATGAACATCTTTCAAACCTTTTCTTTCTTTTATCTTTAAATAACCATATAGTTCTTTCCTCTTTTCCCTTGACTCATTTATTTTATCCTTCAGTGATTGAATGAATTTTCTAACACCCACAAGATTTTCTTTTAGTTCCATGACCTCTGCTTTAGACTGATCAAGACCATCAAGTGCCACCATAAGCTATTGTTGAAGACCACCTGCGTCCATTATAATCCAAAATCCACCTCAAGCTATTAAACTCAGAAGAGGAACAAGCTCTGATACCAATTGTTGGACACTGGGAACACTGAGAGGGGGGTGAATCAATGTTCCACAATATTTGAATTTCAAATATTCGATCTTAAACTATCAATAATTTTTTTTAAACTTTAATAGCATTTACAACATATAAACAGAAGGAAACATGCAAACTCATTAAAGAGATAATGTGAACACCATAACACCAGTTTTTTTTACGTGGAAACCCTGTTAGGGGAAGAACCACGATGGAGATTAATCCACAAAGTATACTCTATTAAAATTATGATCAAAAGGGAACACACTTGCATTCAGGCACACTACCTAGAGCTTACTACTCAAAATAGGGAAGGCTTACTACCTTACAAAATATTTGAGATTACAACAAAATGTTGAACTGAGAATATAGCATCTACAAATGCCTAGATTTAGTTCCAATGAGACACATAAAACATATTTTGGACCTCTTGTCCAATTCGCACTTATGCTCTGCTTTCTTACATGAAAACCCTTTTGCTACACAAACATAATTCACTTCACAAATCTTCTGATATTAGCTCATACTATTGCTTTGTACTTTTTCACCAACACACCTTCCCACTTCATGATCCATACACTACACACACACACCAAAAATGATTTTCCAATCTCACATATATATCCACTAACAATGTTTTTTGCTATATGTCGGCTTAAAAAAAATATAATATTCTTCCACATGTCAGCTCAAATCATCAATTAGAATTAATGTGTACCCACACAAGTTAGCTAGACTGTAGTTGGGAGCCAAATCAAAATTACCAACATAAGAAATAGTTAAACAAATATTCCTCATACATCTGGAACATGCAATACACAAGTCAACCATAATGAGAAAATAAACAATAAATCATTCTACTGAATCTCTTAACTCGTACACGGATTTCTGCAACACCACAAAACTTACCAATAAGGTATCAAAATAATGATCTGGTGAAGTATTCAAACCAACTTATCAACCATATGTACTATGTTCTTCATGCTTTTTGCTGGTAGATTACAATCTTCTAATTTTCTTTCTGATAAGAACTATTTCAAAATTGCGGACCATAGTACTGACTCCAGTTGCCATCAATGACAACACTAGGAAGCAAAAACAATCTCCCAAAGCCATATTTTAATAGAAATTCCAAGCAATCTATCAGGCAGTGGAAGTACTGTTGGAAAAGAGCTAAGCCAAATACAAGGCTTGGCATGATAAGCATCACATTGGTCATCATTTTCAGGTTTGTGACTATGTTTTGTTACATATCAACAAGGAAATAATGCAATGTAAAGGTAAAAGTCTTAAGCCTATCAGATATAGTCCCTTTGAGATCTTGGAAAAGATCGGTACCAATGCCTTTTTCCTAAATCTTCCTCCATACATGCACATCTACTCAATTGTAAATGTAGAGAATTTGGAGTTGTATGACCATCCAATGATATTGGATGAAGAGACTAATGTTCAGGTTCCATCAGTTGATGATTTTTTACCTGAGTATATGACACAGCTACAAGAGGATGTCATCCTCGATGGGAATGTTAGGACTTCATGAAGAGGAGTTATTGAGTACCTCAGAGTGGGATTGAATGGGACAAATCTAGGAAAGAAAAAATGGATGGAGATTGGTAAAGTGAGGGAACTATACCCTCACTTACTTTCTGATTAATCAAGCTTTCAAATGTCCAAAATCTCTCTAATGGGTAGGACTAATCTAGGTGGATATTTTCACTAAAAATTGAAGTGTTCCAAATGCTCTAGAAACCATTACCATGTTCAAGCTTTTAGAGAAAAGAACCCAATGCAACTTGAACGGAGTCAAAAGGAGTTTGTACGCTCAAGACTTGCTTAGTCAAAGTTGGGTCAAAGCAGGGGTACCCAAGGTTGGATGCAAAATCAAAAAATTGATCTCAAAATTGGTCAAAAATGGCATCAAATTGAAGAGCTCAATGAGACGATTCCAACGCTGCTTGTTTTGCATCAAATGGAATTTGTACACAAAAGATATGGTCGGTCAAAGTTGAGGGTTGACCATGCTGACTTGGGAGTACAATGATGATGTCAACATGTTGACGAGGTAGACCGTACATTATAGATGATGAAGTGGACAATCCAAACCTTGACACATGGTAGGTTGAAATGGAATGTGTAGTTGAGTTGGTCAAATCACGCGGTGACACGTGTCCTCTAGGTAGGTGATGTGTCTTCAGTCAACAAATGGTAATGCTCCACATGAACCAAGCATGCCATGCCATATGGCACCTCTATTGATAGCTAGGTTGGTTGAATAGTTTCCTAAGATCATGGTTGGGGGATTCGACCACCCAACCTCCACCATACAAACTTTGCACTCTACCAATAGACCACACAAAGTTCTCTAACCAATATGTTTGGCGGGTTTGTTTTATTATCTATTCAAGAGCTATCAGCCAAAAAGGAAGGGTAGTGGGTTCGACCCGTTGACCTTCCCCAAACAACTATGCCCTGCCAACCTCTAGACTAGCAGGTTCCTCAACACTAAAAATGGAGTTGAGTATGTTTAAATTGAAGTAAAAACTAATAATACCTATAATTAAATTATTAACCCTTTTAAGCCTTTTAAAAGCTTGATTTCAAGATATTAAAAGGGGCTCAAAATGATGTTAAAAACATTTTTGTAAATATTATAAAGGGTTTAAGGGGTTTAGATAATTCTAAAAAAGATTATTAAGGATTTTTGTGATATTTTAAGGAGATATTAGAATATTTGTTATTGTAAATGGGACATCTTTGAAATCATATGGCTATGAACCATATTAGGAAAAAATTGTGTATAAAAGGGGGGGTAGCTTAGGAGTTTGAGTTAGTGGTGATTTGTGAGAGAATTTTCTTGGAGAGCTTGAGTGTTCAACTCTGTGCATGAGAGGAGTGTCATACCGCTACAGTTCAAAGAGAAGGACTTTGTAACTCTTTGCAACCAAGAAACATGACATTTTGTTTAGTTGAAGACCTTGTTACCATTTTGGAGCATAATCAAGGATTGGTCACTTCATTGGAGAGAGACTCAGAGATGTAGCCATATTGGTGAGCTCCGTTATCAACTTGTGTTCTTGTCTTCTCTATTCTTTCTCTCTTTTGTTAAATTCATCACTTAATTATTGTTGTGTTTATTTAAGTATTTCAATTACGTTTTCAAAACCTTCAATTTAATCATTGTAATAGTTAAGCATTCACATGCAATTGTCATAGATCCTAAAAACAAATCATATAACCTACTTTTAACTAAACAATGGTGAAGTAACTACATTTAAGTAGTCTAAAACATGCATCATAATTAAGCAATTATAAAAAAATTATGCAATTTGAAAAAAAATTGACATATAATTAATGGCATCTATGTGAAACAATATGATCATGATAATTCAAACCAAATTTATTATAAATAAGAATTTATGTATTTATTTTTTAGGATTGTTTGTCAAAATATATATGAAAATTAATTAATGTTAATTGAACCTAGAATAGCTCATCACAATAGTTGAATCCATTAACACAACGACAATTTTTCCTATACCTTGAGGGCATATTGTTATGTTTCTTCTATAATTTTGATATTCAACGTACTTAGCTTAGACTAAATGTACCTTTGGATGCATGTCATCATTTTAAAAAAAATTATAATTGTTTAATGTAATTACAACTTTCTAATATTACTTAGTATAATTATATATATATCATGACATTTTATGTTTTAACTAGGTGTTTACAATATCAAATTGATTTTTTTCTAAACTATCTAAACAATGCCAACTCTTCAAAATTTAACAAATCTACAAGTTTGAAACATCTTGAAAATAGTTTATATTTTAAATTATATGTTTTCTATTTTTCAAATTCCAAAAGATATTTTATCTTCCTACATTAAAAAACAAATTTTAATTAAAAGAAAATAAAATTGACACATTGTATAGCCATAACTGAACCTATCAAAATATAAAGATTATAAGATGATAGAAAATTGAATAACCAAACATAAAATATTTACTATCAAATCTAAATATTTAAATAATTAAAATATAAATTGTTTGCATAATCTTAATTAGCCCATAAAAGTCATTCTAAAAGGATTTATTTTGCAGAATAGTTTTCCCAACAATAAAAAAAAGTATAACATGAGCCAATTATAAGCACACTAAGGTTACACCTTCCCAAATGCTATTGAAGCCAACATGCATGCAAAAATGTATTAATAAAGAACTAACATGAGTCAATTATAAGCTCACTAAGGTTACACCTTCCCAAATGCCATCAACCAGCATGCATGCAAAAATGTATTAATAAAGAACTAGCATAAGTGAATTAGAAGCTCACTAAGGTTACACCTTCCCAAATGCTATCGAGCCTCAGAGAGCGTGCATGCAAAACTGTATTAATAAAGAATTAACATGAGTCAATTATAAGCTCACTAAGGTTACACCTTCCCAAATGCTATCGAGCAAGCATGGAAGCAAAAATGTATTACTTAAAAAATCAAATTCTTTATTTAAGAGACACAAAGAACAAATTAATTAATATTTAGAACTGATCACTGAATCTCATCATAACTACTCTACACCTTTACAATCATCTCAAATAACAACATGTCGGTTTACTTTATCTCTTCCTCTCACACAGACACCACCATATAATCATAAACAGGTTGAAAACACTTTTGAGAAATTTTTCCTGCCTTGATGAAGAAAGACGTACAGTCGATCAATGTCTTTTGTTAACAAAGCAAATCATTTCTATTTTGGTTGGCCCTGCCTGTAATCGTAACTGGCACGGCATATGGGACACTTCCGCTTTCTTTTAGTTGAGCGCAGAATACATGCATAATGATACACGTGTTTGCATGCCAAAGCTTTTAGTTCCTCACCTCTTTGAATTGAGTCCAGGCATATTGCGCAATCCATCTCTCGCTCTTTTAATCCTTCAATCCACGACGTGGGTGATCCCAAAATGTCTGCAGCCTCTTTGTCGCTAATTTCAGAATGTCGACTGTGCTAAATATATATACGCAATTCCATACGAAGACTACGTAGTCCATTAATCACCCTCGGACTGGTTAACTGATTACGAGTGCCAACAAAAATGCATATTTTCCCTCCACGCTGCATGATATCTTGAAAGTAAGAAAAATTATGTGCCTGCATGAAGTCCTGTGAAACAATATCACCAAAAGTAAAGTTATAAATTAACTTTCATTTATAACAATAGTCGTGGCCTCATAAGGGATGGGGTCATTTAAATCCCAAACCTTACTATCTCTAACACCAAATTTAGCGAAGAAATCAACTAACTTATTTCCCTCTCTCAAAATATGGGAAATATAAACATTATCAAAGGATTTAATAATTTCAATGAAATCCTTGATCAAGGCCTCAATTGTCCAAGACAGGGGAGATATATTCTTCAAATTATTAATAATGTTCAGAGAATCACCCTCCTACCAAATCTTCCTATAGGACCCTCTCTTTTTGGCCAAAACAAGACTATGATAGGTAGTTGTCGCCTCTACGAAGTGGTTTGACTGGGTTCCCAAAGGGAGTGCCACAACAAAGACAAACCTACCATTATAATTTCTAATCACTATCCCACATCTAACAGGTCCTGGATTACCTTTAGCAGCACCATCAAAGTTGATCTTAACCCAACCTTCTAGTGGCGCCTTCCAAGCAACACCATCTCTTGAAGATTGAACCGCGCAATACGCATTTGTAATTCATCATCAGCCAAGCCTTGCTGTGGCATCACAAAAGCTCTTGTTACAGTAGTAGCGATGAAATAATCCGCGATGTCCGGCTCTCGTCTGCTTGTGGTCAGAATAAACTCTATTTGCTCACGATTGTCCTCTGCTTGCGGCCTCAAATGTAGATCTAAAATGGGGCGTAGATTATCACTGTTTAGTAGCAGATTAACCATGGCATAGAATCGTAGTCTAAGAGAAAATTTATTTTGAAGAATGATATTTAACTGGTAATCAAAATGTGTTAGGCTTGGTTGGTACCCACCTGAAGTGATAAATCTTGGTTCTATTCGTCTTTGGAGCTCAGGTTGCTGCTGGTTCTCAGGCCTACCACAAGCTTCTCCTATGCTGCGAATAACTGTAGAAATCGAATTGCCCATTGTCTTCAAAACTGGATTTCCAAAGGGAGTAGCTCTGAGACATAATCTTACCTCTGAGACAGAAAGGGTATTTATGTTTATATCTTACCTAAATTTAAGTCGTTTGTCGGCATGATAAAAATGTTAGTGTAGAATACTTTACCTAAGAATATTATTTTCGGTAAGTTTGCTATTATTAATTAAAATGAAACAGATGTAAGCTAACTATAAATAAATCTATTAATAGCTCGAATTATTTGACTTAATAAGATTTTCATATGTCATGCATGTTTTATACGTTGATATATATATAATTATTTTAATAATTTAATATTATTTAAAAAAAAAGAACATTATTTTTTTTTAATAATTTTAAAATGTTTTTCTTCTGTGTTTTTTGGAATATTAAATGAAATATTTTAATTTATTTATTTGACCTTTTTAACTATTTAAAGAAAAAGAGATTTATTAAATTAAACAACTAATTGATGAAAAAAGACAAGTCTATTTTATTAGTAGTGTCAACAATGAATTTAATGAAAAATGAATGTGGGTTATTATTTTCGCTATTTTTAAAAAATGAATTTTACCTTATTTATATATGCATTATTTTAAGTAAATTAAGTTATAAAATAGAAAAGTGAACTATTATTTTTTTGTTCCACTAAAAGCATGCAACTTTTTCTGCCATTGAACTAAAATTAATAATTATTAATATTAATTTATCATAAAATTTCTATTAATATATTAACATTTAGAATATTATTAATACTACTAAACACAGGATGATGATGAGTGGGAGTTCGAGTGGGAGCCTTGGTTTAAAATTAAGGGATGGAGGTTTTGTGGAGATGTTCAATTTTGAGGACGATGATGCTGATTCAGATGGTTTTCTACATCTTCTAGAGACAGCTCTTGCTATGGGCTCCTTTGATGGATCTTCGATGGCTTCTTTCTGCCTGGAGCTCCTTTTTTCCTACATTGAAAATGTGCTGGTATTCGCTGGTTTGGGGGATGAAAGGTTCATTTTCCTTTGTGGGCTTTTGGATGGCACTGCTTTGTTGGGTGTGCCTTTGCCAGAGGTGATCTTTTCCTATTGACGAGTTGATTCTTTCACTAGTGCTTTTAGGGTGATGGTTGTGGCTCCCCTGCATTAGTTTGGTCTCTTTCTTTGGCTGATCATTGGTGGTGCTAAGCTCTTAGCCTGGTGGTCTGTTCGTGCCTCCTCCTTTTGGTTGTAGGTATCTTTTGGTAGGTTAAGGTGCTCTCTTATTCTTATGGTTTTCTTTTCCTGTGCTCTTTCGTTGGTTAGAAGAGTGTTTTGGCTTGTTGTTGTGGTGTCCCCCTCTTCTGGGATGAGCTTATCTGCTGGCGTTTTCTCTGTTCTTTATGGGCCCTTTTTGGGCATGTTTCCTCTTTTGGCTACTACTCCAGGTTTTTTCCTGGTTGTGGGGTTTGACCTTCTTTGGCTGCAAACTATTGCTATGACCCCCCTTTAGTCTTTGATGATTTTAAGGTTAAGTGGGGTAAATATGTTTTATTGGCTGATGATGCCAATGCTTCTCTTTGGGGTGGAGATTACCCTTGTTTTGAAGGTTTGTGAGTGTGTACTCTCTCTATGGTGGGATGATTGGCTTTCTAATTCTATTCTCTTATCTTCATCTATTCTGATGCTTATGGGTGTCGTGAGTGTTGGTCCTACTGTAGTGGTTCCTTTTTACTAGTTTCTACAAATGGTTTCTTCTCTAGAGGTGAAGTTTGCTCTTGCTGAGGTAGATCTCACTCCTATCAAGGTGGAGTTGTATGTTGTTAGTCCAGTGGAAAGTCCTCTTCTCTTTTGTAAGTTCCTGTTGAGGTGGTGTTGGATTCTTTTGAGGTGTAGCTGGTATGTGCAAGAGTTGCAGTGCTATGGTGGTTCGAGCTCTCGCATCTTCCTCCCCTCTAGAGGGGGGCCCTATCCTATGCAGGTGGATTGTGGGATGGCCTTTCAGTTTGGATGGAGCTGCAAGATTGTTGTTGCTTTTCAGTTAGCTATGTTGTTGGGTTTAAGGTCCCTAACAAAACCTGTTGATGGCTCTCCCATGGGTTCAAGGTCCCGAAAAAACTTGGTTGAGGGTTTAAGGTCCCTTTTTCTTGGCTTAGGCTTGTTCTTCCTAAGAAAATTTGTTGTTTTTGTTCAGTTGGTTTGCTGCAACCTATTGGAATTGTTTCCTGACTATTTCAGGTGGTTAGTCTCTTGGGTTCATTTGGGAACTAAGGGTTCAAGGTCCTTCTCAAAACCTGGCTATAAAGGGTTCAAGGTTCCTTCAAAACCTGGTCTTGAGCTTAAGATCCTTGTCAAAATCTTGATGTAAAGGGCTTATGGGCCATTTAATTCCTTTGGGCAGTTGTGTTACTATTGTTGGGATGCTCATGGTATGTGATATATCTTTTTGGTAGCATGATTTGCTTTGATAGGGTTTCTGGTCACTTCAAAACCGGTTTGTAATGGGTTTCAGGTCCCATCAAAACCCATTTTTTCTCATCAAAAACATATAATAGTATATTATACCAATATTATTATTAAAAATAATAATTTTAATTGTACCACGGATGGTTTTGTGGAGTGGCATAGAAAGTTAAGATCAAAACTATCATTATTCATGCCTTTACCCAATGGAATTCCTTATCCCCATATATTTTTAAATTACTTCAAAGCATGTATTTAATTATTAATTATGTCAAAATGAAAGCATGTAATTAATGGTCATGGTTTGTAGTAAGCTAATAATATGACTTTATAGGGAACTTTTCTACCGACCATTACAATATATATATATATATATATATATATATATAGATATTGTTATTTAACAAAACTCCTTATAAAATATATGTTTAAAAAAATATTATTTAAATTTGTATTATATAATCAATAACTATTATTTAATATAATATAATATATTTATATATACATTATATATACATTTTATATTTATATAATTATAATTTTTTTCTTGTAATTATATTATACTTTTATTTTGTTTGATATTTATAATATCTTTATAATATTTAAATTTTTTATATATAATTATTTTTATATAATATAATTAAAGATAAAATTATTAATTATTAATATTTTTTGTTAAAAGAAATTTGATTATAGGTTTAGGAACCATTTACATTGCAACCAATTTGCTTCAAAACTTCCATCAACAGACTGCTAAGTGGACCAACATCTAGAGTACGACAACCAAATATAGAGAAGGCAATCATGGCCCCAAAGAAGACACCAATACAGGGACAAAACACATGAAGCAACACATGAAAAGATAATAGCGAGCCTAGACCTTAACCCACATCATGGGGATGAGACTTGATGTCCTCCTAAAGTAGCTTGAAGGCATCATATGGGAAATTGGACCACCAAACAATTTCATTCACTCCCTCCTTAGCATGTAGATTCACCCCATGGTTAGCCGCCCAAACAACCACTTTATTTCTAGAGAATTTAATATGAGAGAAACACAACTCTTCAAAGGACTCATTTAGCTTAGAAGAAGCATTCAATAACACCCCTAGCCTCCAATCCCTAAGCTTTCTACCTAGCATAGCATTGATCAAGATCTTCGAGTCTTCCTCCACCCAAACCTTTTTTCATCCTTTGCTATCAACAAGTTTTAAACCTTTGAGGAGAGCCTAGGACTTGGCCATGTTCTTGGTTTCCAACCCACAATATGAATTGTAAAGCCCCACTAGTTTCCCACCAAAATCATGAAAGATGCCCCCACAACCAGGCATGTTAGCATTGCCTTTAGTGGCATCGTCAAAATTTAGCTTGACCCGCCCTTCCCCCGAGGCCACCCAACAAGCCTTGACTTTCTCCTTCCTCTCTACCTCACAACCATTACCCAACAATTTGAACCTAGGGCAGGCATCCTCCTAACCCACCTCCTCCACATTCAAAACACATAACTTATCATGCAACAATTTGCCATGTTCAGATAGAGTACTCTCTATCAAATCCAAAATTCTCTCTACCCTTTTATTCTTTCCTTAGAAGATCCTCTTGTTATGCTCTAGCCATAAATTCCAAACAATAATGGTCGACCTAGCCTTCCATAGGAATTTCAAACTTGTGCTACTCATCTTAAGGTGCCAACCCTCTAAGAGTGATGTGAGATTCTTGGGGGTGGCCCACTCAAACCTCCAATGGAGCTGAAAAGCAGACCACAACTATCTAACATAATGGTAGTGCAAGAAAAAATGATCATTACTGTTGCCATCACACCCACATAAGACACATATAGGGGGTCCAACATGCCCCAATTTTTGAAGTCTATCCCATGTAACTACCCTGTGATGCCAATCAATCCATAAAAAAAAAACATTAGCTTTAGGAAGCCTAAAGCTGCTCCAAATCCTCCTAGCCACCATAGACTAGACACTACTAAAAAAAAGGGAGTTGTAGAAACTACAAACACTAACATCATCATTCCCCTTATGACCCCAAACCATACTATCCTCCTTGTTCACCATCGACATGGGCCACCTATCCAGCATATGTTGCAAGGATCTGTAGGCCTCCTTAAGCTCCTCAACATGAGGGAGAAGTGTCTTCCACTACCTATCACCCATTGCTTTCATCCATGTATTAACATACTCGGGCCCCCATAGTATCTTCAAAATGTATGACCAGTTGCTTCCAATTATCTTGCACCTTCAAAGCTTCATTTTCAATTCAAAAATCTCTCCAAAATCTAATTTTCCATTCATTCCCCAAATGCCATTTGATGTTAGTAGAAATGAGACCAGCACAAGACCTTAAAATTTTCTAGACACAAGATCCTTTGGGGAGCTCATCTTTAAACAGGAGGTCCTTGTCATTCCCTAGATACTTGGCTTGATGGATTCTACTCCAATTTTTGTGCCCCTCAACATAAATGTGCCACACAAGTTTGGCCCCTAAGGCATTGTTCATATGAATGCACATTCCAAGACCCAGACCACCATGAGAAGAGGGTCTACAAACCTTAGAACACTCAATACTAAACTATATTTAGAGGCATTCTTGTAGTCATGACAAAGCAAGGAGAACATAGACTGCTCAAGGATCTTAGCAACTTTACTTGGGGTTTGAAACACTGACATCATGAATATGGGAATCACTACCAGAGATGTTTCGATAAGCAAGATATTCCTAGCTAAGGATAGCCACCACACCTTCCAAGATGCCAACTTTCCTTGAACCTGTTCCACCACTGCCTTATAATCAATAATCGACACTTTCTGATCAATGAGAGCCATCCCCATATATCTATTGGGGAGACAGTTAGAATCAAACCCAAGGATGTTCTAGATGCCCAATATTTCTAAATAGGTCTCCTTCAGGAAGAAGATCCTATATTTAGAGCAGTTCACAACTTATCCAGCCTCCATATCATAAAGGGAAAAAACTCTTTTGATACTTCTTTCCTCTCTATCCATGGCCTCACCAAAGATGAGGGTAAAATCCACGAACTTGAGATGAGTAACATTGTCAACTACTCTGCATATGCCCACAACTGGCTTCTTGCTTCAAGGATTTTCCTATATCTTCCACTAAAATGAGAAAGATAAAGGGTGATAGAGGGTCACCCTATTGCAATCCCCACATAGCATCAAAATATCCAAAGGCCACAACATTGACAAGAATCACAAAGGAGGCCAATGAAATGATTCCCTTCACCTAATTACATCATCCCTTCTTTGTGTAGGAGGACCCTCATGATCAAATTTGGGTTTTTATCTTGTTTTGTGGTTTTTGATGTAAATAAGGTCATTTTGGACCATTAATGATCATTTCAAGTCATTTGTGAAGATTTGGAGTCATTTGGGTAAATGTTGCAAAAGTCGCTAAAATGTTGTCAATGTTGTAATGACAACTTTTCAATTGTAATGACAACTTTTCAATTGTAATGACAACTTATTAGAAGTTTGTTAAAATTTGTCAAATGGTATTTGTAGGTTTATTGGGGGCATAAATTTATTTTAAAAGGATAAATATGATCCTCCAAGTTGAATGGATGGTTGGTGTGTCGATTGAAGAAGAATTTTTTGAATGAAGACTTGATTTTTTTGTAATTTCCAACGTTCCAATGTTGTTATTGGTGTTTTTATGGATTTTAATTTGAATTCAATGACTTTAAAATGGTATGGTAAGAATTTATTTTTATTTCATTTGTTTTTGGTTTGGTTAAATTTCATTCAATTTTGTGGGAGATATGCCAGTTTTGGGGAGGTTTCCCTATTCTAACAATGTTTTCCAGAATTTACAGTCTAAAAACATTATGGTATGCATTGTATGGTCCATATTTTGATTTGAAACCAATTAGATATTGTTTCCATGTGAATATAATTTAATTTTCTTCAAGTCTCATCAAATTTCATTAAGTTTTCAATAAGTTGACCATTTTTGTGAGGGCAAGTCTAAACCTTGCTTAGGGTTTGTAGTTTTGGGAAAAATGCCATAACTTTATTTTCCACCATTGGATCTTGATAAAAATTGGAGGAAATTTTTTTAATTATGTTGTATTCAATCTCACCAAAGAGATTGGATTCATTATTTGTTTTATGAAAGTTACTTAATGGAAGTTTGGTGCATTGAAATGTAGGACATTCTTTGGAACAACTTTGAAGGGTTTGATAAAATCTATACTTTGTGTGAACATGGTTGCTTGGGAATCTATAGAACATGTTATAAGAAGACTTAAATACCAAGAAACTCATGCATCATGTTGGGTTTTCATTGTTGAATTCACATTATGCTACCATGGAAATTTATGTTTCCAATGTGATCTAGAATGCATTTGATCATTGTTTGAGATGAATCAATTTATGAAAGTTGTCAAGTGAATCAAGTTTGTTGTAGGTTGAAGCAAGAACCTAGATGCCAAGAGACTAGGTAGTGAAGAAAGATGGAAACCTAGGTGAGGTATCATGAAGACAAGAGATTCTAGGTGAAAGAGACTTTCTTGAGAAAAGAAAATGGAAATGTTGAGAAGATTTGTTTGTGGAGACTTGCAGAGTAAGGAGTTACCAAGCAAGAAACTAATGATGAGAAAAGAGAAAAGTGACATGAAGAGGAAAAATGAGAAGGAAGAACAAATAAAAGTGTGTAAAGAGCTAATGGAGTTGAGGCACACCTTGGAAGAAATGGAAAAAAGAATGGAACTTGAGATCCAACAGTTGCTTGAGAGAGTAAACCAAGAACAAGGTTGGAATTTACCAATAAGGAAAAGGGTTAAATGGCCTATCAAAAAGATCATTCAGAAGAGAAGAAGGAAAGAGAGAACAATAGAATGAGACATTGGAAAGTCTTTGTTGATGAAGGAAGAGAAAAAGCCATCTGAAGAAGAGGAAAAATGTGAAGAAAATGGGTCCCTTGAGACTCAAGATTTTATTTCTAACAATGTGTGTGAGTATGTGTTTACAGGTGCAACAAATGAGAATGAAGATGGAAAAGAGTCTAAGGAAGTAGGATAAGTTCATACAATGTATGAAGGTTGTTATACAAATGTAGCACACATGGACCTCATCTCTTGGGTGTTGAAGTGGAGTTTCTAGTGAAAGGAGACAAAGAGGAGACCTCAAGGTCTCAATATTTTATTTCTAATCTTTCATTGGACTATGTATGTGTACATTTGTTAGACAAGGAGATACAACTCATTGAGAAGCGGGCTCTTGAGAGAGATCAGGTTCAAAGGAGGATGCCAAAAGAGGAATACCTTGCAAGGAAGAAAGAAGAGAAGGAGCTAAGAAGACAACCTATAGAAAACAAGTAGAAGAAAAAGAAAAACCCAAGAAGAAATCAAGGAAATAGTGCAAAAGAATTGGAAGACCAGGAAGACAAATAAAACCTGCAATCAAGTGGACTTGAGTTTTTCTTTCCCTTGGGAGTATGGTGTAGGAGCACCCCCATGGTCAAATTTTGGTTTTGTTTTATTTTTCTATGTTTTTTGATGTAAATAATTTTATTTTGGACCATTCACGATCATTTGATGTCATTTTTGAAGTTTTGGAGTCATTTGGGTAAAAGTTACAAAAGTGGTTAAAATGTTGTCAATGTTGTAATGACAACTTTTTAAAAGTTTGTTAAAAGTTGTTAAATGGTATTTGTAGGTTAGCTGGGGACATAACTTGATTTTAAAAGCATAAATATGAGCCTCCAAGTTGAATGGAGGGTTGGTGCATAGATTGAATAACAATTTTTTGAATGAAGACTTGAATTTTCTATAATTTCCAAAGTTCTAATGTTGTTATTGGTGTTTGTATGGATTGTAATTTGTATTTTATGAACTACACATGGTATGGTTGGAAAGATAATTGAGTTAGCTCATTTAGTTCAGGTTTGGTTAAATTTCATTCAGTTTTGTGGGACATATGCTAATTTTTATGAGGTTTACTTATTCTAACAATGTTTTCCAGAATTTATAGTCTGAAAAAACATTATGGTATGGATTGTACGGTTCATATTCTGATTTGAAAATTATTTCATTTTGTTTCCATGTGAATATACTTTAGTTTTCTTCAAGTCTTGTCAAATTTAATTAAGTTTTGAATAAGTTATGACCATTTTTGTGAGGGCAGGTCTGAACCTTGCTTAGGGTTTGAAGTTTTGGGGAAAATGCCATAACTTCCTTTTCCACCATTGGATCTTGATAAAAATTGGAGGAAAAGTCTATAATTATGTTATCTTCAATCTCACTGAAGCGATTGGATTCATTATTTTTTTGTGAAGTTTAGTTAATGGAAGTTCAGTGCATTGAAATGTAGGGCATTCTTTGAAACAACTTTGAAGGGTTTGATAAAATTTGTACTTTAAGTGAACATGGTTAGTTGGGAATCAATAGACCATGTTATAAGAAGACTAAAATAACAAGAAACACATGCATCATGTTGGGTTTTCCTTGTTGAATGCACATTAGGATGCCATGGAAATGTTTCCAATGTTCTCTAGAGTGCATTTAACCATTGTCTGAGATGAATCAAGCTATGAAATTTGTCAACTGAATCAAGTTTGTTGCATTTTTTTAACTGTTGGTGATGTATCATTGTTTCACCTATGTCAATTTGTACTAAGTGAAGGTTTATTTGCATCAAATTGGTATTAGAGCCTAAAAGGTTTGGGAAGAGAATTTTTTGGAGTTTATGTGTTGTCTTTTTGTAGGTTGAAGCAAGAACATGGATGCCAAGAGACTATGTAGTAAAGAAAGGAGGACACCTAGGTGGGGTATCAAAAAGAAAAAAGAAGCAAGGTGAAAGAGACTTTCATGAGAAAGGAGAATAGAAATGTTGAGAATATTTTTCCATGGAGAATTGCAGAGTAAGGAGGTACCAAGCAAGAAACTAGTGATGAGAAAAGAGAAAAGTGAGATGAAGAAGAAATATGAGAAGGAAAAATAGATAAAAGTGCAGCAAAAGATAATGGAGTTTAGGCACGCCTTGGAAGAAATTGAAAAAAGAATGGAACTTGAGATGCAATAGTTGCTTGAGAGAGAAATCCAATGACAAGGTTCTAATTTACCAATAAGGAAGATGGTTAAATGGCCTATCAAAAATATCATTCAGAAGAGAACAAGGCAAGAGAGAACTATAGAATGAGACATTAGGAAGTCTTTGTTGATGAAGGAAGAGAAAAATCCATTTGAGAAAGAGAAAAAATGTGAAGAAAATGGGTCCCTTGAGACTCAAGATTTTATTTCTAACAATGTGTGTGAGTATGTGTTTACATGTGCAGCAAATGAAAATGAAGATGGAAAAGAGTCTAAAGAAGGATAAGTGCATATAATGTAGGAAGATATTTATACAAATGTAGCACACATGGAGGATCTTTTGGGTGTTGAAGTGGAGTTTCTTGTGCAATGAGACAAAGAGGAGACCTCAAGGTCTCAATATTTTATTTCTAATCTTTCATTGGACTATGTATGTGTAGGTTTGTTAGACAAGGAGATACAACTCATTGAGAAGCGAGCTCTTGAGAGAGATCGGGTTCAAAGGAGGATTCCAAAAGAGGAATACCTTGTAAGGAAGAAAGAAGAGAAGGAGCTAAGAAGACAACCTAGAGAAAAAAAGTGGAAGAAGAAAAAGAAAAAACCAAGAAGAAATCAAGGAAATAGTGTAGAAGTGGACTTGAGTTTTTCTTTCCCTTGGGAGTATGGTGTAGGAGCACCCTCATGGTCAAAAATTGTTTTTTTTTTTTTTGTGTTTTTTGATGTAAATAATGTTATTTTGGACCACTAATGATCATTTGTTGTGATTTGTGAAATTTTTGGAGTCATTTGGGTAAAAGTTACAAAAGTGGCTAAAATGTTGTCAATGTTGTAATGACAACTTTTCAATTTTAATGACAACTTTTTAAAAGTTTGTTAAAAGTTGTTAAATGGTATTTTTAGGTTAGCTAGGAACATAAATTTATTTTAAAATAATAAATATGAGCCTCCAAGTCGAATGGAGGGTTGGTGCGTAGATTGATTAAGAATTTTTTGAATGAAGACTTGAATTTTCTGCAATTTCCAACGTTTTATGTTGTTATTGGTATTTGTATGGATTTTAATTTGAATTTGATGAAATAGACATGGTATAGTTGGAAAGATAATTAAGTTAGCATTCATTTGGTTTTAGTTTGGTTAAATTTCATTTAGTTTTGTGGGAGATATGCCAATTTTGGTGAGGTTTCCTTATTCTAACAATGTTTTCTAGAATTTATAGTCTGAAAAAAACATTATGGTATGGATTGTACAATCCATATTTTGATCTAAAACTAATTTCATTTTTCTTCCATGTGAATCTACTTTAATTTTCTTCAAGTATCATCAAATTTAATTAATTTTTGAATAAGTTACGACCATTTTTGTGAGGGCAGGTCTGAACCCTGCTTAGGGTTTGCAGTTTTGGGAAAAATGCCATAACTTCCTTTTCCACGATTAGATCTTGATAAAAATTGGAGGAAAATTCTGTAATTATATTATCTTCAATATCACTAAAGAGATTGGCTTCATTATTTGTTTTGTGAATGTTATTTAATGGAAGTTTGGTGCGTTGAAATGTAGGACATTCTTTGAAACAACTTTGAAGGGTTTGATAAAATCTATACTTTGGGTAAACATGGTTGGTTGGGAATCAATAGAAAATGTTATAAGAAGACTAAAATACCAAGAAACTCATGCATCATGTTGGCTTTTCCTTGTTGAATGCACATTAGGCTGACATGGAAATGTTTCCAATGTGATGTAGAATTCATTTAATCATTGTTTGAGATGAATCAATTTATGAAAGTTGTCAAATGAATAAGGTTTGTTGCATTTTTTTCACTGTTGGTGATGGATCATTGTTTCAGCTATGTCAGTTTGTGCTAAGTGAAGGTTTCTCTGCATCAAATTGGCATCCGAGCCTAAAAGGTTTGGGAAGAGAAGTTTTTGGAGTTTATGTGTTGTCTTTTTGTAGGTTGAAGAAAGATCTTGGATGCCAAGAGACTATGTAGTGAAGAAAGGAGGACACCTAGGTGAGGTATCACAAAGACAAGAGAAGCAAGGTAAAAGAGACTTGATTGAGAAAGGAGAATAGAAATGTTGAGAAGACTTTTTCGTGGAGACTTGCAGAGTAAGGAGGTACCAAGCAAAAAACTAGTGATGAGAAAAGAGAAAAGTGAGATGAAGAAGAAAAATGAGGAGGAAAAATAAATAAAAGTGTAGCAAGAGATAATGGAGTTCAAGCACACCTTGGAAGAAATGGAAAAAAGAATGGAACTTGAGATGCAACAGTTGCTTGAGAGATCAAACCAAGAAAAAGGTTGGAATTTACCAATAAGGAAGAGGGTTAAATGGCCTATCAAAAAGATCATTCAAAAGAGAAGGAAAGATAGAACTATAGAATGAGACATTGAGAAGTCTTTGTTGATGAAGGAAGAGAAAAAGCTATCTAAGAAAGAGAAAAAATGTGAAGAAAATGGGTCCCTTGAGACTCAATATTTTATTTCTAACAATGTGTGTGAGTATTTTACATGTGAAACAAATGAAAATCAAGATGGAAAAGAGTTTAAAGAAGGAGAAGTGCATACAGTGAATGAAGATTTTTATACAAATGTAGCACACATGGAGGATCTTCTAGGTGCTGAAGTGGAGTTTCTAGTGCAAGGAGAAAAAGAGGAGACCTCAAGGTCTCAATATTTTATTTATAATCTTTCATTGGACCATGTGTAGGTTTGTTAGACAAGGAGATACAACTAATTGAGAAGCAGGTTGTTGAGAGAGATCAAGTTCAGAGGGGGATTCCAAAAGAGGAATACCTTGCAAGGAAGAAAGACTTGAGAAGGAGCTAAGAAGACAACAAAGAGAAAACAAGTGGAAGAAGAAAAAGAAAAATCCAAGAAGAAATCAAGGCAATACTGCAGAAGAATTGGAAGACCAAGAAGAAAAAGAAAAGCTGCACTCAAGTGGACTTGAGTTTTTCTTTCCCTTGGGAGTATGGTGTAGGAGCACCTTCATGCTCAAATTTTGGTTTTTGTCTTGTTTTGTGTTTTTTGATGTAAATAAGATCATTTTGGACCATTAATGATCATTTGAAGTCATTTGTGAAGTTTTGGAGTCATTTGGGTAAAAGTTGCAAAAGTGGCTAAAATGTTGGCAATGTTGTAATGACAACTTTTCAATTGTAATGACAACTTTTAAAAGTTTCTTAAAATTTGTTAAATGGTAGTTGTAGGTTTCTTGTGGGAATAAATTGATTTTAAAAGCATAAATATGGGCCTCCAAGTCAAATGTAGGGTTGGTGTGTAGATTGAACAAGGATTTTTTGAATGAAGACTTGATTTTTTTGCAATTTCCAATGTTCCAGTGTTTTTATTGGTGTCTGTATAGATTTTATTTTGAATTTAATGACCCGCACATGGTATTGTTAGACATATAATTGATTTAAAATTCATTTTTTTTTTTTGGTTAAATTTCATTTGGTTTTGTGGGAGATATGCCGATTATGGTGAGGTCGCCCTATTCTACTAATATTTTCCAAAATTTGTAGTCTAAAATATGTTATGGTAAGGATTGTATGGTCCATATTTTGATCTAAAACCAACTATATTTTTTTTCCATGTGAATATAATTTAATTTTCTTCAAATCTCATCAAATTTCAGTAAGTTTTGAATAAGTTATGACCATTTTTGCGAGGGTAGGTCTGAACCCTGCTTAGGGTTTGCAGTTTTGGGGAAAATGCCATAACATCCTTTTCCACTATTTGATCTTGATAAAAATTGGAGGAAAAGTCTATAATTATGTTATATTGAATATTACTAAAGCAATTTTCTTCATTATTTATTTTGTGAAAGTTAATGGAAGTTCGGTGTATTGAAATGTAGGACATTCTTTGGAAAAACTTTGAAGGGTTTCATAAAATATGCACTTTGTGTGAACATGGTTGGTGGGGAATTAGTAGAACATGTTATAAGAAGATTGAAATACCAAGAAACTCATGCATCATTTTGTGCTTTCCTTGTTGAATGCACATTAGGCTGCCATGGAAATGTTTCTAATGTGATCTAGAATGCATTTAATAATTGTTTGAGATGAATCAATTTATGAAAGTTGTCAAGTGAATCAAGTTTGTTGCATTTTTTCATTGTTGGTGATGTATCATTGTTTCACCTATGTGAATTTGTGATAAGTGAAGGTTTCTCTAAATCACTTCTCAAACCCAAATTTATCCATAACCTTCAACAAAAATTCTGACAACACCCTATTATAAGCCTTATTCATGTTCGAGTTTAATCACCATACCATCCTTCCTTCTGGATTTGATAAAATGAATTGTCTCATAAGCCATCATGATCCAATCAAGAATACTCCTTCCCTTTAGAAAACCACTCTGTTTGTTTGATATAATCATATTCAAAGAGAGCCTAAGATACAAAGCCATTTCCTTAGTGATAATCTTATAAATCAAGTTACATAAAGCAACTGGCCTAAAGTCATCAAAATAGCCGAGAGACTATTTCTTGGGAACCAAGGAAATTTATGTAAAGTTCCCAAACTTCATCATAGTATTTTTCCTTCTACACTCCTCAACTGCCAGCCACACATCCTCTGTAAAAATCTCCCAAACATTCTAAATTTTTTTGTCTTGGAACCTATTAGGGCCAGAAGCCTTCCTAGAACCTAAAAAGAAGGTAGCATCTTTGATTTCCTCAAGGGTAAAAGGATCCATTAGCTTATTATTTTGTTCATGTGAAATCAATTTTGGAATGTTCCCTACCATATCTTCTTGAGCAACAAGATCTTCCATAGGAGGAGTCCCTAGCAAATACTGAAAGAATGATATTCCATCCTCTTTGATAGCAACTACATCTTCAATAATAGCACCAATAGGGGTCTGAATAGAGCTAATCCTATTATTCTATCTCCTAATTTTTGTGGAGAGGTGAAATTAGTTAGTGTTCCAATCCCCCTCCTTGAACCACTTGACACGTGACTTCTTCTACCACAAAATTTCTTCCATTCTAAGCACCCTTCCCTACTACTCCAATAAATATTTCTCCTTCTCCCTTAACTCCCATGGGAATCCCAACCTAATGATATCCTTTTCCACCTCCTTTAAGTCATCTTAATCTTCAAATTTTCTTCAAACAAGTTGCTTATGACATCCTTGTTCCAAGATCTGACTTGCCGCCTTACTTTGACTAGCTTTTGAGAAAGGATTAATTCCTTATTCCCCTTAATCTCATTACTCCACCATCCTTGAAGGCCATGAGAGAAGTTGAGATGTTCATACTAGAAAGATTCCATCTTGAATGGGATCCCTTTTGGTTTAAGTCTTTTGTTGAACTCAATTGATATCGGCCAATGATCTGATCCCCCAAATTCTAACATGACAAAAAAGAAGCCTTCTAAATCCAACAACCAATCAAAACTAACCAAGAATCTATCTAGCTGAAAAAGGATATTATCATCGTCCACTCTCCTATTATTCTAAGTAAACCATCTAGGCCTAGGGTTGACATTAATGAGAGCTAAGTCAACACTAAAGTCCCTGAAGGCCATAGACCCACAATTCATCAAAGAAAACCCCACTTTCTTCTCCAATGGACTTAAAATAGCATTAAAATTCCCTCCCAAAAGTCATTCCTTATCCGTATGGATCCTTCTCAAATCTCGAATATGGTCCCATGTATCTAACCTTCCAAGCTGTAAATTTGGCCCATATACATTAGTCACCAAGAAAAAGTACCCATTATTAAGATCCTTGAAACACATCATAAAGCAAGAAGAATGCTCATCAATGACCTGACCCTCAAAACTGCCAGCATTCCATAAAAAGGTGATGCCTCTAGTTGTTCCCTTGTCATGCCCCCAAAATTGTAACATTGAAATATAAAGCATTAAAAATAAGATAAAAAAAATACATATTAAAAAAATTAACTATTTAATATTCTTATTAAAATTATCAAAGATAATATTATAATTATAAATATAAATATAATATTATGAAAAGATAATATTGTAATTATAAATATTAAATATAATATTGTAATACTAAAATATAAATTATATTATAATATATTAATGAGAAATACATAATGGCCATCTAAATCACAACTATCATGTGGAATACATTAATAACTAGAAATCATTAAACACCTTCCTATGTTTCATATCATTTACAAATGGTTAGGAATCGATTCCCAAACAAGCCATAAAGAAAAAACTATCAATGGACATGATGCATTCAAAGATAGCGATTACTATACCTTAGAACCAATGATTAGTTTGAGTGGATAAACTGGACTCCAAGTTCTTAACAAATCTCTAAGAAAATTATTTAGCCAAAGTAAAAGGGCAGTGCACAGGATATTTATTATTACACAAAATTAGAATTAAACAAAGCCTAATTGAAGGGTCAACATGAATATTTAATCTAAAGAGATGTGTCCTTTCATCTTGAGATAATGATATAAAAGGAAGATCCATCTCAAAGAGGAGAATCATTGAATAGAGGGGATGATAGATAGACAATGGTGGTTGATATAGAAAAAGAGAATAAGTCTTTATTATATATGATCAGTGGTTGAAAAAGGAGAGTCTTCTATATTAATGTGGTTGGAAGAAAATAAAGGGGAGCTCTGCACATCGACATGGATCAGGTAAGTATAATATAAATTGAAGTAATTAGTTTGAATGAATATTAAGGTTTGGATAAAGGTACTTAGCCAATGCTTTAGGAAATAAAATAATAATAATTTGGATGCACTAGTAAAATAGATACTGAATAAATAAATAGGGACTTAAATAATGAGGAAATAATAATATTATTGTGAATATATTATTGGATGTCTATATATATATGACAAAGTAATCATTGTAAATTGGAACCAACTAGAAATAGTAATATGTATAATTTTATCATGGGTTATCTCTCTCTATATATATATTATTAATGATTGTGCAATAAGGATTTCTATAGCAGTTAGTGAGCATTATAAGTAATTATGACTTTTTAATATAAATAAATAAATTGTATATATATATTTATGAGTTGTCCTCATCCTATGATTGATCAAATATAAGGTTCAAGGAGGCGAGTTAGGAAGATATTGTTTACATGATTCCCATGCTAAGTACACCACTCCCAAGATGGAATAGTCTTGGTCAGACGTTCTTGCTGCTTGGGGCTAAGAGGTGGGTAGTCTTGGTCAAATGCTCATGCTCTTGGGCTTAGATGGGTTGAGTAGTTTAGAGGCACCCCTTTCAAGGATTCCCTATTAATATAGACAATGATTGATTGTTAGGATGGATTCAAGGAATTACAATTATGAGAGGATGGAAAATATAGCATGGATAGGAAAAGTAGATACAAGTGTATCCACTAAGTAGCCCAACTCAAGGGTGGAATTGTCTTGGTTCAGATATTCTTGCCACTTGCAGACAAGGGGAGGGTTTCCTTGGTTGGATGCTCATGCTATTGGGCTTAGATGGATAGCTTCGAGCATACTTATCATGCTTCTCATCGAATTCCTTATGTGATTTGTAGACACATAAAAATGTCCTAAGCCTTCGAGGTCATTTTTCTTCATCCTCGTCCTTCGATAATTGAATAATTTTAGTTATTCAATTATGTTTGATTATATTCCTCTATTAATTAAATAATTTTTAATAATTATTTAATTAATTCACTTTCTAATATTTATTCTATCCCGACGATTAAATAAACTAATTGCGTCACTAATTTCTTCCTCTTCTTCAATAGTTAAATAAATTATTATTTATTTAATTATTTTGTCATCTTTCATCTATAGTTAAATAATTACCATTAATTATTTATCTATTCATGGTCCTTTAATTCTTCCATAGTTAAATAATTATTAAAATCATTTAACTATCCCATGCCACCTTCCTATTAAATAATTAATCTAAATTAATTATTTAAGGTCTAATTTCTATCCTCCATTTAATTAAATTAATAAATTTAATTAAATGCTCCTCTTTTATTTTTTTCAAATAAATAATTTGAATAAATTATTTATTTTCCACTTGTCCATTTCTTCTATTTTCAAATAAATAATTTGAATAAATTATTTATTTTCCACTTGTCCATTTCCTCCATTTTTGGATAAATAATTTAAAATAAATTATTTATGCACCACTTGGTCAAAGTCATAATCCCCTGTCATAACATTCATTTCCTGTCATAGCTTGCATGTCCCTGCATGTCCTTGCATGCCTATCCTAGCCTGCATGTCTGTCATGGCCTACATGTCTTTGCATGTCTTCTTGTCATGATTCCTCCAAGAATAGCATATTCTTGGTGCATCAATTATGGACCATTGATCTTGGCATCTTTTCTGAGGTTTAATCTCAACCATCCATTTCGTAACATCCCTCTCATGCATTCCCATCCATTGATCTTGGAATCTTTCTAGAAGATTAATCTCAACCGTCCATTCGAATGGTTGTCTATAAAAGCAACCTTCCTTCTCCATTTTCAGGCTAACAGCTATTCTTCTCCAACTTTCTACTTATCATTTGCAGGTATTTGCACAAGTCACATTACAAATCTGAGGGCATATTTGCAAAGGGAGAAATAGGAGAGCAAGAGAAGGAATCAACTACAATATGGGGAGTACTTTATTTTATTTGCTTTCATTTTGAAATCTCCATTTGTTTGTATTCTCTTGTTTGGATGAGGTTAATAGTTTAGAGGTGTTGGCTGTCACTTTATCTATCCTATTTGATTTCTAACCCCATCTCACATTTGGTGAACCCGACACTTGCTTTCTTGCAGAGAAATTGGTTTGTTTGTTTTGGTTGTTTTGCAGATTACAGCCAAGAATGCATGCAAAATCCCGTCATCTTCATTTGAGCACAAAAAAATGGAACCATCGAATATTTTAAAACATTTTCTGGGTTTTGTAGACCTCGTTTTCAGCTTTCCGAAACATTAAACGGTTTGAAATTTTGTTAAGATTTGAGAAAGTTATGGCAATTTTACTGATTGCAGTTTTTTAAGATTTAGTTTTTCAAATCCGATTTTTCTTTTGTTTATAATATTTTTGTTTTGTAGAATTTTGCAAAATGTTTTTTGGGTTTTCAAACTCTATGTCTTAGCTTTTCATAGATATTTACAATTTAAAGTTTTGTTTAGTTGTGAGAAAGTTATCACTATTTTTAGTTTGCTATTTTCATTCAAGTTTTTTTTGGTTTACTAATCTTTTGTTTGTAGCGTGTGGCTTTGGAATGGGGCTCCCAAAAATTGCTTCTTTTGGAGCAACAAAAAAATTGAGCTTTTATTTTTATTTTTTAGTTTGCTTTGATTTCCTTTTCTTAGTTTAGTTTAGTCTTTTCATTTTCTAGTTTAGTCATTTACTAACTTTTAGTTTGGTTTTTAATCTTTTGTTCTGACTTAGTTTTTTTTGCAGCTTTCTCGTTGGTCCAAGGCATATATTGAAACTACTAATTTGTGGTTTTGCAGCTCCGTTAGTCGAAGACTCATTTCTCAAACAAGGTGTTTGTGATTTCTAGTTTAGGAACACTTCCATTGGTGCATTAAAATGAACATGTGCTTGATTTTGTCTGACTGTGCTTGAAGGTGGTAGGTGATTATGCTCTCACCTTGTGAAAACTAGGTGATCAAAAAACCAGACCCACCTTATTTTTTGTCACCCTCACGACTTAATAATCGAAGTATCCTCTCCCCTTGCACTTTCGAGTGATCCTGGGTGTAAGAGAAACGGTTATTATTTCTAGAAATGAGCCTGCCTTAAGGGAAAAAGTACTCACCTTAAGGGACGACTCGACCGGTAACAGGCTAAAGCCAAGCCACTTCCAGCCGGGATATAAAATGGGTGCTTGAGGAAAGTTCAAGTACCACGAGTGCGGATGTGTCACACGGACGGAGTAGTACTCCCATAAACCCTGTTGAGCGTAACCTCTTCAGGCTGGAGTGCCACCTAATTGGTGATTAATCTCTCGCCCCATGTGTGGCCACTCGAACGGATGCCCTAACTAGACACCTTTTGTTTTAGAGGCCAACCATTTTCAGCCGTTGCTTGGTATAGTGCAGGGTACAGTATCATGCCCGAAGATACTCACTACTGACTCCCTTGAGTAGAGATAGCAGTTCTTGGGAAGTGATGACCCAAGAATCCGAAGTTGGTGTGCCCGAATGACGTTAATGAGCCGTGGAGGGGAGCCAGTGCCACCAAACTTCTAAGCTATCCGCTCTCGAGAAGGAGAGGTGTTCAGCACCAATCCGGGGTATATCGGTGGGCTATACCAAGTATACAAACCCTTGGCCTATTAGGATTGTGCTTGTCTCATGTGTGTTTGCATACACCAAAACATTGTGCTTGTCAAGTGTTTTCTAAATTTTCAAACAATATACACAACATTCACAAATCTAGACACAAAACCTCAGCCAACTCAGACTTTTCAATAAAACATCAAAACAACAATCTTAGCCTAGAAGTCTTATGTCAAAACCAAATCATGAAATTGCTCAAATCTCTCATTTCTTGTGCACTTTAGCTTGCATCTTACCATAGGGTCATCTTTGCAAATATTTAGCTTCATCCTTAGGCTTCACCATTTGCATTTTCAATCATAAACCAAAAACTTAGGTCCTCATCTCATTTTGCATATTTTGGAGTAGGACAACCTTACCTCACTTTGCAAAATCTTGACTTTCAAAATTAGGTTATAATTGGACTTAGACATCATTATCTCCTTTAGTCATTATCTTTTTGTGAGATTCTTCCAACTCAAAAGTCTAGTTAGGAAGACTCATTTGTCATTTGTCCTTGTCATTTAGTCCTTCAAACAAGTCCATTGATATTCCAAAATTGAGATATAGATCAAGCATAGGGTGGTTAGGCAACCTTCTTCCAAATCATTTTAGACCTTTGCATTTGCATACCTTAGACATTCAAATCATTTGTCTTCTTTAAAATCCAAAATATTGTCACTATAGTCCTCATTTGGCATCTAGACTTTGCATTGGTCATTTCCTTAACCAACATTTTCACATTAGTCCTCACTTTCACCTTGGCATTTGACATCCTTTCTTAACAATTTATCACCTTGCATTGGTCATTTTCTTTAGGAAAACGTCATTATCACCTTGCATTGACATCCTCCAAAAATACAAAAAAATAAAAAAATTAGTGTCATAACTTGTCATCCTAGTCTTCATTGTCCTTTGGCATTAGTCATTTTCTCTAGAAAACATTATCATATTGCATCCCTTATTGTCAAAAAAAAAAAATCCAAAAAAATAGTCTTGCATTCTCATCTCTTTGCATCATCATCCTAGTCACCTTGGCTTTTGACATACTTGCATTATCATCTCTTTGCATTGTCATCCTTTATCACACAAAAAGACAAAAACATAGGTTAGTGTCATACTTGCATTGTTATTATCTTCATTTGAGCAATTTCCTTTGATGGTGGAGACAAGACTTCAACGAAAGAAAAAACAAATGGAAGACTTTGGACAAGACTTTGACAACCACACCAACATCAACACCAATCCCAATGACTGGATCTTTGATGACCCATTTGGCAATTTGAATGCACAATCTTCCATGAACATGTCAAATTCTTTTCAAAATCCACTTTTTGAACAATTCATACAAAGAGACCAAAATGGACAAGTTTACATTGAAAACTTAGAGGCAGCAGCCCAAAATCCGGAATTCGCTTCACTTGTAGAAGAATTGGTCTTAAACAATCCTAAACGATACCTCGCTATGCTCTTAGACCAAGGCACAAGATTACCAAAAGGCTTTGACATTAATACCATACGACCTGTCTCTCCTAATCATACAACACAAAACACAACATCCCAACATGACACGAACAATACCTCGACCAATCACACTGCTGTTACTACGCAAGTTGCTACTACCACCATTAATGTGACATCTAGTGGCACCATAAATCAAAACACCTCCTCTTCAACTAACGCAACTGGAGGAACATCCACTATGACCATGCCTACAATGTCCACATCATCTACACAAATGCTAGGAGCTACCTTTTCACAGTCCATGCCTACAATGTCCACATCATCTTCACAAACAATAGGAGCCACCTTTGCATCCACATCAGTAGGCACCACTTCTTCAAATCCTATGGTCGGCTCTTCATCTATGACAATGGGGGCATCTTCATCACATCCTTATGGTGGAACCTCATTTAATCCCTTTGGGCGAAACTCACGACGCGTTTTCATTCAAGGCCCTCAACACAACATTAACACATCATCACAAATGAACATCCCACATGGACAAGGGCACAATACACATATGTCACATGGACACTTTCAAGGACCACACACTACCATGCCACACAGACAATTCTTTCAACAAGGACAAGGAACTCAAATGACACAGCAAATGCATACCTTTGGACATCAAATAAGTCAGGGACCTCAAATACAGACAAACATGGCGGGATTACATATTCCCACATACTCGACCCAAATTCATACTCAACAACATATCCCCAATCACAACTGGCAATATCAACAAAACAGACCTTGCTTTCAGGCAACCAATGATCCCATCGTACACACCTTGCTAGCAAAAGTGGATGACCTTCAAAAACAAATGGAAAATATGAAAACCTCTGACAAAAAGACACAAATGCCATACGACTTATGTCCATATCCTTTTGATACAACTTTGTACATGCCACCATTTCCACATGGTTATGTGGCTCCAAACTTCAACAAATACAAGGGTAAAACAAATCCACTTGACCACATCAGAGAGTTCATAACAAGTTGTGTGGATATTGCTCATGAACACACATATCTAATGCGACTATTTCCTAAAAGCCTTGCAGGACCGGCACTAGAATGGTTCTATACATTGCAACCTGGAATACAGTCATGGAAAGAACTTGCTGAAAAATTTGTGAAAAATTACACATACAACATTGACACAGACACCTCCATTACCAACTTATGCCAACTCACACAAGAAGATTCAGGTGAAACCTTTTTACCATTCTTTCAAAAATGGAGGGGCCTAGCGAGTCGTTGTCATATAGACATACCTGAAAAGGAAAAAGTTGACATGTTCGTACAAACGTTAATGGGCCCACTAAAAAATGGCTTGCGTGTTCATTGTTGCACAAATTTTGCAGACCTAGTTGAACGAGGTGTCCAAGTTGAACAAGCCCTCATAGCTGAAGGAAGACTAAAATACGGTCCTAAAAACACAAATGCAAACCCTCCTTCTGCTGACAAAACCAAATTCTGGGTTAAGAACAAACATGTTACCAATGATGGTGTAGTCGATGCTAAGGTTGTCAACACTATGGGTCCTATGATTACTCTAAAAGGGACACAACCACAAAACACACAAATGATGACACAAAACTATGCTGCTAATGCTATCCAGACAAATCAGAGTAACCAAGGCAATCAAAACAATCAAATTCAAGGGCAGCCTAGACAACCAAGACAATTCCTTAGAAATCGCACATATACCCCTTTGGGTGAACCTATTGACGAAGTACTCAAGAAATGCGTTCAAAATGGTGTCATCACACTTCAGGACCCCAAACCATATGACCCTGGACAGTTTAAACCATCTTGGTGGGATGATAATGCATTTTGTGACTATCACCAAATAAAAGGACACAAAACATCTTCTTGTAAACAATTGAAAAATCTGGTACAAGACCTTATTGAAAAACGTATCATTGAAGTTGGAAGGCCACAGTTTGCCTCTAATGCGGATCATACAATACACAAGAACCCACTGCAGGATCATGGTTTAGGAAACCCTTCTATGTCAAACCTTAATAACAATACTCAAGCCAACCATGCCCGTATTGCATACGACTATTCCGGGGGACCTATTATACATCACATTAGAACAACTGAGGAACATGTCTGCACGGTCACCATTAGAAAGGTCCCTGAATGTAATGTCACCACTCGTGGTGGAAAGATCACCATAGCCGGCCCTCCTCCCCCTAGACAATCAAAGGTAACAATAGCTGGCCCGTCCACTTCACAGTCGCAATCCCGTCCACAAAACAAGCAATCCCAACCTAAAGGAAACTTTAATCTTATTGACCAGCTTGGAAAAACACCCGCACAAATCTCTATTCTTGAGTTGTTACGCATCTCGCCTGCCCATAAGGCCATCCTAGACAAAACACTGCAAGAATCCTCTATTCCCCAAGATATTGATGTCAACCAATTTGAAGCCATGGTAGGATATCTCATGACACCCCACCATATCACCTTTTCTGACCAAGACTATTCGTCATCCAAATCCAACCATAATGATGCCCTTCATATCGAAGTCTTTGTTCATAAACATAAGGTCAGACGAGTCTTAGTAGATGGCGGAGCAGGATTGAATATATGTTCCTTAAAATTGGTCAAGGCACTAGGCTTTTCTGATGCTTGCGTAGACGCCACAAGAAACATTGTTATCAAGGCATATGATGATGCAGAACGTTCCTCTCGGGGCGTAATTACACTCCCAATTCGGATCGGGCCAGTCATTGTTGACACCACTTGTCAAGTTCTAGATTTGGACCTGCCATACAACATTTTACTCGGTCGACCTTGGATCCATGCTTTGAAAGCCATTCCCTCCACATATCACCAGTGCTTGAAGTTTCCTTTTGAAGGAACTGAGATTACTATATACGGAGACCCTGATCCATTCCAATATTGTACCAACTTACGGGGTGTCTCGGAACGTCAAGTCCCTATCAATAGGGAAGCTCTGACATCTTTGCCTTCTAAATTCATTGATCCCTCAACACTCGTGAAATCTTCTGCTTCTTCATCCATCGCTTCCACTCCTACTTCTTTGACCACCATGACCACTTCCATAACACCTTCCACTTCATTTATCACCCCAAGTGTCGACCCGAGGTTCCAAATTCAGGATCAAGGATGTGGAGAGTACAAGCTGAATACGGCCTATTGCATAACCAAGATGCCCAAGTCTCCCCAAGTCTATGGCAAACCTTGTTTTAGAATACAAGCAAAAGAAACTTTCAGGGTTCCTCCAAATACAGTTTTCATAAAGTGGGGTGAAATGAGTCAAGAGGACATAGATGATATACTATCCTGGATTTATAGAGAACCACGAGACTTAACTCCCTTGCCAGTAACAATATATGGAAAAGGATACAGCATGATAAAAGCAAAAGGTTATGATGGAAAAAGTGGTCTTGGCAAGGATAAAAATGGAAGGCGTGAGCCACTATTAGTTTCAGAAAGACCAAAACATCTTGGGTTAGGGTTAGGTCCACAAGAATCTGGCGATCCGAGTACCAATGTGCTTCCATGTGAGTTAGTGTATGCTTCAGACTGTGTTGAGACAACTGAGGACACCTCCTTTGAAACTGACTCTCACGAATGGGAATTTGGCTCTCAGCTATTCTTAAGTGACTACTGCCTTGATGAATTATTCCTTGAACCTAGCGAGCCTACATTTGAGGAACAATTCTGGAAAATGTTTAAGATTGATACAACATCAAATGATGTAAAGTCTAGATCATGTTCTATTCCCGTTCATCCCAGTCCTGACACACCAACCCAGTCATTCCAAATTGATGACAATCATTCAGAACCACCTGAACCGTCACTTGCCACTACTGATCTTGAATCTAATGCTACTCCCTTTGTCCCTTATTTCACTGGTGAGTATGAAACAAGTGAAGGAGAATACTGGATAGAATCCGACATAGAGCTAGATGATGACAATTTCATTTTTAATGTCTCGACATCCATTTGCATGCTCTCCTTGTCATCTCCTCAATTTGCAAATGCTAATGATGGGATATCTTTAGTTTACCCTGACCTAATTGACTGGAACCAACAAGGCCCACCAATAATGGACACTTTTGAAAATGATGAGGCTTTAGCAGAATTTCTCGGACTACGTGAGGGCATTCCAAATGGGGATCACAAAGCTGGATTTTCCATTGACTTGGATTGTGCTGCTTATTTTGGGGAGACTGTGCCATCCTCTAGTCGCAAAATTAAAAAGAAAAATAAAGTAAAAAATAATACGTCTCTAGGTGAAAACCGAAAGGCACCTTCTGACGACAAAATAGTAAAAATAAAGGACGTATCCGAGGGTGAAAACCTCCCTGAGGCACCTAAGGGTGGAGGATTGGACTTTCTCCCCGTGGACAGAGAAAAATCAGCAATGCTTGTAGAAGACACCATACCAGTTAATATAGCTACTGTGGAAGACCCCAAAATGGTCCTCTTTGCGGCATCATTGACAGAGGTTGAACAACCAGTATTTCAAAAGTTCTTCTCAGAACGCAAGGTAAACTTTGCATGGTCTTATGCCGACATGCCAGGATTAGATCCTGAGTTAGTATTGCATCACTTGCCATTATTGCCAGATGCCAAGCCAGTAAAACAAAAGCTAAGAAAAATGCACCCGCAAGTGGCATTGTTGGTTAAAGTTGAACTCAAAAAGTTGTTGGATGTGGGTTTTATCAAATCAATTGACTATGCTGAGTGGATATCCAACCTCGTACCTGTCACTAAGTATACTGGACAGATTCGTGTATGCACAGACTTCCGAGACCTCAATAAAGCATGTCCTAAAGATGATTTTCCTCTGCCGAACATTGACATCATTGTGGACCTTACAGCTGGATATGAGATGTTGTCCCTTATGGATGGTTTCTCGGGTTATAATCAGATTCGTATTGCCCCTGAAGATCAACACAAAACTGCTTTCACATGCCCTTGGGGTACATATTGTTGGACTGTAATGCCATTTGGTCTTAAAAATGCAGGTGCTACATATCAAAGGGCAATGACAACAATATTCCACGACATGATACACACATTAATGGAGGACTATGTAGATGACCTTTTGGCAAAGTCATTGACAAGAAAAGACCACCTTTCAGTATTGGACAAAGTTTTCAGGAGGTTGGAACAGTATAAGGTCCGGTTAAACCCGAAAAAGTGTGTTTTTGGTGTAGCATCAGGCAAGTTATTGGGATACATAGTCTCCCGTAGAGGAATTGAAGTTGATCCCGCTAAAGTCAAAGCTATATTGGATATGCCTCCTCCTAAGGGAATCAGTGACCTAAGAACGCTACAAGGTAGACTTCAATCCATCAGACGGTTTATTGCTCAACTCGCAGATAGGTGTCAACCATTCCAGTATCTTCTACGCAAAGGGATCCCCTTTGTGTGGACAGATAAGTGTCAGGAAGCATTCAACCAGATCAAACAGTATTTATTGTCACCTCCAGTTCTCATGCCTCCTATCCAAGGAAAACCATTAATTTTGTATATCTCTGCAACTACTTCAGCACTGGGGGCATTACTAGCACAAAATGACTATGAAGAAAAAGAGAGGGCCATATATTATATCAGTCGAACACTGGTGGGGTATGAGCTAAATTACACACCCATTGAACGTTCTTGTTTGGCAGTTGTATTTGCAGCCCAAAAATTAAGGCATTACATGTTAAACCATAAGACACATTTGGTAGCTAAGATCGATCCCTTGAAGTACCTCTTGAGTCGAGCAACATTGACTGGACGTTTAGCAAAATGGATTACAATCCTCAGTGAATATGATATTCAATATGTGGAACGAAAAGCCATCAAGGGACAGGTAATAGCAGACCAGCTCGCAGATGCACCAATACCAGATAACCATCCTCTTACAATAGAATTTCCAGATGAGTCTGTATGTCACGCAGAATCTAAACAGCCTTGGCAATTATACTTTGATGGATCTCACACTAATCATGGATCAGGAGCTGGAATATTATTCATTACCCCACAAGGAGACTCCATCCCAAGGTCATTCCGCATAGCATTTCCATGCACTAATAACATGGCAGAGTATGAAGCATTAATTACAGGACTTCGAATGGCTATCAAGTGGAAAATTAGGAATTTACAGGTCCTCGGCGATTCTCAGCTAGTTATAAACCAAGTCAATGATGAATATGAAACCAAAGATGAGAAGCTAATTCCTTATAAACGAATGGTTGACAGTTTCCTGACATATTTTCACAGACTATCCTTTGAATTGATTCCAAGAACACATAATAAGGCTGCTGATGCTATGGCAACTATTGGATCTTTGCTTGATATTCCCAGCAATGTCCCACAGTTTGAGTTTTTGGTTGAGCAGTTATTGGTTCCAGCTTATGATGTCCCCGAATCAGAAATGGTCTGTGAGCTTGTTGGTTCCAGTTCCCCCTGGTACAAGGACATTTTTGACTACCTTCATTCACAGATTCTTCCCCAAAACTTTTCCAATAACCAAAGGAAGTCCTTTATCCGCAAAGCTGCACGTTATACCATCATCAGCAACACCCTTTATCGTCGTAGCTTTGACAATACCCTTCTTCGTTGTCTCAACACTAATGAAGCAAAAGCGACCTTACAGGAAGTACATGAGGGTATATGTGGGTCCCATTCGAGTGGCCCAACCTTAGCTAAAAAGATTATGAGACTTGGTTACTATTGGCCAACACTAGAAAAGGATGCACTGGAATTTGTAAGAACTTGTCGCCAATGTCAGATTCATAGTGATTTAATTCACGCTCCAGCACAAGAGTTGAGGCCGATCACTTCTCCTTGGCCTTTTGCACAATGGGGACTTGATCTCGTGGGCAAGATTCACCCTACATCCTCCAATGGACACAAATTCATTATCACTGCCACTGAGTATTTTACTAAGTGGATCGAGGCCATTCCACTCACTTACATTACCGGCAAACAAATCTCCAAATTCATCCTCAATTATATCATTTGTCGGTATGGCATTCCACAATCCATCATCACAGATAATGGTCGTCCCTTCAAAAACCATGAAGTCCGTGAATTATGTCAACGTTTCCATATTAGCCACCACTTTTCCACGCCATATTACCCACAAGGAAATGGTCAAGCTGAGGCATCTAATAAAACCATTATCAAACTTCTTAAAAAGACTGTCAATGACGCTGGTCGTGACTGGCACATCCAACTCAACCCTGCTTTGTGGGCATACCGCACGAGCATTCGTACTCCCACTGGTGCCACTCCTTTTTCCCTTGTCTTTGGAGCTGAAGCCATCTTGCCCATAGAGGTCGAAATTCCATCTTTGCGAGTCTCCATGAAAGGCCTCATCACTGATGAAGAATACAGACAATCAAGACTACATGAGTTAGAAATGCTAGATGAACGCAGACACAATGCATTGAATCATTTACGAGCATACCAAAATCGTCTTTGCAGAAGCTATAACAAAAGGGTGATGACTCGACAGTTTGACATTGGTGACTTAGTTCTCATGCAAAATCCCAAGAATCAGTCAGATAGGGAGAAGCCAGGAAAATTTGAGCCCAATTGGCTGGGCCCTTATGTCATCATAGCATCATTTGGTTCTGGAGCATATCAGTTAGCTACTCCTGAAGGTGAACAGTTGACAGAGCCAATCAACAGTCTGCATTTGCGCAAATTTTATGCATAGCATCAGAAAGCCTATCTAAAAACCAGTAAAAATACAAAAAAGAAAAAGAAAAAAAAAGAATAAAATGACAAAAATAAAGAGAAATAATTCGTCCAATAGTGAAAACCTGGTAAACAGGCGCTTTGGATAAGTACCATGGTGAAAACCTGGCAAACAGGCGCCATGTGTAGTTAGTCATTGCTGTGCCATCTACTATCACTCTATCTGCCTTTGTCCCTAATGAACATACTCTTTTTCGACATTCGCCATAACACTTTGTCCTAATATCATGATACTTCTATCCATGGCTGACAATAGTTGAAATCAAGTCTTGCATATTGTCCATTGTCCATGCTAGTCATGCCTTTTCTTTACATTTCATTTTTTTCTTGGCTCATACTCAACTTGACTAGGGGAAAACTTTTATCATGAGACTGCAGTGGGTACCGCACGTGATCCTAAAAAACATAAAATGTCCTGAAAAAAGACCTAAAAATTAGAAAATGTCTTGAAAAAAGACCTAAAAATAAGAAAATGTCCTGAAAAAAGACCTAAAAATAAGAAAATGTCCTGAAAAAAGACCTAAAAATCAGAAAATGTCCTGAAAAAAGACCTAAAAATTGAAAAATGTCCTAGAGAAAACACAAAAATTCCAAAAAATAGAGTCATGTCAGTTAGCATAGTCACGCCAATTCAACTCTTGATTAGTCTTTGGTCGTGTCGAACTACGTTGTCTCTGCGCATTTGCTACGTAGGCAAGGCTCATCTTTGAGCCCCCGAGACATTAGGTCAGTCCAATTAGGTTTGTCAAAATAAATCACGACTCAATCTTTCATCAACAAGACAAATTCTTTGGTCGTGTCGAACTACGAGGTCTCTGAGTGCATGACGTAGGCAAGGCCATCTGTCGATGGGCCCCCGAGGCTGCACTAGGTCAGTCCATTAGGGTTCATTGCACAATTTTTGCACACACATGAAACAGTCCTTAAACTTGAATGAACAATCTACCTAAGTGAACTTCGACAATCTGTCAATGGAACATGACAATCATCTTGGCATATCAAAATTAGTCAATCTCAGTCAAACTTAGTCAAGCTAGTCAAATCTTGCTTACTCTTCAGATGTGTCCTTCTGAAGGGTAGCCCGTCATTTAATCATTCCCTAGGATGTGTCCTTCCTAGGCATCGTCATCATCATTCGACATTTTGAGCAATCCTCTTGGCATTTAAGGATCGCTCCTCTTGACATCAATGTTCTTTTAGATGTGTCCTTCTGAAGAACAACCCTCTATCATTTATGCCTTAGGATGTGTCCTTCCTAAGCATCGTCACTGTCACTTGGAATTTTGAGGGATCCTCTTGAATTTTGGGGGTTTCTCCTCTTGACATCAACATTATTCAGGATGTGTCCTTCCTGAATTTGGCAATCTTCAACACTCATCATCTTGGCATCATCAAAACCTTGACACCCTGGCATCTCGAAATCAAACCAGACATCTTGACATTAAAACACTTGGAAAACACTTGGCACTTGTCTGTTGATTTTTCATCATGTTACTAGTTTTTCAGCGAGATCTCGACAACAGGATTTAGAGAAGCAGCGATGTATCATGAGGTTTGTTTTATATTTTGACACTCATGTTACTAGTTTCTCAGGGATGTCCTGACTCTGGGATTTAGAAAAACAGCGATGTATCATGATGATGGATTTGACTTTATTTTGTCCTTTTTGGTAATCATGTTGCTAGTTTCTCGAGGATGTCCTGGAAACAGGATTTAGAGAAGCAACGACGTTTCATGATTTGTCTTTCTTGTCTTTTTCTGCTTGTGGTTGGTTATGGCAAAAAGACTGGGGCAAATGTGCCTTTTTTGTATGAGTCATGATCATCCTTGTCTGCAACTGCTTATCTCACATGATGGTACAACCTTGCACACCTTGGTCTACGTCATATCATGGTGTTTGTTGGCCATTACAATAATCTGCCCAATGATGATAAATATAAAAATGTAAGTATGAAAGTTGGCTCCCCTATCTTGTTTTTCATTTAGCTTTTCATCCTCCCTTCTCTTCCACGCTAATATCCATCCCCTCCCAAGCTAACATTTCTTCTGTCTTTCATCCTCTAGTCTTCTCATCCATTTTCGAGAGCACACCTGTGTTCTTGGAACTCATCTGTCCTCTCGAGGGGGCATACCGTAACCCTCCCTCATCATTCTTCCTCATCTTACTTTGTACTGGGGCATGACTTTGACTTGTTTTTCTTTGTCACAATGTGACATGCTACATTATGACAAAGAGGGGCAAAATGTAGACACATAAAATGTCCTAAGCCTCGAGCGTCATTTTTCTTCATCCTCGTCCTTCGATAATTGAATAATTTTAGTTATTCAATTATGTTTGATTATATTCCTCTATTAATTAAATAATTTTTTTAATTATTTAATTAATTCACTCTTCTAATATTTATTCTATCCCTAGATCGACAAATAAACTAATTAAGCCACTAATTTCTTCCCTCTTCTTCAATAGTTAAATAAATTATTATTTATTTAATTATTTTGTCATCTTTCATCTATAGTTAAATAATTACCACACTATTTATCTATTCATGGTCCTTTAATTCTTCCATAGTTAAATAATTATTAAAATCATTTAACTATCCCATGCCACCTTCCCTATTAAATAATTAATCTAAATTAATTATTTAAGGTCTAATTTCTATCCTCCATTTAATTAAATTAATAAATTTAATTAAATGCTCCTCTTTCATTTTTTTTCAAATAAATAATTTGAACAAATTATTTATTTTCCACTTGTCCATTTCCTCTATTTTCAAATAAATAATTTGAATAAATTATTTATTTTCCACTTGTCCATTTCCTCCATTTTGATAAATAATTTAAAATAAATTATTTATGCACACTTGGTCAAAGATACCCCATGTAATACCTCCATAACATTCATTTCCTCACATAGCTTGCATGTCCCTCGCATGTCCTTGCATGCCTATCCTACTCAGATGTCCTTGCATGCCTATCCTAGCCTGCATGTCTGTCATGGCCTACATGTCTTTGCATGTCTTCCTGTCATGATTCCTCCAAGAATAGTATATTCTTGGTGTATCAATTATGGACCATTGATCTTGGCATCTTTTCTGAGGTTTAATCTCAACCATCCATTTCGTAACATCCCTCTCATGCATTCCCATCCATTGATCTTGGAATCTTTCTAGAAGATTAATCTCAACCGTCCATTCGAATGGTTGTCTATAAAAGCAACCTTCCTTCTCCATTTTCAGGCTAACAGCTATTCTTCTCCAACTTTCTACTTATCATTTGCAGGTATTTGCACAAGTCACATTACAAATCTGAGGGCATATTTGCAAAGGGAGAAATAGGAGAGCAAGAGAAGGAATCAACTACAATATGGGGAGTACTTTATTTTATTTGCTTTCATTTTGAAATCTCCATTTGTTTGTATTCTCTTGTTTGGATGAGGTTAATAGTTTAGAGGTGTTGGCTGTCACTTTATCTATCCTATTTGATTTCTAACCCCATCTTACATGATTAAACTTCCACTATGTATTATGAATATTGGTAGTCTAAGTAGTCTTGAAATAATTATGTAATTTTGTATAGCTTAAATAGATAAGGAATTTATTATGTTTTGATCACATGAATTATACTTTCAATATTATCTAACATGATTGCATGACCTAAAACCAAGATTTATCTTGTCTAAAGAATTTAAGTGGTAAGTTATAGCCCTAACTACATTATATTTGAGAGTCTAAGGAAAGATTTAGGACAATCCCAAAAGGGGACATTACAAGTGGTATCACAGCATCTTCCTACCATACTACGGAACATTCCCACTTTAACTACCACTCAATTAGACTCAACTATTCAACCTTCTTAAGTAAGCCAATAATGCATGTGTATGCCTTCCATGTGTATACTTTATGACCTACATGTATTTATGCAGCTATGCGTATACAATGCATATACTTTGTAACTTCAAGTGTACATATGGTGTGCTCATATGTATATTGGGTGACCTTGGGATGGTGGATGGACCCATGGTGTAGTATGGGATGCATCAAATCCCATTCCCAATGTTTAAAAAATATACTTAGCCTTGTGGGCTTGAGGATGGACCCGCAATGTAGTATGGTATACAATGAATCATCTTCCCATTTGTCCAATGGTGTCAAATACCAGAGGAAAGGATATGACCCACAATGTAGTGTGCAATGCACCAATATTATTTCTATCTATGATGCATTATGTACATGTGTGTTAGCCATTGTGTATGTGGGTATGTGCAGGATCATCATGGAAAAGTTAGGCCCTTAAGTGGCAAAAAAATAAAAAAAATTAGAGTTAGGCAACTTGACGTAAAAATTTGAATAAGTTATCTATATTATTTCAAAAATATGTAAGAATAGAATTTGTAGAAAATTGAATGTAGTTTCTAAACTACTAGATTTATTTTTTAAAAAGAAAAATCTATTTAGTGAAAATTTGAAATTTCAATGCAGATTACTTAAATTTCAAGAGAAAAAATAAGTAGGTTTAATCTAACCACCCTAATCACAATAAAATGATAATATTTTTATAAGATTTTTAAAATAAGTAGAGGACTCATGTCCGGATGTGATGCATATTTTTGTAATTTTTTCCAAGTAAATAATTAATTATGAATTTTTATTACAAATTTTAAAATATAAAAACTTCAGATGTTTGACCACCTTAACTTTGTCAAAACTTCATGAAATTCAATTTTTCTTTTTTAATCCTATAGTATACAATGGCATAGAATGTGATGCATGTTTTGATTCAAAATGTGATACCATTTGAAGCTATAAATATTTTCAATCTATCAATCAAGACTTTATCGTAATTCAAATAGAAAAATTAATAATAATAATTTATTAAATTCAAAGTAGCTGCACTTATACAGGAAAGCCAAGAATATCCTTAAAAACCCTTTTCATTTCATAAATTTTGGGTAAAAAAAAAGTCATCAGCCACATACCCTATAAATACCCATCATATTGCCACTTTTTGGCCCATCATGATCCTGCACATACCCATGTGATAAATGTTAGAGCTAGTCACTATTTATTTGTGATGTATGGTGGAACTTGTCATTGTGTTTATGAATTACTTTATGCTTAGAAAATTATGAAAATGTCAAAAAATTTATCTGTCAAGTTTCTTAAGCTAGTTGGTTGTTTTCTTGAGCTACTTGGTTGTGTGCTTGAGTTGGTTTCATACTTGCTTCAATTGGTTGCTTGCATGCTTGAGCTACTTGCTCATCTACTTGACTTGGGTGCCTGCTTGCTTGAGCTATGTGTTTTACTAGTTGAGATACTTGCATGTGTGCTTGAGCTACTCGCTTGCTTGCTTGATATACTTTTTTGCTTGGTTTAGCTACTTTCCTGCTTGGTTGAGCTACTTGGTTGGTTGGTTCAAACATTGTTTGAATTTTTACACAAAAGGAACAATATTTAGAAATCTTAGTTGTGGTTGCTTGTGGAAAATAATTTTTTGGCGGGGTGGATTTTCATGCCCCTAAAATTGTAACATTGAAATATAAAGCATCAAAAACAAAATAAACAAAATACATATTAAAAAAATTAACTGTTTAATATTCTTATTATAATTATCAAAGATAATATTATAATTATATATATAAATATAATATTATGAAAAGATAATATTGTAATACTAAAATATAAATATTAGATAATATAAATATTATAATATATTAATATAAATAATGGTCATCTAAATCACGACTATCATATGGAATACACTAATATCTACAAATCGATAAACACCTTCTAATGTTTCATATCATTTAAAAATAGTTAGCCATTGATTCACAAACAAAACATAAACAAACAACTATCAAAGGACATGAAGCATTCAAAGACAATGATTAATATACCTTAGAAGAAAAATTTAGTTTGAGTGGATAAACTGGACTCTAAGGAAGTGCTTAACAAATCTCTAATATAGTGATTTTTCCAAAGGAAAAGGGGAACACACAGGATAATTATTATTATACAAAATTAGAATTAAACAAAGCTTGAGTTGAAGGGTCAGTGTGCATATTTAGTCTAAAGAGATATGACCTTTCATCTTGAGATAAGGATATAAAATGGAGATCTATCTCAAAGAGGAGAATCATTGAATAAAGGGGAAGATAGATAGTGTATGGTGGGTGGTATAGAAAAAGAGAATAAGTCTTTATTATATATGATCGATGGGTAAAAGAGGAGCATCTTCTATATTAATGTGGCTAGAAGGAAATAAATGGAAGCTCTGCATATTGGTAGGGATTAGGTAAGTATAATATAAATTCAAGTAATCAATTTAAATGAATATTAAGGTTTGGAAAAAGGTACTTAGCCAAGGCTTTAGGAAATAAAATAATAATAAGTTGGATGAATTAGTAAAGTAGATATTGAATGAATAAATAGGGATTTAAATAATGAGGCAAAAAATGATATTATTGCTAATATGTTATTGGATGTCTATTTATAATTATATATATGCCAAAGTAATCATTGTAAATTGGAACCAACTAGAAATAGTAATATGTATATGTTTATATGGGATATATGTGTGTGTGTGTGTGTGTGTGTATAAATGATGGTGCAATAAGGATGTCTGCAATAGTTAGGGAGCATTGTAAGTAATTATGACTCTTTAATATAAATGAATAAATTGTATAGATATTTATTTATGAATTGTCCTCATCCTATGCTCAATCAAATATAAGGTTGAAGCAAGTGAGTTAGGAGGATGTTGTTTATGAGCCTCTTGTTGGAACCCTTATAAAATGCTTTATGTTTCATCTCAAAATCTTACAAAATTTGGTTAATCGCATGTCTTTGGGCTTAGGGTTTGTGTTTCTTAAAACCCTCTCTAAAAATCCCATAAGTTTGATGTCTTTGGAAAACATTAGATTTTTTCATTGACCCTAAACTGTCGGTTCCTGATTATTTAAGACACTTCTTATGCCATTAACTCCATTCTTTTATCGACCCTCAAGTCCTAGTGTCCCATTGTTGCTCGTTGCTTTATTACAAACTTTACCTTATAGTAGCATGGGTTGTTTTTCCCCAAAATATTGGTCAGGTCCTAGGTTGGGGTTTTAAATTTCCATTAGTTGCTTAAGGTCTTAGCCTTAAGTCTTGTGTCCATGTCTATCGTATGCCTAGTAGTGGACCCTATTTAGAACTAAGATTTGGCATGTGCAGGTTTTCAATGATTACAAAGACCATTCGATCACTGAGATTTGATCCTGGTCATACCTTGCACCCCCGCTCTATTCTATTTTCCATTTAATTAATCTAGAGGGCTTCCAAGCAAGCGCCACATTCCCTCTATAATGGTGGGTCCAAAGGTTTTGATTAGTTAGTGGGAATTGTTTTTATCAAGATCAATGATGGTTTTTGGGTAATGTGTCTTCATTCAAACCGTTATGTGCCACCCCGTTGGTTTTTATTTTGCATTAGAATAATATCACAAGGTGACAGGATAATGACACGCGTCCCATTGTCAGAGGAGCCCATCAAGTTTTAAAATCATGTAAAATTTATGTTGGATCAAGATCAACGGTTGATGGCAGATGGTGTGGTTCAGTCCTAACCACTCCCTGACATCCCATTCAGGACCCATTTTCGTCTCCTATTTCTCAATGGTGAAGCAAGCAACTGCCATGTGGAAGAAATCTAAAGGGAAGGAATGGTTTTAGTAAAGGTGAAATATTAATAAAAGTGTGCCATGAGGATGTGATGGATAAAGTGCATGCTGTCAAAATTTATTTCTTCAATACATGTTCAGGATATGTGAATGATGTAAGTCGTCAATTCTGTCAGAAGATTGTACACATGGGCTAGTGGTTTTGCATTATAGAAAGCACAAGTTGATGGCATGAGGTTTACACTTGTCCATTCCCTACGACACCATTGTTGTTTATTGAAAGTTGTTTAAATCTCATGGACAAGCAAGAAACTTGACATGATAGGTTTAATGCGAGGTGGATGCTTATCCACATGATTTTTTCTAATTGGACAAAGGCAATAGATGCATGCATTCAACTTTTTCAAACTTAATTTCCTTGATTTTGATTATTTCCAATATTTCTCCTGTTGTGATCAACAACGAAGATTTAAATTTCTAGTAGATGATTGTTAGCTTTCTTATGCAAGCTTTCCCTTAGAATTAATGGTCGACATGCTCCAATTGTTTGATATAGTGAGAATTTTCAGCCAGTTTGCTTCATAATTGAAATATTTAGAAGCCCAGAAATTAATCTTGAGTTAGAGCAAAACTTGTCAGGAGCTTTGGAAAGTAGTTGTAGAGGCATTAAAGATAGCTCTCCTGGTTAAGATGGCATTCACTTTTTATGTGTCAGCTATGCATCAATTGGAGGGTTTGGGAATTGTTGAGGGTTTTGTAGGTTTTGCAGGGTTTTGATTATTTGTATAATTCTAGTAATTTGATAGAATTTGTGCATGGTCTTGAAGTGTATTTGTCCTGCAAATTTATAGGGTCTCTTTGTATTTGATAGTTCGTGAGTTTTAGTCTTGTTCTCTTATAAGAATGAGTGATTTTAAGCTTAGTGAGTCTTCCCAACTTGTAAGGAGGTTTAGGAGGATAAATATGCCTAAACCACAAGATGATTCTCCTAAAACTAAGCAAGATACAACAAGAGTTCTGCAAGGGAAAAAGGACAAGAAGAGAGCCCATGGTAAGTCTATGGAATGTAGTGTCAAGAATACTTACAACCTAAGAAGTAGGGTTGTTGTTCATAACCATAATGAACCTAGTGTTGTGTCTTTATGGGAGTAGATTGTTGAGTGGAGGAAATTGGCTAAGCCTAGGGGGAAGAAGAAGAATAAATACCACAAGGGTTATGATTCTTATATGGGGCAGCCTGATGTAGCCATGGAAGGTGAGGTTAGTTTTCAAAAGATGAGGTAGATATTGACATGGAATACGCCCAGTACCTTCTCACACTTGTAGGTTGAGAGGTATCTTCTCTAGTTTTAGAAAAATCTCAAGGGGGACATGCATACTTTGATTATGGGGAATTGCAGAGGTAGCATCCTAGTTCGATGTTTTAGTTTTTGATGACCATAAAGGAGAGGTGTTGGACTCTGCTGCCGCAATGGTGGGATCATCTTCTTTAGCGAGCATATAAGTTTTTTGTCTTGGGTTTTGATGAGGAAAACTTCTTTGGTTAACATGGATGATAGGTTTTGGTGTTGTTGCAATGACAAATGATCACTTTTGGAAGGCTTGTTAATCTTCTTCAACAAATGATATGGGTTTTTTTCTTTTGTGCTTTCCCTCCATATGGAAGTGCAAATATAACTATTTGGGGGTCTTTGAAATTAAAATAAAATTGAATGTCAAATGTAACTGTGACTGAAATGGTAATTTTTCCTAAGGCTTATTTTCTCCCATGTTTCTATAAATGGGAATTTAGGGCTAGTTATAGGGGGTTGGTTGTTTTGTAATTGATAATAGAGGGATTTATAAAGGGTATACTAAGCATTTTAGAGTTAAGACTTAAGTTCGAGAGTCTACTAATATACATGTAATTTTGATAGCGATACTAGAAAATGGAATGCTGAATAATGAAAATTCAATGCCATTTTCTCTCCTATGTAATCATTTCATGAGCTATAAATAATATAATCAAAGGTTATTTTATTTTTCTCCTTTTTTCCTCATTGGATGTGTGGTTTTATTCTTGCTTGTTGATTCAAAGAACTAATGTAAATGCTTGAATGTGGCTACTGGTTTATGCTAAATTGAGTGCTAGGAAATTGGTAAGAAGTGGTGGTTGAGATATAATGTTGAAATACTATAATGCATTATCTTCAAAGCTTAATTGATGTCATTATGAAATTGTTGTCAAGTTGTGTGGATGTTAGAACTGTCTCAATTCCAAGGATAAAGCACTAATCTAAGCAAAGTATCCATGTTGTATTTAGTTGGTCAATTCAACAACAAATCATTCATTAAATCAAAATTTATGAAATGGGTTACAATTGTGTTGAGTTTTACCATTCTCATGCTCTAAACATGAAATGTTGTTAAGAAGTAGCCAACTTCTTTGATACATTTTATTTGTTGAGCGATTATATGAAGATTATCTATTTTTTTCAATATTAATGATAAAATGGCATGGGAATATTATCTTGACATTTTTAGGATCAGCCTCTTGGGTTTATAGAGTCTAGATAGTAGAAGTATGGGCCTAGTCATCCTTTACTTGTTTGTTGGCCAATCCTTTCCTATGTTAATTATTGAATTATGGAAAATTCATAGGCATTTGGTGAGATCAATTTTCATTCTAAAAAAATAACCAACACCTCCCATGCTAAGTACACCATTTAGAGGGTGAAATATTCTTGGTCAGACATTCCTACTACTTGGGGCCAAGAGGTGGGTAGTCTTCTTTGGATGCTTGTGCTCTTGGGCTTAGATGGGTTGAGTAGTTTAATGGCACCCCTTCCAAGGCTTTCCTATCAAGCTAGACTATGATTGATTATTAGGATGGATTCAAGGAATTGCAATTATGAGAGGATGGACAAGATAATATGGATAGGAAAAGGATATACAAGTCTATCCACTAAGTATCCCACCTCAAGAGTGGAATTATCTTGATTCAAATGTTTCTACCACTTGGGGGCAAGGGGTGGGTTGTCTTGGTTAGATGCTCGGGATCTTGGGCTTAGATGGATAGCTTCAAGTGGAATTATCCTACTTCTTATCCAATTCCTATTGTGATTAAAATTCCATTATGCATTATGAATATTGGTAGTCTAAGTAGTCTTGAAATAATTATGTAATTTTGTATAGCTTAAATATATATGGCATTTATTATGTTTTGATCACATGAATTATATTTTAAATATTATCTAACATGATTGTGAGACCTAAAACCAATATTTATCTTGTCTGAAGAATTTATGTGGTAAGTTATAGCACTAACTACATTATATTTGTGAGCCTAGGGCAAGATTTAAGACAATCCCAAAATGGGACATTACAAGTGGTATCAGAGCATTTTCCTGCCATCCCACGAGACATTCCCACTTTAACTACCATTCAATTAGACTCAACTATTGAATCTTCTTAAGTAAGCCATTAATGCATGTGTATTCCTTCCATGTGTATACTTTATTACCTACATGTATTTATGCAACTATGTGTATATCTTCCATGTACTTTGTGACGTCAATTGTGTATGTGTATAATCCTAAACTTGCACCCAGACTTGTAATTTCACATACATTCTTATGTTCACTTTAGTGTTCGATCCCTTAGCATCTTGAGTAGGCTCATTTTAGCCCTTGCATCAACCCTTTTCCCTTCTCAAGATGCTCCAAAACCCTTTTTCAGCAATTATCCTTGTGTGTCAGCTTTCCACCGAACTTGGTTCCTTTCTTGTTTGTGTTGTTTTGTAGTGTGATGTGTTCGAACACTAGCACACCACATGGATGTTTACATGTCATGCTAGTGTCCTGCAATGTTTTCAACACTCAAACAACCATCTTTAAGCATGCTTTCCACTTGTCACCTCCTTTGATCGATGGTAACGGCTCAAGATGCTTTGTAACCACCCAATAAGCTTCCTTTTGCTTCTTTTATCTCTTTAAAATATGTCCTTCCACTTCATTTTCAACTCTTCCTCCATTTCTAGCTCCACTCTTCTACTTTTAGCTTCTCTTTTGCTTTGGCTCTAGCCTTCTACTCTCCAAATTTTACTTGTATAACTTTATACAGCTTATTGTAGTAGCTTCAACCTCTCTCAAGCTCCCTTTACAAAACTCTTTGCAGCTCTATCTCCCTTGCTTTATGCTTGTGAGAATCCTAGGATTCCATATCCCCTATCATTTGCATCTTTACAGATTGTGATATGGCTTCTCCTCCTTGAGCGGGGATTCTTTTTATCACCTTTTTGTGATATGGGTTCTCCTCCTCTAGTGGGGATTGCTTTTATCACCCCCACTTGGTGGTGCAGGTTCTACTCCTATGCGGATTTTTCTTCCACCACATGCTTTTTCCATTTCAGTTCTTCTCTCTCTTTCTATACCTCTTAGGCTTTCCATGGAGGTGGGAACACCAAAACGGGGGTTTGACTGAGGCAAACCCTTATACAGCCCCAATAATTTCTCTAGATATTACACTTGTAGGTATTGAAGATATCTACTATCTAGAGGCTTCATTACTTGTATTTTTGTGAGTATCTTCTTTTGTTTCTTTGTCTTATCTTTATCATTTCTATTTCACTTTATTTCAGTTCTATTGCATTCTACTACTTTATGACATTCTATAAATTCTTAGCAATCAGATAGCTAGTAGTCATTTAGGAATTTTCTATGATACTCATTCTTTGGTCCGTATGAGACACTATCATACCACTAGGATGCCAATGCACTACATTTTCATCCATATTTTTCACTAATGTCCTTTGGTTGAGAGCTTGTTAGTTTTTCTAGAAAATCTCTGTGACCTACTTTTTCAAATTCTAAAACTCTCATTGTTGTTGTTCTTGAGGTAGTTTAGGGTAGTTTTCCCCATTAGGCTCTCTGAATGAAGAGAACTCGGGTATGTGCAGGATCATGATGGGCCAAAAAGTGGCAATATGATGGGTATGTGGTTGACAACTTTTTCTTTTACCCAAAACTGATGAAACAAAAAGGGTTTTTAAAGGAGATTATCAACTTTCCATCAATATAAATTATGCTTTACTTTGAATTTAATAAGTAATTACTATTCATTTTCTATTCAAATTACAACTAAAGTCCTGATTGATAGACTGATTGAAAAACATTTATACCTTTCAAACGACATGACTTTTTTTGAATCCAAAACATGCATCACATTCCATGCTTCACATAATATAAGATAAAAAAAATAAAAAATAAATTTCATGAAGTTTTGACCAAGTTAAGGTGGTCAGACATACGAATATTTTATATTTTTTAAAATTTGTAATAAAAAATTCATAATTAATTATTTATTTGGAAAAATTTACAAAAAATATGCATCACATTGGGACATGAGTCCTATACTTATATCTAAAATATTATAAAAAAATAATTATCATTTTATTGTGGTTAGGGTGGTGAGACAGATACCTACTCTTATTTTTTCCCTAAAATTTAAGTACTACTGCATTGAAATTTCAAATTTTCTCCAACTAGATTAAAAAAAAAAAAACCTAGTAGTTTAGAAACTACATTCAATTTTCTACCGATTTTATTCTTACATATTTTTGAAATAATATAGATAATGTATTCAAATTTTTACGTCAAGTTTCCTGACTTTGATTTTTCTATTTTATTCTTACATATTCCTTCATTGAGGAATATAAAGTCAGCCCGATCCACTTAGATTTTCTAATAACATCATTCACACCCACCATCAAAGATGGTCATTCTTCTATATCATAAGATAATCTGAATGAAAATTGTAACGTTCTTAGTGTTGATCTCCCTTCTAAGGAAGATGATCACACTCCCATTGAAGAGGTTAATGTGGGTAGTCCTATCAAGAAGGCTGATGTTGATCCTATAGAAGAATATGACTCCCCTTGTTGGAATATATTCTCTATGGAGATCCTCCTCCTTTGTTTTCTATCTTCGTTCCTTCTTCCTATGATAAGGAAAGATTTTCACCACAAGAGAAAGGATTGCTTCTAGCTCCTCATCCTTTATCTGAGCAAGAGTGTATTTTGTTGCAACTTCTAAAATCTTGCTCAATCACTCTTCCTTCTCCTACACACAAGAAATGTTATGAACATGATAAACATTCTTTTTGTGCATACGAACAAGTGCTTGGCCATTTCACTAGTGAATGCAAGGCCTTGAAAGAAAAAATACAACAAATTTATGATTCAGGTGCCATCAATCTACCATTTTATTAATGTAGCTGTCTTTGCTTCGCATGACAAGTGATATTGAGTTCTACCTCTATCCTACATGTTCTAAGTATCTTGCATAGTTCTCCTCCCTTGTATCCTAGGGGTAGTGATAACTTATTCGGGAGATGTGCATCCTTCTAAAGACCCCCTATCTTCTCTCTATCTTTCATTTGTAGCAACCCTTTAGTGGACCCCTTTTTCTTTAAGGGTTCTTGAGGGACCCCCTTTGAATTATTTTCTCTCAAAAGAATTCTATGGCATCTAGCTTGGGGGAAACCTAATTAGACCTCACTTTTTAGATAGTGTGTCCCTTGAGTGGACCCCTCTTCTTTTGGAGGGTTCTCGAGGGACCCCTTTGAAATCATTCCAATCTATAGATGATTTACACAACTGTCTACTTACTTACATGTGTGGTTGCTTTCACTTTGTAGGTACACCTATGAAGTTACTTTCTAACTCTGAGGAGTCTCGTTCCTTGGGTTTCCTTCATGCAAGATATCTTGGGGCATACCTTCCCTATAGGTTTGTGGGCCTGTAGGGAACATTCTTTGGGTTTCCTTCATGTGATAGATCTTGAAGGACACCTTCCCTATAGTTCTATGGGTCTATAGGGAACATTCCCAACTTCCTCCATGTGAGAGATCCTGGGGGACGCTTCCTTGTAGGTCTATGGGCCTGTAAGGTGCTTTTATGTGTATCCTCCATGTGAGATTTCTTGGGGGACATCTTCCTTCTAGGTTTGTGGGCCTATGAGGCACTTACTTCTTAGGGGTTCCTTTGTGCGAGAGATCTTGGGGGTTGTCTCCTTCTAGGTAAGTGGGCTTGTAAGATGCTTTTCTAGGTATCCTTCATGTAAGAGATCTTGGAGGACACCTTCTTTGTAGGTCTTTGGGCGTATGAGGAACATACATTCTTAAATTCTCTTTCTTCTCAATTGTATATATCAAATCAAAGATCTGCATCTTCTTCATCCTAAGTATATGCTCTTTATTTCTTTAACATCTTAAAGTTCTTATATGTATTGTTTTGAGAGGATGCATAGTACTGAGGCAACCTTCTACATCAAGCTCTCTTTACTTTGTTGACTTGAATCCTTTAGCTTTTTATGTCCTAACGTTGTTGTCTGGTGCAATTTTTTCTTGTCTAATGCATTTGTTTTGTAGGTCTTCAGCTTGGGGGCATGGTTCTGTGGTTTAAAGAGTTGTCTACTTCCTCTAGAATATCCTTTTGGCATATGATGTTAATCATGTTTAGTAGATTTCCTTTAGCATGCATATTAATGTAGATTCATATGCCCGCTAAAGTGGGGGTAAAATATATAATCGTAAAATTACACCCCTTGCAATTTCACATACATTCTTACATCCAATTTAGTGTCTAATCCCTTAGCATCTTGAGTAGGCTCATTTTAGCCCTTGCATTAGCCCTTTTCCCTTCTCAAGATGCTCCAACACGCCTTTTCAGCAGTTATCCTTGTGTGTTAGCTTTCCATCGAACTTTGTTCCTTTCTTGTTTGTGTTATTTTTTAGTGTGATGTGCCTAGACACTAGCATGCCATGTAGATGTCCGCATGCCACACAAGCATCCTACAAAATTTTCAATTCTCAAACAACTATCTTCAAGCATGTTTTCCACTTGTCACCTCCTTTAGTTGGTAGTAATGGCTTGAGATGCTTTGTAACCTCTCATGAAGCTTCCTTTTACTTTTTTTCTCTCTTTAAAATATTTCCTTCCACTTCATTTGTGACTCTTCCTCCATTTCTAGCTCCACTCTTCTACTTCTAGCTTCTCTCTTGCTTTGTCTCTAGCCTTCTACTCTCCAAATTTTACTTGTATAGCTTCATACAACTTGTTGTAGTAGCTTCAAGCTCTCTCAAGCTCCCTTTACAACACTCTTTGCAGCTCTATCTCCCTTTCTTTATGCTTTTGAGCATCCTAGGATTCCATATCCCCTATCATTTGTATCTTTACATATTGTGATAAGTGTTCTCTTTGAGTGGGGATTTCTTTTATGACCTCTTTTTTGATACAGGTTCTCCTCCTCGAGTGGGGATTTCTTTTATCACTCCCACTTGGTGGTGTGAGTTTTACTCCTGAGCTAGTTTTACTTTCACCACACACTTTTTCCATTTTGTTTCTTCTCTCTCTTTCTCTATCTCTTTGGCTATTTGTGGAGGTGGGAACAACAAAATAGGGGTTTGACTAAGGAAAACCCCGATACAACCCCAACAATTTATTTAGATATTACACTTGTAGGTACTGAAGATATCTACTAGTTGGAGGCTTCATTACTTGGATTTTTGTGAGTATCTTCTTTCCTTTATTCTTCTTATCTTTATCACTTCTATTTCACTTGATTTCAGTTCTATTGCATTCTACTACTTTATCACATTCAATAAATTCTTAGTAATCATATAGCTAGCAACCATTTATGCATTTTCTATGATAAACTCATTATGAGGTCTATACAAGATGCCAACATGCCTCTAGGATGTCAGTGCACTACATTTTCATCTGTATTCTACGCTAACGTCTTTTGGCCAAGAGCTTGTTAGTTTGTCTAGAAAATATCAATTACCTACTCTTTCAAATTTTAAAACTCTTGTTGTTGTTGTTGATGAGGTAGTTTAGGGTACTTTTCCTTATGAGGCTCTCTGAATGAAAAGAACTCATGAGTAGTGAATCCCCCTCTTCTACAGGATGGTGTGCTCATATTTATACTGGTTGACCTTGGGATGTTGGACAGACCCACATTGTAGTATGGGATGCATTGAATTCCCCTCCCAATGGTCAAACTATATACTTATCCTTGTGGATTTGAGGATGAACCTATAGTGTAGTATGTGATACACTAAATCCTTTTCACATTTGTCCAATGGTGCAAAACACCAGAGGAAAGGATAGGATCCACGATTTAGTGTGTAATGCACTGATATTCTTTATATCTGGGATGCATTATGGACATGTGTGTGTTAGCCATTGTGCATGTGATAAATGTTAGAGCTAGTCACTATGTATTTGTCATGTATGGTGGAACTCGTCATTGTGTTTATGATTACTTTATTCTTTAAAATTTTTGAAAATGCTAAAAATGTTGTCTATCAAGTTGTTTAAGTTGGCTAGTTGTTTTCTTGAGCTACTTGGTTGTGTGCTTCAACTAGTTTCCTACTTTCTTGAGCTAGATGCTTGTGTGCTTGAGCTACTTTCTTGTCTACTTGAGTTGGTTTCCTACTTGGTTGAGCTGGTTGCTTGTTTGCTTGAGATATCTACTTGAGCTGGTGATGGCAACCATGATAGGAGGGTCCTCAAAGAGAACTATATGAACTGTGTAGAAAGAGTAACAGAATGAAAGCAACACAAAATATGGAGTCAAATTTAGATGGAAATATTCTCATTAACAATTATCTTAGTTACATTCAACTGGCAACATCCGGACTTACATATTTGGCTCATAGGCTTGATCAAATATGCAACATTCTAACATGCTCCAATATGCTAGTTCAACTTTTAAAATCTGGATCAATCTTAATCCACTTAATCAACTACTAACTCTACTCTTTGTTACTACTATTCAAATGATTTATTACAAGCTTTATAGCATATCTACAACTTAAGAAACATCTGCATCTGCCAAAGATCATCACATTCTCTAAGGAAAGAAAATGTAACATGTACATGAATAAGTCAACCTCAAATTTGAATTACTCTTCAATAGGTGCATAAGATGAAGTGTGAACCTATAATGAAGGTCAAGGAAACTCCTAGGAACAATTAAAATCCCATAGTTAAGAGCTGCAAGTCATGAGGATGATCTGCAATGATTGAACTAGCCAAAAAGTTTGAAATTATTCTGGTGTTGGTTCAAGAAACTGCCAAGAATTCTGGAAGTTGTCGAAAAGAGATCCAATCACACTCAAATCTTGGGACAAGGAAAATGAACATGTAGATAATGTACTCCAAGATCCCCAAGGGCTAGTGAGTAAAGATGATGAATCCACCAACATGAACTGAGAAAGAACAAAACAAGAACAAAAAACTGAAAGAAAATATTTTTGGTTGATGCAAGATTGCCAAGAACCAAGGATGCTCCTACATCAGACATCTAGGGTTACTGAAAAGTGAGTTTGTCACTTTGTTGGGCCAAAGTAAAACCAATATGGTCTAACTCAGCCTAAGAAATCCAGGAAGAATCCTCAACTGGTCTACCTTTCCACTTCACAAGATATTCTTTGTACTATCTTCCACGAGTCTTCCTCCCATCTCTAACATCCAAAATCTCATCAATCTCATATGATAGTTGTTTAGGAAACTGATTCTCCAATTTTATTTCACTGTCTTCACTAAATTATACTTCATGACATTGATATAGATCTGCAATGTTGAATATAGGTGATATTCCCATTCCTTCCAATAACTCCACTTCATATGCATTTCCTGAATCAAATTTCTTCAAGATCTTACAAGGTCCAAACTTCCTCATCTTCAGCTTATTGTATGTACCAACTAGAAATATCTTCTTCCTTAAATATACCATCACTTCATCTCCAACTTCAAATTCCTTATGTCTCCTCCTTTCATTTGGCTTCTCCTTATACTTCTGGTTCATGTCTTCCAGTTGTTGTTTTACTTGAGTATGCAACTTCTTCAGGTGTTCTACAAATTATTCTGCCTTTGCACTCCTCTTATCTTCCATACTGATGTCTCTTAATTCTGATATACCTCTAGGGTGAACTCTAGTAACAATCTCATATGGTGTCTTTCATGTACTCCTATTCACTAAATTATTTTAATCAAACTCTTCTCGTGCAAGGACTAAATCTCAAGTTCTAGTCTTCTCTCCAACCAAACATCTTAGAAAATTCCCTAAACTCCTATTTACTACCTCTGTCTATCCATCACTCTGTGGGTGAAATGTAGAACTAAATTTTAATTCTATCTTCAACTTCTTCCAAAGTGTCCTCCAAAAGTAACCAAAAAATTTCACATCTCTGTTTGAAACAATACTCCTAAGTAACCCATGCAATCTGACCACCCCTTTGAAAAACAAATCTGCTACATGTACTACATCTATTGTCTTCCTACAAGGTATGAAATGTGTCATCTTAGAAAATATATCTACCACCACAAATACAAAATCATTACCTCTCTGTGTCCTCAGTAAACCAAGTATGAAATCCATACTAATATCCTCCCAAGGTCTCTCCAAAACTGTCAAAGGTTTATACAATCCAACATTCTAACTACTCCCCTTTGTAACTTGACAAATTCTACAACTCTACACTAATCTCCTAACATGCTTATGAATATGCAGCCAAAAGTAATTCTCACTCACCAATGCCACTGTCTTATCAACTCCAAAGTGTCCTAACATTCCTCCATTATGTTTCTCCTTGACCAGGTTATCCCTCATTGAACTTCAGGGTATACATAACTAATTTCATTTGAACATGTCCTCTTGAATGAAATAATCCAACCACAGACTTCTATCCTGTAATACAGGTTCTTTACAAGCTCTCCAAGGTTCTATAAAATTTAGGTCTTCTTCATACAAGTTCTTCAATTCATCAAAGCCTAATACATCCACTCTCATCTCTATTAGTGAATTCCTTATCCTACTCAAAGCATCAACAACTCTATTTGACTTTCCACTCCTATGCTTCAGAGAAAAAGTATAACTCTACAAGAACTCTACCCATGCCATATGTCTCTAATTCAACTTACACTAAATGTTCAAATATTGCAATGCTTGATGATCCATATAGAACAAAAACCCCTTAGGCAATGAGTAATGTCTCCATCTCTTCAATGCTTGAAATATGGCACAAAATTCTTGATCATACACTAAATATCTCCTCCTAGCATCATTCAACTTCTCCCTAAAATAAGCTATAGGTCTTCCCTCTTGACTTAGTACTGCTCCAATTGCATTTCCACTTGCATCATAGTCTACTTGAAATACCTTATTGAAATCCGGTAAATCCAACATAGGCTTCTCTATCACCTTCTACTTCAACAACTCAAAACTTTAATCTACTCCAATCATCCATTAAAAATATTCCCTATCTCCTCTAATTACTTATGTCGTAGGATTGCAAATAGAACTAAAATTTCTAATGAACTTTCTGTAGAAACTATCCAATCCATGAAATGATCTTACCCCTCCAATGCTATCGGGTGTAGGCCACTCAACAATTGCTCTTACCTTCTTAGGATCCATCCTCAAATTTTCCACAAATATCACAAATCCAAGATATACCAATTCCTCCTTCATGAAACTACACTTCTTAATGCTTATCAATAATTGCTCTTATTTCAACCTCTGCAAGACTTGTCTGGTATGCAACAAATGTTCTTCTCTACTTCTACTGAAAATCAATATTTCATCCAAGTAAACAATCACAAACTTACCCAATAATTTCTTCAATACCTCTTTCATTAGCCTCATGAAAGTACTTAGTGCATTTGTCAATCCAAAAGGCATAACCATCCATTCATACAATGCTTCATTTGTCTTGAAAGTTGTTTTCCACTCATCTCCTTCTCTGATTTTGATCTAATGATATCCACTCTTCAAATCTATCTTTGTAAAGTACTTAGCTCCACTCAAACAATTCATAATGTCATCCATTTCGGGCAAAGGAAATCTATACTTCATCGTGATCTTGTTTATGGCTCGAGAACCTGTACACATTCTCCATTCTCCATCCTTCTTAGGTGCAAGCACAATAGGTACTACACATGGACTCAAGCTTTCTCTAATGAAACCCTTATTCAACAATTCTTGAACTTTTCTATCCAATTCCTCATTCTCTACCAGTGTCATCTAGTGTGCTACTTTATTAGGTAAACTAGCTCCAAGAATCAGATCCATACAATGACTAATACTTCTCATAGGTGGCAATCCATCAAGTACAAATTATCTGAAATGATCTCCTCATATTCTGTCAATATCTCTTTTATCTCTTTTGGGTGTTCTTTCACCTGCTTCAAGTCTTTAGCCTTCTTAGGCACCAAGGCATAACATACATTATCATGTCTCAATCCATCAAAGAATCTCCTTCCATCAACCAAAAAAACCCTAGCATTCCTACAAACTTCCACTATAGGAACATCTTCCAATGGAAATAAAATATATTTAATCCCATTGGAAACAATAGTGTATTCTTCTTTACATCATGAATAGCTTGTCTATCATACTTCCAAGGCCTTCCCAACAAAATATGACATATATCCATAGGCATGATATCACACAAAACTTCATCATGGTAGTTTCCTATGTTTAATTTCACCAAACATTGTTCACTTACCAAAATCTTATGCTCATCCTGAATCCAAGCAATCTGATAGGGCTTCAGGTGTTTTAACCTCTCCAACTTTAGCTTAGTCACCATTTCTTTACAAAATAGGTTCTCAAAACTTCCACTATCAATAATCACTTTACAACATTTCCCATTCATCTTGCATCTAGTCTGAAACAAATTATTCCTTTGCAATGGTTCTTTCTCCAACTCACTTTTACATAATACTCTCCTATTCACCAATACTTCTCCATCTTCTGGTTTATTAGATGACTCAGTATCATCTTCCTCAACAAAGGTTGTTCTTCTATTGTTCTTTGTCTTCTTTCTTGTCTCTCCCTAATTACATTCAAATGCTTTATGTCCTCCACCACATTTATAACAGGTTCCTTTGAATATCCTTTTCTCTTGTCCTCTATCATCTCTTCTATAACCACCATAACCTCCTCTTCTATAAGAGTTTTCATCACTTCTCTAGTGTGAGTTGTCATTCTTACTAACTTCCTTATCCTTTTTCTAGTCTGGAAAAGATCCTCTTCAGTATCATCTTCCTCAACAAAGGTTGTTCTTCTATTGTTCTTTGTCTTCTTGCTTGTCTCTCCCTGATTACATTAAAATGCTTTATGTCCTCCACCACATTTATAACAGGTTCCTTTGAATATCCTTTTCTCCTATCCTCTATCATCTCTTCTATAACCACCATAACCTTCTCTTCTATAAGAGTTTTCATCACTTCTCTAGTATGATTTGTCATTCTTACTAACCTCCTTATCCTTTTTCTAGTCTAGAAAAGATCCTCTTTAGTATCATCTTCCTCAACAAAGGTTGTTCTTCTATTGTTCTTTGTCTTCTTGCTTGTCTCTCCCTGATTACATTCAAATGCTTTATGTCCTCCACCACATTTATAACAGGTTCCTTTAAATATCCTTTTCTCCTGTCCTCTATCATCTCTTCTATAACCACCATAACCTCCTCTTCTATATCTTGAGTTTTCATCACTTCTCTAGTATGAGTTGTCATTTTTACTAACCTCCTTATCCTTTTTCTAGTCTGGAAAAGATCCTCTTCCTCCTCCAGCAAAATTTCTTCCTCTTTGAAATCTTCCACCTCTTTCTCTCTGTCTCGGATCATGTCTCTTATTCAACTTTTCCTCTACTTTTAGGGCACACTGATATGCCTCTTCCACACTCACCAACTTGATAAAGCTAATCTTATCCTGTATGGATGATCTCAAACCATTAACATATCTAGCTAATTGCTCAATCTCATCCTCTAAGTGTCTAGATCTGATATTTAACTTGTAGAATTCTTTAGTATACTTTGTTACACTAGATTCTTTCTGCTTCGATTTCTGCAACTTCTCGAACAAACTAATATGATAATCTACAGGCATAAATTTTGTCAACTTATTTACCATCCTATCCCATGACTTTATCTTTTCATTTCCTCTTCTCTACCTATCTATTTGTAAATGTTCCCACCAAAGGGATGCATGTCCTCTCAAATTTGTACAAGAAAACTTCACCTTCTTATCTTCAGAGGTACCTTCAAATTCAAAATAATTTTCCATCTTTGTAATCCAATCTAACAATACATCTAAATCCAACTTACCATTGTAGTATGGTGGATTGAAATGGGATCTTGTATTCACTTTAGTTAGGGCTCTTATGAATCTCTCTTCTCCATGATCTAGGCCAGGTTGCTCATCTCTTCCCCTTTCTTCCTAAACTTCTACTTCTTCATCACTCACATCATCAACTGTTCAACCTCTCCTTTGGGTCATTTCAACTGCATCTATTCTTGCAACAATTCCTCTTAAAATATCCATCATAGCTTGGTCTACATTTCCACGCGCTCTATTTTCTCTAACATTTCTTCTTCCAACCATCTTTACACAAATCCTCTGCAGCTATTGGTCAAATCCTCAGTCTAACACCCCACAAAAAATATTCTACAAGACCTCACAAATTTCGTTGACTTCACATGGATCAAATCTCGCTCTGATACCAATCTAACGGTAGCCACAGTAGGATGGTCCTCAAAGAGAACTATCTGGACTATGCAGCAAGAGTAACAAAATGAAAGGAAAACAAAATATGGAGGAAAATGCAGATGGAAATATTCTCATTACCAATTATCTCAGTTACATTCACCTGACAACCTCTGGGATTACAGATTTGGCTCACAGGCCTGATCAAATATGCAACATTTTAACATGCTCCTATGTGCAAGTTGAACTCTTACAATTTGGATCAATCTTAATCCACTTAATCAACTACTAACTCTACTCTTGGTTACTACTATTCAAATGATCAATTACAAGCTTTATAGCATATCTACAACTCAAGAAACATCTGTGTCAGCCAAAGATCATCACATTCTCCAAGGAAAGAAAATGTAACGTGCACATGAATAAGTCGGCCTCAAATTTGAATTACTCTTAAACATGTGTGTAAGATGAAGTTTGGACCTATAATGAAGATTGGTGACACTCCTAGGAACAATTAAAATCCCACCGTTAAGATCTACAATCACGAGGATGATCTACAATGATGGAATTGGCCATAAACTTTGAAATTATTTCAGTGTTGGTTCAAGAAACTGCCAAGAATTCTGGAAGCGATAACTTGTTGGAAAGAGGTCCAATCACACTCAAATATTGGGACAAGGAAAATGAACATGTAGATGATGTAATCCAAGATCCACAAGGGCTAGTGAGTAAAGATGATGAATCTACCAACACGAACTGAGAAAGAACAAAACAAGAACAAAAAACTGAAAGAAAATATTTTTGGTTGATGCAAGATTGCCAAAACTAAGGATGCTCCTACGTAAGTTGGTTGCTTGCTTTCTTGAGCTACTTATTTTCCTATATGAGCTACTTGCATGTGTGCTTGAGCTACTCTCTTGCTTGCTCAAGAGCTACTTGTTTGCTTGGTTGAGCTACTTGCATACTTGGTTGAGTTACTTGGTTGGTTGATTCAAATGTTGTTTGAATGTTTACACAAAAGGAAAAATATTTACAAATCTTAGTTGTGATCGCTTGAGGACAAGCAATTTTTGGTGAGGTGGACTATCATGCCCCTGAAATTGTAATGTTCATTGAAATAGAAAGCATAAAAAACAAGATAAGCAAAATACATATTAAAAATGTTAACTATTTAATATTCTTATTATAATTATCAAAGATAATTTATTATAATTATAAATATTAAATTATATAATATTTTAATACTAAAATATAAATATTAAATATTATAAAAATTATAATATATTAATGAGAAATACATAATGACCATCTAAATCACAACTATCATATGGAATACATTAATATCTACAAATCAATAAACACCTTCCTATGTTTCATATCATTTACAAATGGTCAAGCATCGATTCCCAAACAAACCATAAAGAAACAACTATCAAAGGACATGATGCATTCAAAGATAGCGACTACTATACCTTAGAACAAATGATTAGTTTGAGTGGATAAACTAGATATTAAGGTATTGCTTAAAAAGTCTCTAAGATAGCAATTTAGCGCAAGGAAAAGGGTAGTGCACATGATAATTATTATTACACAAAATTATAATTAAACAAATCCTGAGTTGAAAGGTCAATGGGAATATTTAGTCTAAAGAGATGTGTCCTTTCATCTTGAGATAAGGATATAAAAGGGAGATCCATCTCAAAGAGGAGAATCATCAAATAGAGGGGAAGATAGATAGAATATGGTGGCTGATATAAGGAAAGAGAATAGATCTTTATTATAATTGATCATTGGTTGAAAGAGGAGAGTCTTCTACATTAATCTGGTTGGAAGTAAATAAAGGGAATCTCTACAGATCAGCAAGGATTAGGTAAGTATAATAAAAATTCAAGCAATCAGTTTAAATGGATATTAATGTTTGGAAAAAGGTACTTAGCCAATGCTTTAGGAAATAAAATAATAATAAGTTGGATGAATTAGTAAAGTAGATATTGAATGAATAAATAGGTAATTAAATAATGAGGCAATAATGATATTATTGGTAATATTTTATTGGATGTCTATTTATAATTATGTATATATACACCAAAGTAATCATTGTAAATATTGGTAGTCTAAGTAGTCTTGAAATAATTATGTAATTTTCTATAGCTTAAATAGATAAGGCATTTATTAAGCCTTGATCACATGAATTATATTTTAAATATTATCTAACATGATCAGAGGACCTAAAACTAAGATTTATCTTGTCTAAATCATTTAAGTGGTAAGTTATAGCCCTAAATTTATTATATTTGTGAGCCTAGGGAAAGATTTAGGACAATTCCAAAAGGGGACATTACATCCATCCACATCCACTACTGCACCATCACTATTTCACCACATTCTAGGCAATAATTCCTTAAACCTACTAGCCTCCACTTTTGTTTCTTGAAGAAAAACAACATCTAGGGTCTCAAACACAATCAACTGCTTAAGCAAGAAACACTTATTGAGGGAATTAAGACCCTGTATATTCCAACTTATCATCTTCATCAACAACCTCTGACAGGGCAGTTCTTGCCTCCAAATTTAACAAAGAACTTCCAAGTCACCTGAGATCCATTTTCTATGTTTTCCAAGGCATTCACCTTGGCTTTAGTTTTTTTTGACCTCCTTCCTTTAGAATTTGAGCCCCCAACATCCATGATAGGCTGATTTTTGTGGCCCAACTTCTTTTCTCTCCTAGTTACTATACTCCAAGAGTTATCTTTATCTTCTAAGTTCAATTTGCACCTTCCCCTATTCATTACAATAGGGGAACCCTAACTTGAGCCCCATGTAGAAGTAGTGATTGGCATCACCATACCATCCTCATTACTTATTTTATTTAGTGCATCTTTCTACACCGCACTTGGCTTGGAAACACATGCTTCTCCATTCTCCTTATGTTGCATATCCAATCCTATCATTATTCCCATAGCAAACACCACCCCAACCCCCCAAATTAGTAGAATGGTGAGACTAATCATTTTCACCATCATTAGAAAGGGTCGAGGTGAGCACAACAGGCATTTCTTCCTTCATCAAGCTCAAAGAGCTAGCCACACACCACTTAGCTATATTTTCAATGCCCCCACACCTAAATCACCTTATCATGAACCATTCATAGTCCACCTCCACAACCACATCCCCTTGGGAAAGTTGTAATCTGATCGTGCAATATCGGGGCCATATCAAATCCATCCTTACACAAATTTATGCCAAGGAATCAACCCATCCTTCTCTGCAAGCAAAGGAACTATGCACAAACTTCCCCAATGAGTCTTTGATCATTCACAAAATTTCTTCCATCCATAATTCCACCGAAAGTTTGATTAGACGAATCCACATTGGAGCATCCTACATTAACTAGTTTTGTAGATCAAACCTAGGGGACCAAGAACACATATAAAATCTCACAAACCCCATAAACCAAGGACTACAATGCAAGATGTTGTCCCTCTCGACCTCTGAATTGAAGACAATCCTCATGAACCGTAGTGCCAGGAAACTAACCTCTAGCACACAACCCCACCATTGATGCCCTATCCATGATTTTATTTTCTTAGTCAAAGGTGAAACACCCACAAAATTAGCTATAATTACCTATTTTTTATTTTCTCCACCTCCAAATTTAGCAAATTGTTTGGATTTAAGATGAAAGGAACTGCATCAGAGACCTAAATATTGATATTTCCCACCACAAGCTTAAAAAATTTCCCTTCACTAAGGACCTTGACTACTTCACCTGACGAAACATCTACTTTCAAAATGACACCCAACACACCCAACCTTGCCCCTAGGCCATCATGAACACCAATAAACCTATCCCCCCTCGCCAACTTAGCTCTTTGTTCCTTTGCAAGCTATCAATTGCTGCTCATTTTCACTCAATACATACAAAATTTAATAATATTCTTAAGAGACTCAAATAAAGTTAATAATTATTAATATTAATATAATTGCATGTAGCTACTTTTGTTCCACATGTATTAACTTACAATTTACATATAATGATACATATATTATTTGCATAATTTTAATAAATTAAACATTAATATGACATTTTAAAAAGATTATACTAATATTATAATAAACAAAACTTACATTATTTATTTTTTTATTCATAAAAAATGTTTATATTAATTATTAGAAAAATATTTACATTGAACTCAATTTTTTGTCCAAAAAACTTGTAGACCCCCAAACAACACAACTACTAAGAAAACCCGCAAATCCTCATTCCAAACTATCTAGGCCCTACACCCATTTCATACCCCAAATCTACAACCACCACGCTAACTAGAAAAATGATACAAAGAATTCAACATTTAGCCACAAAATGAAAAACATGCAATTCAGTCCACCCATAACACACCATTTGCTACCAGAAAATCATGAAAAAGATGAAGCCAGTCCACCCTACCTAATGGCTCTAGATAGAGGTAATTTTTGAGGAAAATCAATATTCATCTCACTCATTTGCGGTGACATCGAAGCTCCTCACTTGTGATATCCATAATGTATTGATATAATTCAACCCCCTCTCTAGGAATCAGAGCATGCTAAAGGTCTCGAGGATGCGGAACCACACACTTGACATAATGACTATTATGATGTCCATGGCTCCTTCTAGGAGATTATCCCAAACCAACTTCCTCACAATAAGTAATGCCATAGCTCGGGGCACTTCCAGGTCTAGAAGCGACATGAGAAACCATGTAGTAATGTCTGCATTCATCTGCCACTGCTCAGACGAGCTCATGAATTCTTCACCCAATAAAATTTTCGCTGCTCCTAGCACTAGTTCATCTCAAACTTTAAACACAGACTTTAGCCTCCCATGTCGAATCCTCCTATGAAAGGCCCACAACAACTCCATTTTCCACACCATCCCGTCCTCCAGCAGGTTGTCACAATAATGAGGTTGCATGGACGGCCAATGCAGATCTTTCAATGCTCGCCATCACCCATCTCTCCAACTTAACCATGCCAACCAAGACTATATCGCCAGCCTCCTAATGATACCAAATCTGGCCCCTCCCACTTGGTAGTCACATAAAACTTACATTTAATTTTATTCACATTAATAAAACTTACATTTATTTTTTATTAAATCTAAAATACTATAAAGGAAAGTACTAGCCACTATGTGACACTTGTTTCACTTTGAAATTAAATTATTATTAAAAAAAAATCAATTAAACCCTTGTAATTATAGTAAAATAAATAGAAAAAATTAATTTAGCTTTGTAGTGTCAAAAAATGTTGTTCACATTTTCACAATTAATTTGGAGATGATTAATGTTAAAATAAACTTAAGGTCACCTTGATCTAGTGTTGTGATGTGTTTTATACATTCACAATAGGTCTTGGGCCCTTTTAAAGCTAAATAAACCTAAATTTTCACTAATTTAATGATGTAAAGTGTATTCATTTACACCTTCACAACAATTTAGGACCCTTGGACCTAATGTTGCCTTAATCTAGTGTTTTAATGTGTTGTACATGTTCACATTGGATTTAGGGCCCTTTTAAGCTAAATAAACCTAACTTTGCCATAATTTAATGTTGTAAAGCGTATTCATTTACACCTGTTGGTTATTTTTTAAGAACCAAACTGATCTCTAGAAATACCTATGGATTTTTCCATTTCCAATTATCAGTACTTCTAAATGGATTGGCCAATGAATGAATAGAGGTTGATAGAATTTTATTCCTACTCTTTGGGCTCTATGAAACCCAGGAGGGTGATCCCACAATGTATACTTAAACACTTTGCACAATTACAATCAAATACATTGTCAATAAATATATATCTCTCATAAAACCATTCAATAATATGCATCAAATAAGTTGGCAGCTTATTTATGAATGTCATACATATTGAATCATGAGAGAATAACACTTTAACACAAAATGACAACAATTGTATCCCTTTGAAATTTAATGATTTATAGATTGAGTAGCTAATTAATCAATAACAAAAAGTCAACCACAAATACTCTACACGAACCAATGCCTTTATCCCAAGCATGGAGTCAACATCATTCTATGTGACCTAATAATAATTAAACAATAGCACATATAACTTAAAGAAATATTGCATTACAACATTCCCTATGATGTTCATGATTATTACTACTTACAGATATCCTAGCACCCAGTTCTTATAAGTTATTAATCTCACCCAAGAACTTACATCAATTCCTTGAATCAATAAGAAAGCATGAAACTAAACATCTGTCAAGCAATGATAGAGACAAATGAAAGAAATCCTAGATTACTTTCACTCATAAATTATAATATCCATACAAAGAGAGACAATAGCCATGAAACTAATATTACTCTATATTATAAATGCTATATCATTATTATATTTACATGCATAAGTATAAACTCCAAAAGAAACTTAGGAAAAAGACTCTAAAACTTGCTTCGTATTATCTTGAAAAATTTATAGTATTAACTCAAAAGAAAACAACTCCTGTGATTTTTGCCTTGAATTCCTTCTTATAAAGATGAAGAAGAAAACAAGCTTTAGGCCAGATGACACACATCTCATGATTTCATTGGACCGCTTGTAACAATATTCCATTTTTATTTATACTTGAGTCTTCAGCTAGAGTAAATAAACATGAAGAAAAATTATCCTCAACTCTTTGTAGAAAATAGGTCCCACCTCAAAAAACATCATTAGTTTGTTATAACAATTTCAATATATTCTCCATGCACTCAAAAATGCCAACTGTGGGAGAATCAAAACAACAAAACTTATGAAGCAAGATAAGGAAAATAGATAAAAGGTCAAAATTCATTAATCCACATTAGCACCATGTGTTATTCATTTGAATTTTAGGAGAGAATAATATTCTACCATGTTATACCAAAAGCCTAATTTGTACTATATTTGGGCTATGTATTATTCTTCTCGTGTCCATTATTCTTCTTATTCACTAATCCCTACATAGATTCACTGTGTGTATTTATCCAACCAAGTGTTGTATTCTTCCTTAGTGAGCCATTTTACATTCAATAAATAATGCACCTTAGTAATGTACTGAGAGTACCTGGCATCAATTAAAATTATGGCTTCCCTAACAAATATGTCCATCTTTGATTCAATTTCCACCATTGTGTCAATATTTGAACTGAGCAAGATGTAAGTGGTGACAAACAAAGTCATCATAGTTGCTTCAAGAATTCCTCCCAAATCTTTCTTCTAGGTGTCAAATGGATACAATTCACCTTTTGTACTCAATATTTGAGGCATACCACATTCTTCCATCTCCTTGAATATTTTCAACTTACTTTGGAGCTATATACCTAAATTTCCATGCAAAGTAGTTATCTCATTTATTGATTCAATAGTTTACAAAATGTCAGGAATATTTGTGGTTGCCTCGAGGTCCTCATTCATTTTTGACATCATTTCTTTTAAAGAATTTAACCTAGCAATCCAATTATTCCATTAATTCTTAAAGGCATCTTGTACTTGTAGATACTTTGTATTTGCCTCATGAATAGTCTTATAACTGGACCAAACATCATTAGCCTTGTGGACCAATTTGGTCACCCTATGCTTCAACACATCCTCAAAAAATTCATTTGCCACCTAGACTATTTCAAGTTTGGCCTGCTTGACATTTTCCTTTTCAGCAGTCAACTTACCTTTCAAATCATCAATACTTAGGGCCAATGTCTCCCTATATTGTGTATACATATAAAATGAAGAAGAGGAAGAATATGGTTGATTTATTGTCTTATGAGTAGCTTGAACAGTGGCTCTCATTTTATTCAGCTCATTCAAGGCCTTATTATACTCTTTAACCAAAGATTCATATTTCTTCTGAGAAATATGTGCAGTATCCACACTAAGCATTGCAACATGTGCAATTCACTCAGCTTCCTAGATAAGAGTTATAACAGTAGCTCTTTTGACCACTAGTGAACCAATAACTTATTCAATAGGCCTAGCAACCTCATGTTTACTAGTATTAGGTGTGATAGACCAAATTACAAGATTATGCAACTTTAGACTATATCTAGAACCAAATACTTTATCCTCAAATTGGTCTTCAGATATCAAGGCTTGAGGATCTCTCCTAACTACATCATATGCTATGGCAATAGTGATGGTACATTGTGGTAACAACATGATCCCACTATCCTTGACAATTTTTTGAGCCTCAGTGGGAGTAATAGCTACAATTTTAGCCCTTATTTTATCTTCCTCTCCTTTCTGAGCTTCCTCCTAATGAGAAGGTTTCACATTAGCTTGGAATAATTCAAGTCTCTCTTTTATCTCCTTACTCCACTATTGAATCATAAACTCCTGAAAAATCCTTAGTCTACACAAATTTATCATCAGCCAGAAATTCATCACTCCTTAATCTTGGGATCATCATCATTTTCTCTGTCATATTGACATTTGACAATCCTATAAAGAGGAACATCTGAACTATGAGCTTGTTCAATATGGGTAGGAGGAAATTTCTGATCTACTTCCTCATTTCCTAGCACATATTCTGCCATTTGTTCTTCCTTGACTTCTTGAACATCTACAATTTGTTCTGGGATATCCATAGCTTGTTGTTGTTGTTGTTCTAGGAGAACCTATGCTTTGTCAATAGCCTCCTTTACCTTTACCTTAAACTCACTAGACTGATAATCCCTTATCATAATGAAGAATTTTTCCAAAGGGTTTGCAATTAACTATATAGACTCATGTAAACGATATTCCTTTTGATGATGTTTTCTTCAATATTCATTATAGCTATCCATTTTGTTTTCCTAGTCATGATAGCCTCATCACTTATCAGATTTCTTAGTACATCATCCCTATATAAGAATTCATGACATATGATACCTAAGCTATTTTTTCTTCTTCTTCCTACCACAAACCCCTCTGGATGAAAAACTCTAATCTCATCAACAAGCATTTTGAGATTATTTTCCATAATTCCAAGCCTTTCATACCCCTTAGGGGTAGTGATTGTGAAGTAAGCAACAACACATTGGGGATGTATCACAGTGCCTTTTCTACCCTTTCTAAATATTTCATAATCCATGACATCAATTTGACACATGAGCTCCATAAAAAACAATCTGTCTGAATCATACAAGGGTAGACAATGAGGTGTCACCTTAGCTTCATAGGTCCTTATCAAAGTATATTTAAAATGTAGAAACCAATCAATGCAATTATGTGTTGCTTTATAAACTGGTACATCTTTTGGGCTCATGATACTTTTGATTTTTGGAGAAAGTACTTTTGGATAGGTACTACACCCAATGTCTCTAAAATACCACATCTTACAATATTAGCAAACAAGATGTAATTGGAATTGGAGCAATCTTAATCCCAGATATATGCCCACATTTGTATAGGTAGAACATTATTATCAATGTCCTTAAGCTTTCAATTTAGTTTCCTTTTCCATTCATAGTCCCCTTCCCATAAGAGCATATGCATCAATAAAGAATAATGAGGAAAAAACAAATGGATCACCTCCTTTTTAAGATTGAGAAAATCCTCATGCATCCATTCAACAACGAAGTTAGCATAACCAAAACTAGTGTTTTGATTGTGAATTTGTATATCCACCACCATCACCAATAAATCGAGAGCTATCCTGACCTCAAAGTCCCGAGCCAGACTTGATTTAAGCAATAATAAGTGTTTTTTAAATAATCTTCAAACTCCTCACACTCAAAACGCTCAACATCCTTAGCAGTGAATCTCACCTTGCTCCTTCTATGTTGCACAAGTAGTGATTCTTTGTATGCAAATTTTCTCCTCTCATACTCAACATACAATTCAACACATCTAAACTTTCTAGTATAATTGGGCTTGCTAGAATTTTTCCTATTGAAAGCATACCAGAACAATTTCCATACACTTTGGGGTTGGGGTTTTTCACCAATTTCACCAACACTATCAATCAATCTAGTGGTCATGGCAACTTGACATGCTAGCCTTTTACCAATTTGTGACCCTCCTTCTTTGACACCTCTAGAGGAATTTTTCGTAAATTTTTCTATTTCTTTCTTTACACTTGTGAACCTAGTGGACATTGTAGGAGTACTTGGTGAAGGGTTGGTCGTTGCCACTAGCTTAGACTTAAATTCAGCTGAAGCATCCTAATTTTTAAGTCCTATAACCCTCTTCTATTTTTGTCTCCTTTCTATTCTAGCACTAGATTCACTAGGCTTTGGGTCACTCATGTTTGAAATGCAAATGGAACTAGGGTTTACAATTTCTTACAACCAAATGAAACCCTTTACAATTATGATAGGACAAAGCACTACTATTGAAAAGGACACTTTTCCTCAAAATTTATACAGTGCTCAATCACCAAATTGAAATTACCAGTAATGATGAAATAAAAAATTCCCCCAATTTCCTATCAACTCTCTAAGGCATTCACCTCACTACTTCAATTATAAGGAAATATCAATTTTGCTTACTTAGGTGAAAATTATGTCACTCTGGTTACTGATAGCTTTTGGAGCTCGCCTCAAAATTTCTTCAGCTTCTGGTACCCCTTCCATTGGACAATGAATTTGAATGCACGATCAACCATATATCTACTTTTTGATATGGCCAAGAGAGAGATGTGCCACCATTAATACTTGATAATAATCTCATGCAAGCAAACTAAAAATTAGTCGTTCAAGTTTAAACCCTGATTGTTGATCCTTCAGCTTTAAAACTATATCAATGGTTACTAATTCATCTCATGACCTTCATATTTGCTTTACATGAAGTCCTTAGGATTTCTCCACATTGTCTTTTCATGTATTAGTTGTTGCTTGTCACTAATTTACTTCATCCTCGCCCAGCTCCATCAACGATGCTAGTGTTTTATGCGATGAAATATCGGCCCTTTGATCTATGTCCCTTTCCCTAATCATGTTCATTTTCATCGCTCCTTGTTGATCCAACTTTGCAACTTGGCTCTATAGATGACATGAGATATAGTGAAAGCATCATATTTGGACACATACACCTGGATATAAAATTAGTGGCACAAAAGGTATTGCAGATAAGATGTACCCATATTAGTGAAAAAACCTTTTAAAATAAGGAAATTTTTTGCTAATCGCTAATCAAAACTTAGGCTTTGAAATGGATCAGTGATAAATGATAAAATATCAAGCCATCACTCATTGCTAATCCTCCTCATAAGATTTGCAAGAAATTAGCAATGAGAGATCATCATAATGTCATTACATATTGCATATTGCTAATCAAGAACTTATCGCTCAAAACAAATCTAGGAGAAGTGATGCCATGGAAATTCATCTCCTTGCTCATCGATGATTTGAAAAATCATTTCATAGCATACTCACGATAACCGATGAAAATAAGATCATAAGGCCAGAGGGCATCACTCATTGCTATTACAATATTGAGAGGTTAGAAACCATTAGAGATAAGTGATCCCTCAATAATATGAAGAACCTCACTCATCGCTAATTTAGATTAAAAATTTTAGCAGCTATTCATGATGAGTGATATCAAAGGGATACCACCTCATTGCTTATCCCTGATTTGAAACATACACTTCAAAAGTGATAAGTGATGAGTGATAAAGTTAAAAGGCCGATTGAACTTAAGTGAAAACCTTTAGGAACATGCTCATAATTTTTTTTAATGGATGGGTCTCCCTAGGATGATACGATAGAAGGACTTAAGGATGCCTAAGCCATAATATTTAAAATTCCTAGATCTAGGATAAGGGAACCAGTTACTAGAAAATAATGATAGACTCAAGAAATTTTAAAAATGACCGGCAACAAGTAATAGGGAGTCAACAACAAAATAAAACATTACAATCACTTATGAAAATGAATCTAAACCTGCATATATCAGTTCTATGTCCAAATGCAACAAGGGCTTGAGATGGAACATTCAATTTGTAGGTTCCATATCTACACCTTCACATTAAATTTAGGACCCTTGGACCTAATGTTTCCTTAATCTAGTGTTGTAATGTGTTGTACACATTCACATTGGATTTAGGGACCTTTTAAGCTAAATAGGCCTAAGTTTTCCTTAATTTAATGTTGTAAAGTGTATTTATTTACACTTTCACATTGTGTTTAGGAACCTCTTGCATTTATGACCTTTATATCATCATTAATAGGCCTCTAATACCCTATATTATGCATCCTAAGGCTTATTTCAACTGAAATCCTAACATAGACATCAAATATACTTAATTTCTCAAATCCCTAATATTTTCTCTCTATAAAAGCCTTATGGGACCCATATGCCACCTTGGGTGTATGAGTCCCACCCAGGTGGGACCCATATGCCACAGATAGTGTATGAGTCACATTTGGCCTCTTTTTTATGGTTTTGAGGGAGAAATCAGAGTTTTAAATTCAAATTTTGTGAATGTCGACCTCTAGGATCTAATAAATGGTAACTTGGATGGATTACCTATATAAACAAGGTCTTAAATAATTATTTCAAGAATCCTTTATGATATCAAGTCAAGCACTCAAGATTTAAGCATTCCAAGACTTCACAAGAGCATCAAGAGAGTTTATAAGATTATTTCTAAGGAATTCAAGAGTAGATTTATTCATCACTTTTTGTAGAAATTCAAGATCCATAATCACATCAAGATCATGAGGCATCAAGCATGTTGTTGAGATATTATTGTGATGTAGCATTGAAGATCCAAGATTAAGCATTGTTCTACACTTATTTTCAAGATCAAGATCTACATTCTACATGGCCACTGCATGTTAGATTTTTTTTTATTTTAAAAGACATCACTCAAGGTATCATTGTTCATGTTTCATGTCCTTATTTCATTAGCTCATCATTTTGGTTTAATTACCTACAAGGGGTTTGACATAGGAAAACCCTTATTCACTAACAATCAACTATTTTTTCTTCCTTTTACATGTGTGATTCCAAATCTAGGTATTTTAGAGCATAAAGGAACTTTGAAGACTAGGTTATAAGCTTGAAGGAACTTGTTGGAGTTGTCTCCTCACTTCCAAGATCCCGAAAGGTCTTCTACAGGTCCAAAATTAGAGTTTCAAATCTAGAAACAAAGTGGAGTGAAAAGAGCAGAGATTGGAAGGAAAAATCATCTCATAACCCTCTAAAAAATAATATTGGGACTGATACACCACCTTGGGAATATGAGTCCTAGTACTACTAGTTTTTAGGGTTTTAGGAGATTTAGATTAGGCATTGTTAGATTCCAATTTTGGTACAAAAAGCCTAGCCTGGGACTAAATCACCCAGACTAGTGTATGAGTCCCACTCAACATTAAATTTAGTACTTTCAGAATTTTAGGACTTCATTCAAGCTCTTTCAGTTTCCCAGGTGCACACCTTTGATCTCTTAGCTTTCTATTCTCATTTGGTTGCATTTCTAGGTTTTTCATTCAAGTGTTGCATGTCATTGAGTCTCATAAATAGGAATTGAATTTCATTAGTCTTTCATGTTGGATGTTGTGGTTGTGTTGCTGATATTTGGTTGTCATTGATTTCAACACTATTGGAATCAATGTCTTAGAAACTATATATGTCTATGATATTGAGAAAATTGTAATGAAATAAGTTGCAAGTTGTTAGTGGTTAAGTAAAGTTCAGTCAGTTGGTTAGCTCAGTATGTTAATGATAAAAAGTTATGGATTAAAGGGTTTCTTTTTTAGTAAATCTAGTTTATCCACATTAATTTTTAGAGATTCGTGCAAATATTTGATCGAGTTATGAGCTATTGTGTTCAGACAGTAATTTTGTTGCTTTAGTTGGTGTTCTTTTATGAAGATGGTGTGATTCTAGTAAGTTTAGTTGTTTTGGATGTTTCTCTGGTGATTCATGATGTTTGTGGATGTTTCTATATCATGCTCTATCTGTGTTGCATGTTTGCATTGATTGTTGTGCTCACAATTGGATATTTTCTCTTGTGTGTTCATGTTTTTCATGTTCTTAGCCGACAGGGTGTTGTAGCATGTTGTGGATCTTCAAGGAATAATTTTTGAAGGTGTTTCATGTTTGAGGATTTTATTTTGGGTCTCCACTATGTTGTGGCTGACTTTTGTTGATTCACATTGAATTTTTTATTTTTTTTGGGATGACAGTTTGTATTCATTTTATTATTTTGGTGAGGTCGACCTGTAGTGATGTAATTTCTTGTTGTTGATATAAATAAGTGATTGTTTATTCCATTTGAAGGTGTGCTTGTGTGCGAAATGTGTGAATAATTTCCTAATAATTTGAAGGAAAAAGAGAAGTGTGAAGAAGTATTCATGTGCTTAACCAGAACTATACCCAGGCATTAGTAGATGGTCTTTTCTTAGTTCAAAATCTTGTGGATGTAATCCAAATCTTTTTGTAAGACAGTGAGTCTTACTTGTTGTATTTGAGTAGTCAGCTCTAGGTAGTGTGCATGAATGCATGTGCATTCCCCATATTATTCTTTATACTTTTAATAGGGTATAATCTTGTGGACTGACCTCCACTGTGGTTTTTCCCCTAACAGGGTTTCCACGTAAAAAATATTGGTGATATGTGTGTTTTTGATGTGTTGTTGATTTATGCTTTCATGGTTATTGATTAGATCTGAGGATAAGGTTAATGAGTTTAATAAGTTTGAAATTCTTAGACAACTGATTCACCCCCCCTCTTAGTTGTCTTCCCTTATGTTGCCAATAATTGGTATCAGAGTAGATTTCTTGGAAGAAGTTTAATAGCTTGAGGTGATCCATGATGGCGACATACAAGAAGGATAGTCTAAGATTTGATGGAAAAAATTATTCTCTATGGAAGGCTCAAATGGAGTTTCATCTGAGATGCATTGGTGAACCCTACTAGAAAATTACAAAGAATAGGTATATCATTCCACAAAATTGTCCTTCTACTACATATGAAATTAAGAAGCCCTTTCCTCCACCTTTCCGGGTCACTTTTGGTTCCCCCCTGATTTTGCGTGCCCTTTGTTTTGGTGTTCAATTGGTCAGTGAGCTTAGGGAGTTCATCTTCAATCGACCATTTTTTCATCCCCTCAAATTTTCTAAGTCCTTAGTCTCTGTGGAGTACCATTGGTTGTTTTCCTTAGTGTTTTGAAATTGGAATTTTTGGAGCTCATTAGGCCGCCCTGATGAGCCACCCTTCATGGATTTCCCTTGCCTCATTTTCATTCTTGACGACCTTCCTTTGGTAGCTTTTCACCCACTAGGTTCCAAAGTTCCTTTCAATGTTCGTTTATCACTGACATCCCAATGACTTTTGTCAAATGACTTTCTGCTCACTAGAACCAAGAGTTCCCATTGTCGTCCACCCATTGTTGAACCATTGAAAAAATATCTGTCGATAGCCACTCGACTGTCAGACCCCGATTCTACCATGATTGTTTTTGAATTTGCAATCCACCAACCTGATGTTTGTCGTACAAGCATTCATTGCTAGCAATTAATGCCTTAACTTCTATAAATAGATGAGTTTGTGTTGTCATTTTCATGAGGTGATTCTATCACCCACACCTCATTTCATTTTTTTCCTTGATTTTTGATAAAATGGATAAATTTGAAAGAGGAAAACCTATGAAATAAGCAAAAGAGACCAATGGTGCACAAAAATCACATGCATGAATCTTCATAAAACCTCAAAATCAACCCAAACATTGCTCACAAAACTTTAACTCCCTGACACCATATTTCACCAGAGCGTTCATGCTCTGCGGGCCCGGGCCCCCTCATTGTCGCTGATAACCTTGAAATAAGTTAAACTCTGGTGAACGGTGAACACCTCTTTTGAGTTGTCCATTGTGGAAGGACCCCATCCTTTCACCATATGGAACTTCACAAAATTTCATAAGCTGAAGGGAAAGTCATCAACCCGTTCGAGTCCGCGCCCATGGGACTCCCTCCCCAAGGCATTGCTCATAACTTGTTGACCCCAAATGACTTTTTGGCCACAACTTTCTGGTGCTCGGGTCCTAACTTGCTGACTACCACAAAACTCATGCTTGAAAATCCTAAAGTCTTAGCTTGTCTCAGATCTTGCCTCACAGATTTCCCTTGGTGGAACTCCATCTACGTCTCGCCATCTCATGCAACATTCACAACCCGACTGCCCAACCTTTGAGCTATGCTCCTTCATCCACCATATAACATTGTTGACTTCATAAACAAATGACCAAGCACCAAGCATCCTTCAGGTCCTGCCTTGCAAACTTTTATCCACAGGTCGTCGTGCCAAGCCCACCACCTCTTATTGCTTTCAGGTAACAACCTTTTTCCCTCTAGGTTTCGCTCGCATCATGGTTACTTGAATGAAGTGCTTAACTTCCTTCAGACCCCTCGTGTTGGGTCACCATGATCGGGACTCCATCCCATCATCGCTGTAACTTTAGGGAAAACTGTCTCCATCCTCCCAGCCTCTGGAACCCGACGTTGCCTTAGCCACTAAACTTTCAAACAATAAACGAAGTAATCGTGAAGGTTGCACCTCCACCTAGACCCGATCCCTTGAATTTCCTCTACTGGACCATTGCATGGCATCCACCATTCCCAACAGAAATTGACCAACATCTTTCTACTTCCTCTGGCCTGAAATGCCCAAGTGATAAAGAGAGATATTGACTATCCTCTAGATCTGTGGGTCCCACCCAGTGAAACTCTACCCCAAAATGTTGTCCTACCAAAAATTTCCCTAATAGCATAATCAAATAGCAAAGCTCCTCTTTGTTGTCCAGGACCTTTGATAGCGGCTACAAAGAAAGACAAAGGAAAGGAAATTAAGGAACCCCATGGGAAGGATGATAAGGATCAGATGAAGTATAAGTTCTAGGGGGAACAGCTGAACTCCAAAGTCACCTCAACTTGGAAGGAGGTCTCCAACACAAACATCAAAGATATAGACATCAATGAATCTAAAAAGAGACTCTGAATCAACCCTAAAATAGAGAATGCAAGAAATATCAGAAGTAGTGGGTTGGCTAAATTTGTGGGATTTCCTGCTACCCTTATCACCCCTGAGCTTGTTATGGCCTAATAAGAGGTGTACCAAGAGGAGACCAGAACCATAATAGATAGAGATGGAAATATTCTAGCTAACATGTCTGCTAAGGTGATAACAAGGACTTTTCATATCACTACCTTTGGGGAGATGGAAGTGCCAACTATGGATGATGGCAAGAATATGTGGGATCAAGACCCCCTCAAGTGTAAAAGGCTTATCAATCAGTTTTGGTTGAAGGAGAAGAGGGGTAATACTATAAAGGTTCTCCAAGAGCTCTTTTGCAGTGACTTTTATGAGGATTACCATTATTTGGTGACCCCATTAAGTAGAGCAATGGACCTTCCTACTGCTGCTTATTTCCAAGAGTGGATGTTGTACTTTGTTGAAGAGATTCTTCATGGAGAAGCCAAGTTCTACTGGGCAGTGATAATCAATGATTGCTTCCATGAGAAGTTTATGGCTATTAATAAAACCTCTAGATTTTTCATGAAATCCTACTTGGTCTATTCATTGGCTGAGAGGATGCAATACAGAGGCTTGTTCAGAGCTCTAGATGAAGAACCAGGAAGGGAGCTAAAAGTTTGTGATAAGTACCCTCAACTACAATTCAGAAACTTCAAGAGGGACTACTGTAGGGTCAATGCCACTTTTATAGGTCATATTGTCAAATTTATCAGGGGTGACATCAAGAGGAGAGTCTCCCATAGTGCCCATGCATTATTAAAATAGTTTTCCTTCTTATTCATTCAGTATCTAAAGTTCACCTATATCTGTGCTGAAGACTTTTTAGAAAGACCATACAAGCTTCCCTAATATCCCAATGCCGAGATAATACTATTAGAACTCTCTTGGCAGATACAACATGCACACACCCTTTTGAGTGGCAAGCATAATTTGGGGATGCCTTATCCCCTCTCCTTTGGCCAAGGGCTATACAAACTCCATACCTCTCAATGTGCCAATAATTTAGAGAAGGAACTGGCAGAATACCATTAGAGACTCTGTACTGCCCAACCATAGAAAGATCCCTATGGCAAACTCAAGAAGGCACTTGGACCTAAATACACCCATCTATATAGCATCAAGAACTTTTTGGCTAATTTCAAAGATGATTTTGAAGTGAAAATTAGGCACTATATGCGAATGACAATAAATTTCATAAAGAGGGTCAACCTGTTCCCCATACCAAATCAAGTAGCAAAAGATGAAAATACAGTGATGGATCCTCGATACAACACAGTTTCCAATCTCCAGCTACCACTGAATGATTGGGATGAACAAGAGTTTGATGACCTTGATATTCTAACCAAACTCTTTGAGGCCAGAACAAAAGAGTGGATTTACGGTTAAATTTCCCAATTGAAGAAGCAAGGGGTCACTTTGACCTATGAGGGGCTCAAGAATGAGCCAACAAGTGAGACAAACAATGGGACATATGTTGTCCCATCGGGAGAGACTTCAAAATCTCCTCCATCCACCAAGTCAAGGAAGAGGAAATATGTTTATGAGCAACAATCCAACCCTAAGGTGTACGCAAGAAAGCCATCGAAGGGAGATCCTTCTAAGAAATACAAGAGATTAGGAAGCTTCACAAAGATCCCTAACATTCAAGAAGATCAACTTCATGATGGAGAGGAAATGGAAGATGAGCAACCAAAGTCCCCACCTGCTACCTCCACTACTGTTGCCCCTCTACCTGCTTCTCAGGTGATGGTTGCTACTTCTCCGCTGGCAGTGGATATCTTGGTCCACCTTGCCTCTTCTCCACCCTCCATGTAGGTTGTGACCATAGAATCTTCTTCTGCCACCACTTCCCCACTCTCCTCTGCTTCCATTCCTCCAACTACATCACTATCCCTAGAAACAACAATAATACCAATGCTCACACTCTCACTTCTAGAGGAATTCCCTTGACATATATAGAATGTTCCTATAGACCTTTCTGAAGTATTGATGAATTCAACCATCCAAGGTGCTCTAGTGTAGGTTCTTGCCAACATTCCTTCCTTAACTCCTCCCGCTAAACCACTAGAGTTGAAAGCCACAATACAAATATCTAAGGAGTTAGAGAGGCAAGAAAAGGAAGGAACAAGGGAATTTGAGGAGGAAGCAGATGACTACAATGAACACCCAGAGCACCAGCATTTCCAGATTGATAAGGTGGTCCATGAAGGAGAAGAAACAAAGTCCTCTAAGGGTGATGAAGAAGAGGATGACACCAAATAAATTATAGAGACCTTTGATGTAGACCTTGAGGAGGAGTTGGCTCGACAGTTGAAGGATATTGGAGAGGAAGTAGAAAGGCCATGTTTCGAGGAAGAAAAGCAATCAAGTGATAAAATGGAAGAGGATACTAAACTTCCAATTGGGGAGCATGATGAAGGCCCCAAGAATGATTAATAAATACCTCTCTCAGAAGAGAAAGAATAGCAATAAAAGAAAGAACAAGATGTGCCACCTCAGCATGAGGAAGAGGAGAATAAAGAAGAAGATAAACTTGAAGAAGAGTCTGAAGCTAATAAGAGCCTATAAATGGAGAAATGGATAAGCCTGAGAAGGAGGTTGAAGCAAGAAGAAATCCAGAAATAGAGTCTCATAGAGAAGAAGAACATCTTGAGGAACATAAGCATGAGGCCAAAGAAGATGAAAAGGACTATAAAGAAGAGGACAACCCCAAGAAATAAACACCCACCAAGTCCCTGATCAAAGATACAATGTTCATCTGAGACTCTAACGAAGAAGAAGAAGACACGAGGAAAGACTAAGAAGCCCCAAGTGATAAAGAGATTGAAGTCAGGAAGAACGAAGAAGAAGGTGATCGTGAATCACCCAAAGAAGAGTATCAGATGCTTCAGTGGTTAGAAAAAAATTAGAGAAGAAAACTTTGACTCCCAGAGATCCCAAGGAAAGACTCAAGGCCATCTTGGCTCGAGCCCAGGTCATGAGAAAGAAGGAAAAGAAGCCTAAAGTCAGATCCAAACTAACCGTGGATCCTTCTAGGTGTAGGATTCTGCAAATTTCCACACCAGTTATGGGTGAAGAAGGGATAAGTTACAATTCTCCACCATCAACCTGGGGACAACCACTAGGGATCAGAAGATAGATCACCTCTAGGAGTCAGTTTCCACAATGGTGCATCAAATGCATAAGCACAAGATCTCCAAAGAAGAACTAAAAGCACATGTGGCTAATTTAATTGACTATATTCAACATGGTCGTCCATAGAAGAGCTTCCCTTGACATCCTCGACACCACCACAACTGCTATCCAAGGAGAAAATTGAAAAGCTTGAGAAAAGAAAGAACTGGACTAAGACTACAGAGGATTGGTTCTAACAGTTCTTGTATGCTGGAAACATGGGCATCAATCATGATGTTAGAACAACAAATAAGTTTTTAGAAGTACAAAGACACCTCGAGGGCACAAGGAGATTGTGTACTTACTTTCCAAAGATATAAGGGTCCACTTATCCTAGAATTGAGAGCATCCTCAAGCTACCTTAGAAAATGTGGGAAAAGGAGCTTGCACTGACAAAGGACAATCACTGGCTGGTGGATATGTGAAAGTTGGATTTCAATCATAGGAAAGAAATACTTGAGTAAGTGCTCTATAAAGTGGAGCCTGATGTTGGTTGAGCCAAAGAAATTAAGGCAAAATGTATTCAGTATTTGAAATTAATGATAGGTTTTGATATGCTTGCCATCAAGATTGACCCAAAAAAGATAAAACCTTATTTCCATAAGAAGATGGAAGATGGGATGTTGGGCAAGCTTACCATAGATTTAATGAGTTTTTTTGCTTGGGCTTTCACCCAATCTGAACAAGTCAGGGACAACATGGCTAAGTATGATAGAGATTGGGATACACTCAAAGGCTGATACAAATAATTGAACTACCAGGTGCTCCAATCTAATATAATGGAAATTGATAAGCTCCAAGCATTAATCAGTAGGATATTGGAGTATGCCACTTTGAAGAAGCGAGAAGGAAACTGAGTCATTGATGAAAAGCTCCTCACAGAAGAACTACAGTAAAAAAATAAAGCAGTAAAAGACAAATTTTCTATAGTATTGCCATATAAGGACAAAATAGGGAAAAGACAAAGAAGTAATTTTAAATTGTAATATATTTGGGGGTAGGTGAAACCCTAGTTTGTAGTGAATCTTGGACACACAATTCAAATCAATCTTGGCCATTCATTTTTCTTTTTGAACACTATAAATATGGGGTTTCCTCTCATTTTCAAGAGAGAGTTGAGTTTTTGTAAAGGCATGTTGTAGAAATTTTAATAGAAGTTCATTGGCTTTTGGTGGACTCTTGAGTTCCTATTGCATGTTACATGGTTCATCTCCCATAGTTAGTTGATTTAGATAGGTTTAATTTTCTTTTCTTCATGTTTTAGACTACTTTGATAGATTAGTTAATGTTGTTAAACTGTTGTGTAGATTTATACTGTGTTGATTCCTTTCTTGTCCATCCTTTTTGTTGTTTACTGATTGTAGATAGTTGTGTAAAGTTAGTCTAGGCATAAATTAAAAGATGCTCCAAACTTCTATCTTTTATTCATGCATGTTTATGGTGAATTAATGGTTGAATATTTCTAGTCCTTAGAATCTTACACAAGTTTCATGATATTGTGAGTCAATCTGGCTAAGTGAAATTCTATTTTAAGGAATTTGTACACTGCAGAACCCTCCATAATCACTGTTCATTGCTAGTTTCAGATCTAGGAACCTTTTCTCTTCCCTACCCCTTTTCCTTTTTTTTTAATTAGTATCTTATGATAAGTTTCATTGCATATTGTAAAGCCAAATATTAAGATACAATAGGAGTTTAAGATTGTTGTTCGAACCTACAACAAATTTCACACTAACTTCCCATCTCAGGAACTCCATTTTGAGATTCACCTCATCTCCAACCAAACTCTGTAAGCTGCCCTATGATTACTAGCAAAATCACACCAAATATCAACTAAGATATTTCATGCACGTGAAGCCCTGACACCCAAGAGACCTTCGGGTAATTTTCAGAAAATTGGTGTTGGAGATTTCCTTTCAAGAAAGGTAGTGCACCTATGTATTACCTGTGTTGATAAGTGCATTAAAAAAACATCAATAGAACTGGTGCTAGAAGGAGGGCCATATGAGTTAAGTTGGATCAAGGTGATTCACTCTCCCCTGAGAGGCCTCGAAGAGTTTTAAGTTCTACTCCAAACAAAGGGGAATTCTAGGAACTACAGCCCCCTACAGGACAAAAAAGACTAAGAGGGAGGATGCAACCTTTTATTCCTCCTTTGTTTCATCCACTTCACCTTTTCCTTCACCTCCTTTCTCTTTCCATTCACCTTAAACTAAGGTGACTTCCTTCACCTTTTCCCATTCCACTTAGCCATATCACATTTATTTTCCACCTCTTGCTTCCCACAGTCAGGGTGCTCCCTCTTCCCCTACCCTCCAAGTCCAAGGTGTAGTCCCAACTATCGGTTCCCCTATGCAATCTCAGGTTATTGTTCAATAGAAAATACCATCTCTACCTCCCCTCATGGCTTGGCTAGGGAAAAATACTTCTTTGTTGCACTTCAACGCCTACCATGATATGATTAAGAATCCAAAGATCTTTTGTTTGAATTTCAATCCTCGGGATCCGCAAATAACAGTTTAGGAGCACATCAAAATATTCCAAACAATGTTGAAAGACATGTAGATTGATCAGGAAGATGTTGCATGTAGTCTCTTCCCTTATTCATTGGGGGAAGAGTCATTCTACTAGTATATTAACTTACCAGCAAGATCCATTACATCTTGGGATTTCATGATGAACACCTTCTTGTAGAAGTACAAGATCCCGATCAGCCCTTCAGAGCTATACCAACAATTCATGATAGTTCATAAGGAAATCAGTGAACCAATCAACTCCTTGAATGATCGATTCCACCGAGCCTACACAAGGTTGCAAGCCACATATACACTCAATGATGTTGTTGCCTTACCAATCTATTACACATCATTGGACAAACTCATATCTACATTGGTAAAGAGAATGCAACCACCTCTAACCAGATTGGTGGATGCCTATGCGGAGGCTATTACTGCCAGTAAAAGCTTGGGGAAAAAAATTTATGATCCCCTTCCTTCCTTGGACTCAGTGGCTCATCTGATGCAGGTCCAAGGGCTCAACCAAGCGTTCGCTCATCAGACACCTCTTCTGAAGCAGGTGCATTAGCTACCCATAGTCCCACATCCGAGAAAATCGATGAACCAAGCACCTCTCGTGCCTTCATACATGCAGCCCCTTCAACAAAAGACCTAATCTCAGTATCGTCAAATGACATTATACTTATAGGGACTAGAATTTCCCCCAACACAATAGAATCAGTTAGCTTCCCTGCCCATTTTCCTTCAAAATCAAGTGTCGCAGCCAAGTAACATTGAGAAAGATTGACTTAATGAGCTAACCAAAATGATCAAGAAAATTTCCATGGAAATGAAACACCTAAGGAATTAGAGTAATCAACTGCAAGCTTCCTAGTGGAGCATTCAAGCCAACCTCAACAAGCAAGATAGGGATAGCCATGATGCAGGTCCCTCCTTGGGAGAAAGTTATGAAAGAGGGTAGAATCCTAATCATAATTTTGAAAGGAGGCCGACCCAAAGACAAAATAGAATGTGGAATACTAGGCCCAACAATTAGTGTGTTCCTACTTTGCTTGACCAACCTGATAGCACAGAGAAGACAACTAGTGGTGTGTACCTTGCTGAAGCATCTCTCTCCTGATGGTGTTGGATTCACAAAACTAGAAAGAACTCTGTTTTGGACTACCCTGAGTTCCTCACGGTCATAGAAATCTTCCAAGTTGAAGTTCAGAATGTTGTGGACAATGCTGGATGTTGCTACCTAGTCTCATCTGAGCCATATAACTCCTCTTGTCTCATGGTCAATCTAGAGCCATTCCCACAAAGTGAGAATAGTGTCTTGAATGAGTGGATGCTCCACAAAAAGAGGATAAAATCCCAGAGGTAAGTAGCGAAGAAACCTTGTCTCAACTTTTTGATTTAGTAGACAATGGTCCAATAGATGAGAAGGAACTATACATAGTTGAGGTTCATATGTTCCATGAGAGAGAAACTCCCTACTACCTTAGGAATAGAAAATTAGGAGGTCCTATCATGACTTCCACTCCACCCAATTACTTTAGCACCCTACCTAACCCCAATTCCAGTAATAATCTAGGTCTTCCTCATGTGCCCACTCAATACGTTAATAAGGATAGGACATTAAATCAGCCTCAAAACTAGCCACAAAACCAACCTCAAGGTCAACCCTAAAATCAATCAAGCCAGACTCAAGCCCAACCCACTAGCTTCACCATAGGTAGGGCCTTCGAAACTGAAATTGAACAAATGGGTGAATATGTCACAAAGGAATTCAAGAAATTCAAGATCAACTTATTTGCCTTTGAATTACGTAAGGTTCCTACAATTAGGCATTGCTTTTTTAGGGTGAATAATGGAACCCCATCCTCTAAGGAAACACAACAAATACCATCAAAGAGATTCTCTTTCAAAGACCCTCTAAGTGAGCCTGTCATTCAACAAATTCATTGTAAGAAGGCAGATCCATCTCAAAATTAGTCAACGAGTAAGCAGCCTACAAAGGAATTAGATCAGAACAATAGGAAAAACCCTAAGGATCAGCCCTCCACATAGACTAAGGATGAGGTTGGTGATAAGAACACATCTTAAGTAGCTTAGATGGACATGCCTATGGGCCTCTTCCAAGGAAAGTTGGAAACACTGCCCTTCCTCACCACCATTTGGATATTCGAAAAGAATTTGGACAATTGCCTGCTTGATTCAGGAGCATCAGCCAATGTCATGCCCCTAGCAATGTGCAAATCTCTTGGTATTACCCCCACACCTTCAAGATGAAAAGAGACTCAACTAGATAAAACCAAGTTTAATATAGTATGTGAAATGAATTGGACCCCAATGCAGATCGTTGTAGATCCAAAGGTACAACAAGTCATTGACATTCAGGTGGCAGACATACCTGAAACCTATGGGATTATCCTTGGGTGAGACTTCACTAGAACATTGAATGGATATGCTACAACAAATCTCTCTCACCTTTGGTTGCCATGGAGAGGTCTAGCAATCAGATCCATATAGATCAGGAGCCCCGTATGAAGTTAATGATTACCAAGTATAACAACACTAATGAGGTATTATTTGGTGAGACTGAGTTGGGGAACTACTCTCCTATCTCATATCAAGAAGAGTTGGAAGATTCAGGAGAGGGGATGGTTGCAGAAATTTCCATGGTCTAATGAAGCCCTCCAATTGATTTGGCCCATACACCTCAGAGCACCAAAATGCTAGTAGAACCTGACGATGAGGAGTCCCTTGGAGATGACACTTTAGGATTATTGGATGGATTCTGAGACTTTATGGAAAAATGCATAGAGAATCAGCAAAGCTTGGGTGTGAGGATGAATTTCCAAGAGCTCTTGTTTCTTAATTGGTTAAGGTTACACAACACTGCCCACTCCAATTTTGAGTGTTGTTTGTGCCAAATAGCAATGGAACATATCAAAGTAGGGGTCACTCCCAAAGAAGAATTGTTGATGGGGCAGCTTGCTAAAGACCTTAATTAGCCAACACCTACCTAGAAAACCTTTGATGCAAGTGTGAAACCAAAGGAGAGGCCACACCTCATTGGCCCTAGAGTCAGGGACTTGCTTAAGTTTTGGATGCTACACTTTTATGAGTCCAAATCCAAACAAGGAGTCGGCGTTGGATTCGAGCTTATCATCCCTATGGGTAAGATGTACTTTTCTACTCACAGACTTCAATTTTATTTTACCAATAATGTAGTGGAATATGAAGCTTTAGTACATGGTCTTTTAATGGCTTTGAGAAATAATGTTAAGATGCTACAAGTTTTTGGTGATTCTGAACTAGTAGACAAACAAGTCAAAAAATTGTACTCATGCCATGACAGAAGATTGGAAAACTATAGGCACAGAGTCTGGGATCTCTTAGAGGGTCTAGATTCATTCAATATACAGCTGATACCACATTCTTAGAACCATATAGCTGATGCTTTGGCTCAAGCATCCAACACTTTGAAACCCCTATCCCTGTCTAGCCTCAAGAAATTTACTGTGGAGTTGATCTTTGCCCCATCTATCCTGGATAATGTCACTCACTTCTAGGTATTCAATGATGATAAACATATCCTAGAATTCATCACCAGCTCTGACATGTTTGCAATACAAATAATTGATGAAGTTGATCCAGAAGAAGCTGAATTAGATATAGAAGGGGTCATCAATATCAAAACCAATACTATCCCCAGAGGTATGGTTTAGCTTGAGCGCATATTTGATTTGAATCAGATTAGATATTAGTATCAAAAAGAAAAGAAAGATTCCATAAATAACCAATGTGACATCCACAACCTCAGAATAACTGAGGAAATCAAAAAAGTTTTTATTGGAAAATTATGCACTGTAGAAGAAAATAAAGGAACTATTGATGCTTTACAGAAGTACCACGATGTGGTGGCATAGAACTATGAAGAATTGAAGACCTATGACACTTATATCATCATGTATACCATTCATCTCAAGCTATATGTATGGCCATTCCACCAATGATAGTGCCTTATCAATTCCTTGCGGGAGCCAATCATTTAAAAAGAGGTGTAAAAATTACTTTCGGTGAGAATCATCTTTCCCATTAGGCACTCCACATAGGTGGCCAATTTGATCCTAGTTAGAAAAAAGAATGGAGAAATTAGATTATGCCTAGACTTCTGCAATCTGAACATAGCTTCAAAGAAAGAAAATTATCCAGTTCCTTCATTGGATGAAGTGCTACAAATTGTCAATGGTTCATAGATGATGTCCTTTCTTGATGGATACTCTGGGTACAAAAAATTTATTGTGCAATATAAAGACCGCCATAAAACAACATTCACCACCAAGTGGGGCACTTTTTCCTATAGAAGAATTCCTTTTGGACTCATTAATGTTGGCACTACTTTCCAGCGTGAAATGGACATTTCCCTCAAGAACTTGATTGGAGAGTGTATAATCATCTATATGGATGATTTTACCATGTTCTCAAAGAGGTAGAGTGATTATGTCTTTGATTTGTGTAAAATATTCCAGGGGTGCAGGGAATTTTGAGTTTCCCTTAACTTGAAGAAGTGTATCTTTGGAGTCACTAAAGGGAAATTGCTTGGGCATGTTATCTCAGAATGAGGCATCTCCATTGACCTCAAGTGTATTCAATATTTGCTGAAGATTCAATTGCCAAGTAGCAAGAAAGAACTTAAATCTTTCTTTGAAAAGATCAACTTCATGAGGAAGTTCATAACAGGCTTCGCTGAAATTGTCAAGCCACTTAAGGCTATGTTGAAGCAAGATGCTAAGATTGAGTGGACTCCAAAAGTGAAGCAAGACTTCAAAGAAATTAAGAAAGCCATTGTTGTGGTACCAATGCTAGTCAACCCAGACTACCTAAAGCCCTTTTTCATTTACTCCTTTGCTTCAAAGCACTCATGTGCCAGCATCCTAACCCAAAAGGATAACGAAGGGAATGAGCACCCTATTTCCTTCATGAGTGCTCCCTTGAAATATGTCGAACTAAGATATCACAATGTGGAAAAACAAGCATATGCCCTTGTTAGAGGAGTAAAGAAGTTCAGGCATTACATTTTATGTAATAAGGTGTTTTCCATTGTCCCTGACCTAGTAGTGAAGACATTTCTAATGCAAAATGAGCTTTGGGAATGAAGAGAAAAGTGGGTTACTTTGTTGTAGGAGTATTGCATGGACATTCAACCAATGAAGTTGGTACGAGGGTAGGAACTCACCCAGATGATAGTTGAAACAACAGTTGAAGTGGGACCTGAACTTACAGTGCAGCAATACCAACTTGAAAATGTTTCCCCAGGGGAGTGGTACAATGGCATAGTCTATTATTTGTTGAACCAAAAATTCCCACCTCCCTTGCAAGAGTTCAATAGCATGCTCTTAGGATATAAAGTGGTAGCTACATGCTACAGGGATCCCTATTGTACAAAAGGAATCATGAAGGTGTCTATCTAAGATGCCTTAGGAAGGAAGAAGTTGAGAAAGTTTTGAAAGAATTTCATGACAAGTTTGGCACCAATCATGGATTTGGCCCTTCAACTACTCATTAGGTCCTATGAGTAGGTTACTATTGGCTAGCAGTCTTCAAGTATGCTCACAACCATGTCTGCATGTGCTAAATATGCTAGACTGCCACAACCAGAGAGAAGAATGTTGTTGTCCCATTGTAACCAGTTTTGGAGGTGAGACTATTCACAGAATGGGGTCTCGACTTCATTAGTCTAGTAAGTCCACCATCATCTGTAGGAAACATGTACATTCTAACTGCTTTGGATTATTGTACTAGATGGATAGAAGCCATTACATGTAGGAAATTCGCAACAAAGGTACTTATGAATTTTCTTGAAAGTTCTATATTAAATCATTTTGGTTTCCCCTATGCATTAGTGTGTGACAATGGCCTTGTCTTTTCCTTGCTCAAGTTTGCTGCTTGGGCCTTTTATTATGAAATTTCCTTTAAATTCTTGTCCAACTACAACCCCCTAGGGAAATGGATTTGCAAAATCCAAAAATAAGAACTTGGTTACTATGATTAAAAAACTGCTTGATAGGAATCCCAAGGACTAGCATACCCAGCTTTGTTTTTCCCTTTGGGAAGATTACACATGCCATAAGGCTACCCTTGGTGATTCCCCATTTCACCTTGTTTATAACTTACAACCTATATTCCTAATCCATTAAAAAAACCCCACCCTCCAATTCATTAATGACTTCTATGAAGAAAGGGATCATAGAGAAGCTCATTGGGCTAAGCTATTACATCTAGAAGAAGTACGAGATCGTGCAATAGAAATTTTTTCCAAACATTAGGATGTAGTTAAGAGATGGTTCAACCACTAAGACAAGATCAAGGCCTTTAAAGTTGCAGATCTAGTCCTATGTTGGTACAAGGTCCATGAGAAGAAAGGGGGACTCAATAAATTCGACAAGCTCTAGCTTGGCCACTTTCAGATCACTAAGATCCTTGGAGATAATGCTTTCCACTTAAATACTTTAACTGGTGCAGATGTCTCGATGTCTATTAATGGGAAACACTTAAAGTATCAATTCCAAGCCTGAGCTCTTTTAGAGTTGTTCCTATAAATACTTGTATATAGGTTAGTTTAGGCTACTCTTTGTTTACTTCTATTTCGCTACTTTGCATTGCTTCACTTCATTTTTCTCATTTCCCTGTTGTTTTCCTTTGATGAGGGTGTTCTTCATTTCTACTGCGGTGGTCGTGCTCATTCAACGAATGGTTCACTTTGCCTCCCATTCTTAGTGTTCTCTAGCTAAATATTCACTCTCAACTATTGGTCTTTGATAGCTACTGTTGTGCCCTTAGCACACACGCCTCGTTCAGAACGGGGACCCTCTTTTCTTTTACCTCGTCGGGTCTTATGGGGCTGCCTCATTTTGGGTGCCCCTCTTTTTTTTGATGATTCCGCATGGTCAATGTTGCTCCAAAGATCCATCATAGATCGATCATGCCTCTGCTTTTGGTTTTCTACTGCCTTCCGGGGTCTCAGGGATCCCTTTGGCATTTTTTCCCTAAACAGCCTTGGGCCCCTCTAGGCCCGGGTGTCCGAGGTTCTCTGTTTGAGCTTCCCCTTTGTGGTGGCCATCCTCTGTGGCATTCTCTGGGCGTCTTTCCACCCCTCGGGGCCCGCCCTTCCGCCCTCCGCTTAAAATTCATTGCAAATTTCCGGGGAGGCGCCTCCCCCTTCGGGCCCCGGTCCCCGAAAGTCCGTTTCTAGACTTCCGTCCTGGGATCGTCGTCCATGACAGGGAAGCTCCCGCGGCCTCTTGCTTCTCGAGCCCCGCCTGCCTTATCTCCGTCGAGCTCCTCACCATGGCCTGTCTACTGAGGGGTCTTCTAGGCCCGGCCGTCTGAAGTTCCACCTTCGATCTCCCGTGGCAGTTCTGCCATCTTTCGGCGGTGATTTCCTTCCGGCTTCCCGCCCTCCAGGCTCTGAGGCCCTCCTCGCTATCACCGTTGAGCAGCATGAAAATCTTTTGGTGGCAATTTCCTTCCGGCTTCCCGCCCACCGGGCCCCGGGCCGATCTTCGCCGTGGCCGTTCAAAGTTCGTGAAACTTTTACGGTGACCGTCATCTCACATCCTCTTGGCCGCCGGGCCTTGAGGTCTCTGCCACCGCTACTGACCTAAATTCAAATCCAGTGACTTTTCCCATGATCATATGAGCATTTATTGCCAATATTAATGGTGGTTGGGGTATAAAATGCCCAACCCGCCAAAGTCATTTTCATAAATCGTATTGGAGCGAATTGCACAAGCGATCACCTGGAGCGCACCACGATCAACAGTGTCACGATCCTCGACGTCAACACATTTCATCGACCCCCGGTGGATCCCATGCCTCACCACTTAGCATATTCAAGGTAGGCCATCCTTGTTTGCCCTCCCATCTTTTCCATCATTTTGGGGGATTTAAATGAATTAAATAATAGTTAGGGTGGCATGAAATTGAAGAACCTCAATTCGCTCACCAAACCCATATCTTGAAAACCTGCAAAGCCCCCCCTCGATTGCCCTTGCCGCCGATTCAGAACTTTTCCGTGTCACGGCTGTTCTTCGTGCAGGGCAATCCGCTACCCTGGGTCCGAGGCCCATCTTCGCCATTAAATTCAAACTTCAAACCAGATGGCAGCAATCTTCCTCTCTGGGCCCGGTCCATCGGGTTTCCCTGCCCGGGCTTCCGTCTGCTTTTCACCAAGCTCAAAATACCAAAACGCTCCGCCTCCATGGCTGCCAGATCCCGATCTCTGCTTTGTTGTTAAACTCTAAACCTGGCTCGTGTCCATCATTCATTCCGGGCCCGGTCCCTCAGAGTTCCGTCTCTGGAGTTTCCTCGGGGGTCCGCCCTCTCCAGTGGCTAATGTAGCCCGACGCCCCGCCTTTCGGGCTCCGTGAGTTCTTCCGCCTTCTGAACCCTTGGCGGATTGAAATTGATCCACCGTTTTCCCTTCGGGCCCCAGATGTCAGGCCTCCACTCTCCATTTTCTGTCGTTCCTCACATCGGGGTCTTTTGGTGAATGCTTCATTGACTTCCAGGCTCTAGGCCCCGAGCGGCCCTCCGCCATTGCCTTGTTCCTTTTTGACATGGCGGCTTTCGCATCCCCGGGCCCTGGATCCCGTACTTCTGCCCGCAGAAGTCCGCGGATCTCATCTCGGCAGAATTTTCGCTCCATCCTCCCGGTCGTCGGGCCTCGAGCTTCCGTTTGCCCTGTGTCCTCGCCAAATCCTCCTCCCTGCCGTGGGACCTTCCGGGCCTGGCCATCCGGAGTTCCGTCCATGGAACTCCGTGATGGTTCTGCCGTCCTCGATGGTGGACCTATGCCAGCTTCCCGCCCTCTGGGCCCTGGGCCGCTCCTCACCGCTGCCGTTCAAAATTGCTAAAAATCTTGTGGCGGCTGGCGCGTCGCGTCTACCCGGCCGCCGGGCCCGCCTGGCCGAATGCCGCCAAACATAAATAATGCACTCATTGGCCGTCTTTTTCCCTCTGGGTCCCGGGCCTCAAACTTCCACCCCCGAATTTCCACCTGCTATCCGTCGTTGCCAATGGCCATCTCCTGACAGCTTCCCGGGTTGAAATCTCCGGTGCCACTTGGGTCGATCCAAACAAGCTCAAATCCAGAATCTGACTTCGACCCACGTCCTAAAATTTGCTCTTCTCTATCATGGGCCTCCTATACATTAAAATTTGGCCAAGAAGGGTCTCTGGGAGCTTTTTGTTGCATTTTCCTTTCTAGGCAGCATTCCTGCCACAGAAGTCCGGCCCTCCGGGACCGAATTGTCCAAACGGCCTAAAACGAAGACCAATAACATCTAGGAATAGAATTTATGATATACTTGATTGATTATTTAGATGTTATGCTCAAAATATGGACTAACGTGAACGCTTTAATGTTTTATTGTGCTGACTTTGCCCTTGCTTGTAGAATAAATGGAATCAACTGCAGGAACTTTATGGGCATCCACTGAAAATGACAAGGGAAAAAAGTTAGGAAGGACCCCTCAGGGAAAAGAAGATAAATATCAGATGAAGTTTTAGTTCCAGCGCGAGCCGCTCCACTCCAAGGTCTCAACGGACTAGAAGGAGATTTTGGATATGAACATTGGCCAGGTTGACATAGATGAATTCACTCAGAGGGTCAAGGTCAACCCCACAACAAAGAACGCCAGACTGGTATGGTAGAGTGGAATCACCAAGGCTGCCGGTTTCCCTCCCTCTCTCGTGGCACCCGAACTAGTGATGGCTTGCCAAGAAGCCTATCAAACAGACACTAGAATAATTGTGGATAAGGAGGGAAACATCCTTGTGGACATGTTGCCAGAAGGGATTACCAAAACATTTCACATTCCCACGTTTCCACATATGGAGGTCCCCTCATTGGAACAATGCCAAGCGGTGTGGGATGCTAATCCATCGGGATGCAAGAAGTCTATCAACCTCTATTGGCTTAAGGAGAAATGGGGCAGCGCTGCGAAGGTTCCCCAAGAACTCTTCCGCAGCGATTTCCACGAAGACTAGCACGACTTGGTAACTATGCTGAGCAGGGTCATGGGTCTCCCAGCAGCCGCCTACTTCCAAGAAGGATGGCCTATTACATTGAGCAGATCCTGCGGGGGAATGAGGATGTTAATACCAAGGTCTCATTCGACTGGGGAGGCATCATTAGCAACTGCTTCCATGAGCAGTTTGTCAATGTCAAGAAGAGCTCTAAGTTTTACATGACCTCCTACCTCATCTACTCCCTGGCAGGTCAAAGATAATACAGCGGGCTATTTGTGGCACCCGATCAGGGGCACAGGCGAGGGCTCAAGCCATTTGACAAATATCCTCAACTCCAGTACCACAACTTTAAGAAGGAGTACTGCTGGGTCAATGACGCCTTCATTGCCCATATCATCAGATTGATCACCGGAGACTTCAAGAGGAGAGTCTCCCACAACGACAGAGCGCTTTTAAAAGAATATGCTTTCCTATTCATCCAGTTCTCCTTGTTCACCTACATTCAGGCCCAGGGTTTCACGGAACGGCCAAACAGATTGCCGCGGTACCCAAATGATAGGATCATCCTCCTAGAGCTTTCCCGGCAGCTCCAACACATCCAGGCCATCTTTAGCAATAAGCACATAGTAGGGATCTCATATCCCATGACCCTTGGGCAGGGCCTGTACCGGTTACAGACTTCTCAATGCACCAGTAATTCTTAGAAGGAGCTTAAGGAATATCATTTTGACTGGTACACCACATGCCCACAGATGGACCCTCACGGCCACATCAGGAAGGCACTGGGGCCAACATATGCCCACTAATACCACATTGAAGACTTCTGGGCTGACTACAAAGATAACAAAGAGGTGCTCGCCAGGCACTACATGTGCATGACGGTGCTATTCTTAAGAAGAGTGCAACCATTCCCGGTACCGGACCAGGTCGAGGAGGATGAGTCCACCATTATGCACCCAAGGTACCCGGCAGTTGCTAACCTGCCAATACCATCTATTGACTAGGACGAATAAGAGGTCGATGACTTGGACACCATAACCTAGCTAATTCTCACTCGCACTAAGGAGTGGGTCGATGGGCAGGTGGCACACTTAAAGTGGCAAGGAGTAGTCCTAACATATGAAGGGCTCCAATTATGTCTGTCCCTCTGGCAACAATAACATCGCCTATTCCTGCTGCCACTATGCCTGAGGTTCTTACAAGACACATGCAAAGCCTCCCCCCTGAGCTCTCACAAATCTTAATAAATCTAGCTCTCCAAGCGGCCCTTACCCAGGTCCTTGCAATAGCTCAACCTTCACAACTGCCAATAGGGCTGTCGGCTATGGAAGCTACAATGCAAATCTTGAAGGATTTGGAGGAGCAAGAGCGGGAAGCCTCGAGGTCTATGGAGGAGGAGGCAAATGAATATCATGAGCACCCTGAGTACGAGCACCGAACCATCGACAGGGTGGTCTATGAGGGAGAAGAGATAGGCTCTTCCAAGAGCAGGGATGAAGAGGGTGGCTCGGGCGCCAAGGAGATCATTCAGACTTTCGATGAGGACCTTGAGGAGGAGTTGGCGCAGCAGCTAAAGAATGTTGAGGAGAAGACTGAAGAGTCACCACATGGTGAAGAGGGGCAGCCACCAGAGGAGCAGCAGATAAAAGATCTATCTAAGGTTGAAACCCTTGCTGTCAAAAGCCCTGAGGCCGAGGCTATTAAAGAGAAGAAAGAAGAAGAGGTCGCGAAAGAAGAAAGTCCCACCCAATAATTGTCCACCAAGTTTCCCGTCAAACACCTCGTATTTTTTTGCAACTCCGATGAAGAGGAGGAGGACGCTACTAAAGAGAAAGAGGAGCCCCAAAAGGAAAAGGAGGTAGAAGTCTTACCTCTAACTAAGAAAGGTGAGGGCAGCTATGATGCGCCCAGGGATAAATCTGCTATGCCCGATTGGTTGGAGAAACAACTTGAGAAGATGACTCCTATTCTAAAGGACCTGACGGCAAGATTGGAGGCCATCTTGGCTCAATCCCTAAGCACGACAAAGAAGGAGAAGAAACCCAAGGTCCATTCCAAAATAACCATGGACACTTTTGGTTCCCGAGCGACACAAATTGCAATACCTACAGTTGGCCAGACAGGGGTGAGCTATAATATCTTCACCATTGACTTGGGGACAGCAATTAGGGAATAAAAGCTTGAGCACTTGGAGGAGTCGGTGGCCATGGTAGTGCATCTGATAAAGCAGGACAAGGTCTCCAAGGATGAGCTTAAAGTGTAGGTTGCTACCCTAACCAACTACGTACAACAATGGTCCTCAGTGGACGACCTTCCCACCACCTCTACTGTCGCACCGCAGTTGCTCTCCAAAGAACAGATCGACAAGATAGAGAGAAGGAAGAACTTGGAGAAAACTACTGAGGATTGGTTCCGACAGGTCACATACATCAGAAACATGGGAATCAGCCGGGCTGTGCGGATAGCCAACAAGTTTTTGGACCTGATCCAGTCTTTGGAGAGTACAAGGAGGCTCTGCACCAATTTCCCTGCGATGTATGACTCCACCTTCCCGAGAATTGAAGCCATCCTTTAGATGCCTGAGGACACATGGGAAGAGAAGCTAGAGCTAAAAAAAGAAGATCATTGGCTGGTGGACGTATGGCGCAGAGACCTCGACAACTGGAAGGAGAGGTTGGAACAAATCCTAAGCAAGGTGGATCTAGATATTGAGTGGATTAAGGAAATCCAGGTGGAATGCGCCCAATACCTTAAGTTGATGACGGGCTATGATATTCCCACGGTACAAATGGATGCAGAAAAGATCAAGCCATACTTCTAGGAGAAGATGAAAGACGGGACAGCTGGAGAAATCACAATGGAGTTCTTGAGTTTTGCTGCCCACACCTTCGACTGATCAGAGCTATTCAGGGACCAAGGCTCGAAGTATGATGAGGATTGGAAGCGGCTAGAAGAAAAAGCTAAAGAATGGAGTTACCAGGCATTAAGATGCGAGATCCTCGAGATAGACAAGCTTCAGGCCGTCATCCTCAAGTATATAGAGCACACAGCTTTCGAGGAGCCAGAGGACAGCCCAGCCAAAGAAGAAGACCGCCCTAAAGAATAGCTACAACAAAGAAAATAGCAATTAGCTACAAGACGAAAAAGCTATAGTGCCACCCACTAGAAAATAAAATAGGGAAAGGACGAAAATGTATTTTAAATTAAAAATCTATTTAGGGGTAGGTGAAACCCTATTTTGTAATAAATCTTGACCACATAATGAGAATGAATCTTGGCCATTCATTTAACATTTTGGAAACTATAAATAGAGCACTCCCCTCATTTGCAAAAGGAGAGTTGAGTTGTTGTAAAGGCATGCTATAGAAATTTATAAGAAATATTATTGACTTGGTGTATTTTCTTTATTTCTCCCATGTGACATGATTCATTCTCCAACATTATATGTTTAGCTTAGATCTTATGGCTGTTTACTTTATTTTGATAAATCTTAGGAATACTATTGGGTGATTGTAAAAATTCCTGCTTTGTTGATGATCCCTTAGTCTATACTTTTCACTGTTTGCTAAAAGTAGATAGCTGTGCAAAGTTAGTCTGGACTCGATTTGAAGCTACCCCAAACATTTATTTTTGATTCATGCATGTATGTGGTGGATGAAGGATGAAATATGTGCAACCCTTAGAAGATAGCACAATTTCCATGATACTGTGAAATCCCTAGTTAAGTGGGATATTGTTTTAAGGAATTGTCCATTGTAGGAACTCCATTGTCACTATTCATAGCAAGCTTCAGACTTAGAAACTTTTTCTCTCCTTCACCCTTTTCCTTTTTTTTAGTAACTGACCTATGTTAAGGTTCATTGCACATTGTAAAGCCAAATCCAACAACTAAATGGAGTCCAAGATTGCTGTTTGAACCTACAGCCAACGCATAATTGCCTTTATCCTAAGAACTCCATTTCAAAATCCAACTTCATGCTTTGTGTCCACACTTTGTATTTCTATAAGACCACCTTGTGATTCCAACAAGTCACATCAAACTACTGAGGTATTTGAGCACTGTCATGAGATGACACCTGAGAGACCTTGGGATAGTGTTCTGCAATTCGAATGTGGGAGATTGTCTTTCAAGAGAGGTAGTGCGCCTACGCACTGCCTATGTTGAGAAGTGCATAAAAACACCATTAACAGAACTGGCGCTAGAAGGAGGGCTGACATGTTGGGAATGTAAAGCTGAAGGTTGGAATTGATTCATTTTATGCCCTCCTCCTCTTAACGCCATCAACAGAACTGGTGCTAGAAGAAGGGCTTTGCTCGAAATACTAAGCTACGGGATAAAACGAAGCTGGATCGAATCAGGTCATTCTCCCTGGAGAGATTTTAACGGATTCTACGATCAACACAAAACAAGGGAGAGTTTGAAGAATTGCAGCCTCCCATGAGGGCAAAATGAGCACAAGGAAGTAGAACCGCCTCTTCCTCTTCCTCCACTCTATCTGCCTCCCTTTCACCCCACCTTCATTTGGCTGGCCTTCATCTTCCACCCAACCATCTCAAACAACATTTACACCTTCTATCTCTGGCAGCCAGGGGATTGCTCCTCTCCCGGCCTTCCCAGCCCAAGGCACAGTCAAGGCAGCCATAGCTCAAGGGCAACCCCATATTGCTGTTGTATTGCAAATACAGCCCCAAATTCCTATTTTCCAACAGCAAACACCACCTCTGCCACCCTCCATGGTTTGGTTAGTGCATAACCCTTCGTTGATACACTTTGCGGTCTATAATGATATGCCCAAGAATCCAGAGGGCTTTTGTTCAAAGTTCCATCCACGCAATATGCAAAGAACAGCTGAAGAGCATATCAAAATATTCGAGACGGCTATCACCGAAATGCAAGTGGACTACGAGGATGTTGCATGCCGCCTTTTTCCACATTCATTAGGGGAAGAAGCCTTCTATTGGTACATTAATCTGCCGAGGGGATCCATCACCTCATGGAACCTGATGAAAAATGTCTTTCTGCAGAAATACAAGATCCCCATCAACCCTTTGGACCTTTACCAACAGTTCATGTCTATCAGAAGGGAGGTCAACAAACCTATTAGCTCCTTCAATGACCACTTCCATCGGGCTCACATAAGGTTTCAGGATCCGTACCTCCATAATGATGTGGCAGCTCTCCTGGTCTACTATGCGGCGTTGGACAACATCACGTCGACCTTGGTGAAAAGGATGCGCCCGCCACCCGCTACCCTACTGGCCACCTATGCAAAAGCTGTTGTCGCTAGTGCGGACTTGGGGAAAAATATCTCTGGCCTGCTGCCTTCTTTGGGACTGGTTGCCCACCCAATGTAGATTCAGGGGTTTAATCAGGCATTTTCTCATCAAACCCCTATTAAGAACCAGGTACCCCAATTGCCCATGGTGCCGCATCTAGGGCAGTTGTTGAATTATGTGCCCCCTGCGTCTTCCTATTTGCAACCCCAGTAGCAGTACAACCATTCCTCGATTGCTCCGCAATAGCAGGAGTATTCCTAGTAGCCCTAGGCGCCATTGTATCTGTCGGGACCGGACTTTCCTCCAGCCTACCAAAATCAGCTGGCAGCTCCACCCGCTTTTCTCCAAAATTCAGCCCCGTCGACTGGAGGTGCGACCGAGAAAGATAAGTTGGAAGAACTTACAAAGATGATCAAGAAAATGGCTATGGAAATGACGCACCTGAAGAACTAGAATAACTAGTTGCAGGCCTCCCAATATAATTTTTAGTCCAATCTCAATCGGGACAGCCAAGACAATAGGGACAACAGAGATAATCAAGAAGTAGGCACCTCCTCCGGGCAGAATTATGAGAGGGGGTAGAACGCTAATCAAAATGTAAAAAGAAGACCTTCTCAGAGGCAGAATCGCACATGGAACACCAGACCCAACAATGGTGGTGTCTCTACGCTATTTGATCAACTGACAAGCAATGATAAAATATTTAGCAGCGTATATCTGGCTGAGGCAGCTTTGTCCAGGTGATGTTGACTTCATAAAACCAGCAGACATTCTGAGCTAGATTGTCCCGAGTTCTAGACAACTGCTGAAATTTTCCAAGTAGAGGTACAAAATGCGGTCGATAATGCCAGTTATAGGGACATCATCCCATCTGAGCCCTACAATTCCTCGTGTCTAGTAGTTAATCAAGCGCTATTTTTGCGAGTAGACCGCAACGAGCCCGAAGTTGAACCTACTCCTATAGAGGATGAAGAAGCGCAAGAGGTAAGTAATGAACAAACATTGGCTCAACTTTTTGATTCAGTACATAATAGTCTGGTAGATGAAGAAGAATTATTTGTAGATGAGGTCCACATGTTCCATCAACGGTCAAGTCCTTACTTCCTTAAGAACAAACAAGCGGGCGGACCCTTTACAACTTCTACCCCACCAAACAATTTCGCCACTCCGCCTAATCCTAATGCCAGCAATAACCCTGGGCTTCCTCATATACCTGCCCAATACCTCAATAAGAACCAGTCTTAAAACCAGTCACAAAATTAGCCTCAAGGCCAACCTCAAAATCCGTCTAGTCAAACAAAGGTCCAAACCCCTAGTTCTACTATAGGCTAGGCTTTTAGCACAAAAATCGAACAAATAGGTGAATATGTGGCAGAAGAGTTCAAGAAGGTAAAAATTAGTTTGTCAGCCTTCGAATTACTTAAGGTTCTTGTCGTGAGGCATGCTTTCTTTAGGGTTCTGAATGGGACTCCATGCCCTAATACGACACAAGAAACCCTAGCTAAGAGGGTAACCTTTGAAGAGCCTAGGAAAGAACCTGAGATACAGGACAATACTAGAAGAAGGAATGATGCCCCTGTAAATCAGTCAACAAGTAGAAAAACTGAAAAGGAGCCAGAAAGGGCTAATAGGAAATTTTTCAAAGACCAGTTGTTTAAGAAGACCAGGGATATGGATAATAAAAGGAACAAAGAACAAATAGCTCATATGGACACGCCTATGGGCATCCTCGAGGGGAGACCGAAAACTCCCCCTTTCCTGACTACCATTAGGGTCTTTGGGAAGAACCTACATAACTGCCTGCTCGATTCAGGGGCATCTGCTAATGTCATGCCTTTGGCTATCTGCAAAGCTCTTAGTATCACCCCCACACCTTCAAAGAGAAAGGTGACCCAGTTTACAGAGATCAACATCATGGGTGAAATAAACCGTATCCCGATGCAGATTGCCGTAGACCCACAGATACAACAGGTTATTGATATTCAAGTGGCTGATATTCCTGATGCATATGGAATCATTTTGGGAAGGGAATTCACCAAGGCACTGAATGGATACACCGTCATGGACCTTTCTCACATGTGGCTGTCATGGAAGGGGCTGCCAAATCAGATCTGTATTGATCGTGAACCCCGTATGAAGTACATAATCACATAATACAATAATCTCAGCGATGTGTTGTTTGCCGAAACCGATCTAGGGAATTATCACCCTTTTGCCTACCAAAATGAGATCGGGCTTCAGGAAGAACGTGTAGATGAGGTATTGCTGGTGTTGTGTAGTCCTTCGATCGATTCTACACTAATACCCCCACACACAGAAACATTGGCAGAAGCTGATGATGAATCAGATAAGGATGATGACTGGGGATTACTCAATGGCTTACAAGAATTCATGAAAAAGTGTGTGAGGGATCAGCTCAGCCTAGGGGCACGAATGAATTTCTAGGATCTCTTATTGCCAAACTAGTGCAAGGTTCATAATGCAACACACTCTGAGTTCGATTGTTGCTTGTGCCAAGCAGCAGTGGTGCATGTTAGAAAAATAGCTACTCCTTGGACGAAAACACCAAAGGAGGCACCACGAGAGTGAAGTGTTGATCATTGCTTTGAACCTGAGGACTCCCCTAGGATCGCAGGGTTAGCTGTCCAGCCGAGAGGGGATAGAAGCTCAAACGGACATAAAGATAAGGGATCCTCCGCTTGTTGGACGCTCTGATTTGCTGGATCGAAGTCGAGGCAAAGAGCTGGAGCTGGATTCAAACTCATCAGCCCAATAGATAAAACATTTCTCGCTTCCCACAGATTACAGTTTTATTACATGAATAACATAGCGGAGTATGAGGCCTTAGTCCTTGGTCTTCTTATGGCCTTGAAGAAAAATGTAAAAGTGCTGCAAGTTTTCGGGGATTTCACACTCGTAGTTAAAAAAGTTAGAAAGTTGTACTCCTATCATGATCGAAGGCTCACAAATTATAGGCACAGGGTTTGGGATCTCTTAGAGGGCTTAAATGCGTTCAATATACAATTGATCCCTCATGCTCAGAATCACATGGTTGATGCCTTGGCCCAAGCAGCCAGCACTCTACAACCCCTCTCTTTGTCTAGGCTCAATAAATTCACTATTGAGCTGACATCCACGCCATCAGTCCTGGATAATGTCACCCACATGTAAGTGTTCAATGACGACAAGCACATCCTTCAGTTCATCACAAGTTCCGATGTCTTCGCAGCTCAAATAATTAACGAATCTGATCCATAGGAGGCTGAACTTGATATAGAAGGGGTTATTAACCTCAAAACCAATACAATCCCTAGATGTATGGTTCAGCTGGAATGCATATTTGATTTGGATCAGATCAAGCATTAGGATCAATAAACAAAAAAAGAGGCTATAAGTAACCAGTGCAACGCTCACAACCTTGGGACAGCTGAGGAGACTAAGAATGTTTTTATTGGCAAAGTGTGTACGCCGGAGGAAAGAAGAGGAATCATGGGTGCGTTGCAAAGATACCATGATGTGGTGGTATGGAGCTACGAAGATCTAAAAACTTATGACACTTTTGTCATTACTCACACTATCCCTCTTAAAATGGAAGTGAGGTCGTTCCGCCAGCGGCAGTGCCCTATCATTGCCTTGCTGGAACCGGTCGTTTATAAGGAGGTGCAAAAGCTTCTTTCAGCAAGAATCATTTTTCCCGTCAAGCACTCCACGTGGGTGGCTAGTTTGGTCCCGATCAGGAAAAAGAATGGAGAGATTAGGTTGTGTGTGGATTTTTGCAATCTGAACCGCGCCTCGGAGAAAGACAACTATCCCATACCCTCATTGGATGAGGTGCTGCAAATCATCAACGGCTCCCAGATGTTGTCGTTCCTCGACGAATACTCTGAGTATAACTAGGTGATGGTGCAATACGAGGATCACCACAAGATGGCATTCACCACTAAGTGGGGGACATTCGCATAGAGAAGAATGTCTTTCGGGCTCATCAATGCCGGTGCCACATTCCAACGCACCATGGATATCACCTTCAAAGACCTAATTGGCAAGTGCATAATCATCTACATGGATGATTTAACCGTGTTTTCTAAGAAGCGGGGCGATCACGTCTCCGACTTATGCAAAGTATTTTAGAGATGTAGGGAATTCAGGGTTTCTCTCAACCCCAAGAAGTGCATTTTCAGAGTGACTGAAGGCAGGTTGCTTAGACACATCATTTCAAAATAGGGAATCTCCATTGATCCTGAGCGCATCGAGTCCTTACTCAAAATTCAGCCCCCGGGTAGCAAGAAGGAATTAAAGTCTTTCTTCGGAAAGATCAATTTTGTCCAAAAATTTATCACAGGTTTCGCGGATATTGTGAAACCTCTCAACTCCATGCTCAAACAGGACACCAAAGTCGAATGGACACCTGATGCCAAATAATCCTTTGAAGAAATCAAATGGGCCATTGTTGAGGCACCTGTGTTAGTTAGCCCAGATTATCTGAAGCCATTTTACATCTACTCATTTGCTTCAGAGCACTCCTGTGCTAGCATGTTGACCCAGAAGGACGACGAAGGAAACAAGCATCCGATAACCTTCATGAGTGCTCCCCTCAAGGATGCTGAATTATGCTATCACAACATTGAAAAGCAGGTGTATGCTCTCATTAGAGAAGTGAAGAAATTTAGACACTACATTCTATGCAACAAAGTGTTCGCCATTGTCCCCGACCCAGCAATTAAGACACTACTCATGTAGAATGAGTTGGGCGAACAAAGAGCTAAGTGGGTCACCCTGCTCCAAGAGTATGATATGGAGATCCAACCAATGAAACTAGTACAAGGACAGGCACTCACCCGTACAATTACTGAAATAGCAGCAGAAGCTGGACCTGAACTCACGGTGTAGCAGTACCAGCTTGAAGATGTCTCCCTAGGGGAGTGGTACCAAGATGTCGTCTACTATTTACTGAACCATAAGTGCCCCCACACCTGCAAGGAGTCTAAAAGCGGGCCCTGAGATTGAAAAGCAATGGCTACATGCTATAGGGTTCCATTCTCTACAAGAAGAATCATGAAGGCATTTACATGAGATGCCTTGGCAAGGAAGAAGCAGAACGCGTCTTAAGGGAGTTTCACAATAAATTTGGCACGAGCCATGGTTCGGGTTCTTCTACAGCACATTAAATATTGAGAGCGGGGTATTATTGGCCAACTGTCTTTAAGGATGCCCATTTCCATGTTCGTTCATGTCACACGTGCCAAACAGCTGCCACCAGGGAAAGGAATGTTGCTATCCCACTGTAGCCCGTGCTGGAGGTAAGGCCTTTTTTGCAATGGGGTCTTGACTTCATTGGTCTGGTAAGCCCTCCATCATTTGCAGGACATAAGTACATTCTTACCGCTGCTGATTATTGTACTAGATGGACGGAAGCAATAGTATGGAAGCAATGCACAACTAAAGTAGTTACTAATTTCTTAGAAAGTTTCATTTTAAATCACTTTGGTTGTCCGTATGCTTTGGTATGTGATAATGGACCTGCATTTGCTTTATTAAAATTTGCTAGTTGGGCGTTTGACTATGGAATAGCCCTTACATTCTCGTCCAATTACTACCCTTAGGGCAATGGCCTTGCCGAATCCACGAATAAAAATCTAATTACTGTGATCAAAAAGTTTCTAGAGAGGAATCCTAAGAACTAGCATACCCAGCTTCGTTTCGCCCTTTGGGCTAATCGCACTCACCATAAGGCTGCCCTTGGCGATTCTCCATTCCACCTTGTCTATGGCCTAGAGCCTATTTTCCCCATTCATCTGAAAATTCCTACTCTTCAGTTCATCAATGATTTTTATGAGGGAGGAGATCATAGGAAAGCTCAGCTAGCTGAACTCTTACATTTAGAGGAAGTTCAAAACCGCGCAATAGAAAATTTTGCCAAACATCAGGGCATAGTTAAGAGATGGTTCAACCGTCGAGCCAAAATCAAGGCCTTTAGAATTGTAGATCTGGTCCTATATTGGGACAAGACCCATGAGAAGAAAGGGGGACACAACAAATTCGACAAGCTTTGGCTTGGCCCCTTTTAGATAGTTGAGATTTTGGGAGATAATGCCTTCCGCCTAAAGACCTTAACTAGTGAGAATGTCTCGTTGCCAGTCAACAGGCAGCACTTGAAGCATTACTTCCAGGCTTGAGCTCCTTTGAGCTCTTCGTTGTAAATACTTGTACATAGGTTAGGGTAGTTGCTTTTTTTGCTTGTTTGCGTTTTGGTTTGTGTTGCTTTTTGTTTTCTCCCTCCTGACAGTTTTGTTTCGAAAGATGTTTCCTGCTCCTTTGCGGTGGCCATGCTTGCTTGATGAGTGGTTCACTTTGTTGTCCGTTCTTTGTGTTTTTTGGCTAAACATTCACTCTAGATTATCAATCTTTGAAAGCCACCCGCGAATGATTTCCTTGTTTGAACTCTGCTCAGAACTTGACCCTTAGCTGGATCTTCTTACTCACAAATCAGATCTCGCACAAAGCACATAATAATAATTTCTGAAGGACCGTACTATGGTTGTTATGACACTTTAGTGAGTGAAAAATCTTAAAGTTTACTCCAGTGACTACTACAGTCTCAAACCCATTGTAGGCTTCAATGCTTACTCGGTCAAACTAAATGGCAAAAGAGAAGTGAAATAACAAAGCAAAAAGGAGAAAAAGGAATTTTGAAAAAAGGAAATAAATGACCGTATGGGTGTTCAGATAACTCTATCGGGGCTATGGACACCTGGTCGGTAGTAGAGCAATATCCATGAGATTGCAGCGACAACTCCGTCGGGGCTATGGATGCCTGACTGGCAGCGGGGCAATGTCCAGGTTACTTTTGGTGTTAGATGATTTATGTAGCTCACTCGGTTGGCTTGGTAACCCTAGTCACCATCCCTGAGAAAGGAATGAATTCACTATACACACACTTCTGAGATGTCCTATAAGCTGACCTAATTAAGGATCTCGTTCTCCTAGATTCATCTTTGGAAGCCACTCCTGGTCTACAAAACTAGAGATTCTGGGTCCAGAATGAATATTTAGCCCTAGAACGCTCCTGAGCATTCTCTAGCAGAGTCGCCATTTGTTGTGCCCTTAGCACACACGCCCCATTCGGAACGGAGACCCTCTTTTCTTTCGCCTCATCGGGTCTTGTGGGGCCACCTCATTTTGCGTGCCCCTCTTTTTTGTTTATGATTCCGCATGGTCAATGTTGCTCCAAAGATCCATCATAGATCGATCATGCCTCCGCTTTTGGTTTTCTGCTGCCTTCTGGGGTCTCGGGGATCCCTTTGGCATTTTTTCCTTGAATGGCCCTGGGCCCCTCCGGGCCCGGGCGTTCGGGGTTCTTTGTTCGGGCTTCCCCTTTGCGGTGGCCATCCTCTACGGCATTCTCTGGGCGTCTTTCTGCCCCTCGGGGCCCGCCCTTCCGCCTTCCGCTTAAAATTCATTACAAATTTTTGGGGCAGCGCCTCCCCCTTCGGGCCACGGTCCCCGGAAGTCCACTTCCGGACTTCCATCCTGGGATCACCGTCTACGATGGCGAAGCTCCCGTGGCCTCCCGCTTCTTGGGCCCCACCTGCCTTATCTCCGTCGAGCTCCTCGACGTGGCCTATCTACTGCGGGGTCTTCCGGGCCCGGCTGTCTGGAGTTCCACCTCCGATCTCCCATGGCGGTTCCACCATCTTTTAGCGGCAATTTCCTTCCGACTTCCCGCCCTCCGGGCCCCGAGGCCCTCCTCACCGTCGCCATTCAGCAGCATGAAAATCTTTCGGCGGTGATTTCCTTCCGGCTTCCCGCCCACCGAGTCCCGGGCCAATCTTCGCCGTGGCCGTTCAAAGTTCGTGAAACTTTTACGGTGACCGTCATCTCGTGTCCTCCCAGCCGCTGGGCCTCGGGGTCTCCGCCACCACCGCTGACCTAAATTAAAATCCAGTGACTTTTCCCGCGGCCGTACGAGCATTTATTGCCAGTATTAATGGTGGTTGGGGTATAAAATGCCCAACCCGCCAAAGTCATTTTCATAAATCAGATTGGAGTGAATTCCACAAGCGATCACCTGAAGCCCACTGCAATCAGCAGCGTCACGATCCTCGACGTCAACACATTTCGTCGACCCCCGGTGGATCCCACGCCTCACCACTTAACGTATTCGAGGTAGGCCATCCCCATTTTCCCTCCCATCTTTTTCGTCATTTTGGGGGATTTGAATGAATTAAATAATAGTTAGGGTGGCATGAAATCGAAGAACCTCAATTCGCGCACCAAACCCATATCTTGAAAACCTGAAAAGCCCCCCTGGATTGCCCTCGCTGCCGATTCAGAACTTTCCCGTGTCGCAGCCATTATTCACGCAAGGCAATCTGCTACCTCGAGTCTGAGGCCCGTCTTCACCGTCAAATTCAAACTTCAAACCAGCCGGCAGCAATCTTCCTCTCCGGGCCCGGTCCGTCAGATTTCCCTGCCCGGGCTTCCATCCGCTTTTCACCAAGCTCGAACTACCAAAACGCTCCGCCTCCCCGTCGCTGGATCCCGGTCTCTGCTCTGTTGTTAAACTCTAAACCTAGCTCGCGTCTGTCGTTCATTCCAGGCCCGGTCCCTCGGAGTTCCGTCTCTGGAGTTCCCTCGGGGGTCCGCCCTCTCCGGTGGCGGACATAGCCCGACGCCCCGCTTTCCGAGCTCCGCGGGTGCTTCCGCCTTCTGAACCCTTGGTGGATTGAAATTGATCCACCGTTTTGCCTCTGGGACCCGGATGTCGGGCCTCCGCTCCCCATTTTTCGCTGTTACTCACATCGGGGTCTTTTGGCGAACACTTCGCTGCCTTCCGGGCTCCAGGCCCTGAGCGGCCCTCCATCGTTGCCTTATTCCTTTTTGTCACGGCAGCTTTCGCATCCCCGGGCCCTAGATCCCAGACTTCTGCCCACAGAAGTCCGCGGATCTCGTCCCGGCAGAATTTTCACCCCATCCTCCTGGTCGCCGGGCCCCGAGCTTCCGTTTGCCCTGTGTCCTTGCCAAATCCTCCTCGCTACCGTGGGACCTTCCGGGCTTGGCCGTCCGGAGTTTCGTCCACGAAACTCCATGACGGTTCCACTGTCCTCGACGGCGAACCTATGCTAGCTTCCCGCCCTCCAGGCCCCAGGCCGCTCCTCGCCGCCGCCATTCAAAATTGTTGAAAATCTCGCAGCGGCCGACACGTCGCGTCTACCTGGCCGCCGGGCCCCACCTGGCCGAATGCCGCCAAACCTAAACAATGCACTCATCGGTCGCCTTTTGCCCTCCGGGTCCCGGGCCTCAGACTTCCGCCCCTGAATTTCTGCCTGTTGTCTGCCATTGCCAAGGACCGTCTCCTGATAGCTTCCCGGCTTGAAATCTCTGGTGCCACTTGGGTCGATCCAAACAAGCTCAAATCCAGAATATGATTTCGACCCACGTCCTAAAATTTTCTCTTCTCTATCATGGGCCTCCTAAACATTAAAATTTGGCCAAGAAGGGTCTTCGAGAGCTTTCCGTTGCATTTTCCCTTCCAGGCAGCATTCCTGCCAGGGAAGTCCGGCCCTCCGGACCTGGATTGTCCAAACGGCCTGAAATGAAGACCAATAACATCTAAGAATAGAATTTATGATATACTTGATTGATTATTTAGATGTTATGCTCAAAATATGGACTAACGTGAACGCTTTAATGTTTTATTATGCTGACTTTGCCCTTGCTTGCAGAACATATGGAATCAGCTACAGGAACTTAAGGGGCCTCCGCTGAAAAAGATAAGGGCAAAAAGTCAGGAAGGACCCCTCAGGGAAAAGAAGATAAAGATCAGATGAAGTTTTAGTTCCAGGGCGAGCCGCTCCACTCCAAGGTCTCAATGGAATGGAAGGAGATTTCGGATACGAAAATTGGCCAAGTTGACATAGACGAATTCACTCAAAGGGTCAAGGTCAACCCCACAACAAAGAATGTCAGATTGGTATGGCAGAGTGGAATCGCCAAGGCTACCTATTTCCCTCCCTCTCTCATGGCACCCAAACTAGTGATGGCTTGCCGAGAAGCCTATCACACAGACACTAGAATAATTGTGGATAAGGAGGGAAACATCCTCGTGGACATGTCGCTAGAAGGGATTACCAAAACATTTCACATTTCCACATTCCCACATATGGAGGTCCCCTCATTGGAACAATTCCAAGCGGTATGGGATGCTAATCCATCAGGATGCAAGAAGTCTATCAACCTCTATTGGCTTAAGGAGAAATGGGGCAACGCTATGAGGTTCCCCAAGAACTCTTCCACAGTGATTTCCACGAAGACTACCACGTCCTAGTAACTATGCTGAGTAGGGTCATAGGTCTCCCAGCAGTCGCCTACTTCCAAGAATGGATGGCCTATTACACTAAGCAGATCCTGCGGGGGAATGAGGATGTTAATACCAAGGTCTCATTCAACTGGGGAGGCATCATTAGCAACTACTTCCATGAGCAGTTTGTCAACGTCAAGAAGAGCTCTAAGTTTTACATGACCTCCTACATCGTCTACTCCTTGGCAGGTCAAAGATAATACAACGGGCTATTTGTGGCACCCGATCAGGGGCACAGGCAAGGGCTCAAGCTGTTTGACAAATATTCTCAACTCCAGTACCGTAACTTTAAGAAGGAGTACTGCCGGGTCAATGATGCCTTCATTGGCCATATCATCAGATTGATCGCCGGAGACTTTGAGAGGAGAGTCTCCCACAGCACTAGAGCACTTTTAAAAGAATATGCTAACCTATTCATCTAGTTCCCCAAGTTCACCTACATCCGGGCCCAGGGTTTCTCGGAACAGCCAAACAGATTGCCGTGGTACCCAAATGACAAGATCATCCTCCTGGAGCTTTCCCGGCAGCTCCAACACATCTAGGCCATCTTCAGCAATAAGCACGTAGCAGGGATCTCTTATCCCATGACCCTTGGCCAGGGCCTATACCGGTTACAGACTTCTCAATGCGTGAGTAATTCTTAGAAGGAGCTTAAGGAATATCATTTTGACTGGTACACCGCACGCCCATGGATGGACCCTCATGGCCACATCAGGAAGGCACTGGGGCCAGCATATGCCCACCAATACCACATTGAAGACTTTTAGGCTGACTACAAAGATAACAAAGAGGTGCTCGCCAGGCACTACATGAGCATGACGGTGCTATTCTTGAGAAGAGTGCAACCATTACCGGTACCGGACCAGGTCGAGGAGGATGAGTCCACCATTATGCACCTGAGGTACCCGGCAGTTGCTAACCTACCAATACCATCTATTGACTAGGACGAACAAGAGGTCGATGACTTGGACACCATAACCCAGCTAATTCTCACTCGCACTAAGGAGTGGGTTGATGGGCAGGTGGCACACTTAAAGTGGCAAGGAGTAGTCCTAACATATGAAGGGCTCAAGAGCGAGTCGAGCGCCACGGAGGACGTTGCTGCCACCACATCCACCGGCGGGACCTCCAAGTCACCTCCCATCACTAGGTCCCAGAAAAGGAAAGAGGCAGAGACCGCACAGTCTCCCGATCCTAAGGAGCAAGCAAAGAAAGATACGGGAGGCTCATCTCCCAAAAGACTGAAACAAACTGTCAGTGTAGAAGAACCCCAACCTCCTTTGGCTCTTCTTGCTCCTCCTATTGCACCACCCACCTTGCTAGCTATGGTCACCACATCTCCACCGGTAGTAAACATTTCTGTCCATCTTGCTCCTTCGCCCCCAGCCAGGTCGGTAGTCGTCATTGATTCCTCTTCTGGCATAACCACTCCTCCTTTCTCGGCTACCATGTCTCCAATTACGTCCATCCCTCTGGCAATAATAACATCACCTATTCCTGCTGCCACTATGCCTGAGGTTCTTACAAGACACATGCAAAGCCTCCCCCCTGAGCTCTAACAAATCTTAATGAGTCCAACTCTCCAAGCAGCCCTTGCCCAGGTCTTTGCAACAGCTCAACCTTCACAACCGCTAACAGGGCCGCCGGCTATGAAAGCTACAATGCAAATCTTGAAGGAGTTGGAGGAGCAAGAGCGGGAAGCCTCGAGGTCTATGGAGGAGGAGGCAGATGAATATCACTAGCACCCTGAGTACAAGCACCAAACCATTGATAGGGTGGTCTATGAGGGAGAAGAGACAGGCTCTTCCAAGAGCGGGGATGAAGAGGGTGGCTCGGGCGCCAAGGAGATCATTCAGACTTTCGATGAGGACCTTGAGGAGGAGTTGGTACAGTAGCTAAAGAATGTTGGGGAGAATACCGAAGAGTCACCACACGGTGAAGAGGGGCAGCCACTAGAGGAGCAGTAGATAAAAGATCTATCTAAGGTTGAAACCCTTGCTGTCAAAAGCCCCGAGGCCAAGGCTATTAAAGAGAAGAAAGAAGAAGAGGCCATGAAAGAAGAAAGTCCCACCCGGCAATTGTCCACCAAGTTTCCCATCAAACACCTCGTATTCGTTCGCGACTCCGACGAAGAGGAGGAGGATGCTACTAAAGAGAAAGAGGAGCCCCAAAAGGAAAAGGAGGTAGAAGTCTTACCTCTAACTGAGAAAGGTGAGGGTAGCCATGATGCACCCAAGGATAAATCTACTATGCCTGATTGGTTGGAGAAACAACTTGAGAAAAGGACTCCTATTCTGAAGGACCCGAGGGCAAGATTGGAGGCCATCTTGGCTCGATCCCTAAGCACAACAAAGAAGGAGAAGAAACCCAAGGTCCATTCCAAAATAACCATGGACGCTTCCGGTTCTCGAGTGGCACAAATTGCAACGCCTATAGTTGGCCAGACAGGGGTGAGCTATAATATCTCCACCATTGACTTGGGGATAGCAACTAGGGAACAAAAGGTTGAGGACCTAGAGGAGTCAGTGGCCATGGTAGTGCACTTGATAAAGCAGGACAAGGTCTCCAAGGATGAGCTTAAAGCACAAGTTGCTGCCCTAACTGACTACATATAGCAATGGTCCTTAGTGGATGACTTGCCCACCACCTCTGCTACCGAACTGCATTTTCTCTCCAAAGAACAGATCGACAAGATAGAGAGAAGGAAGAACTTGGAGAAAACTACTAAGGATTGGTTCCGACAGGTCACATACGTCAGAAACATGGGAATCAGTCGGGCTGTGCGGATAGCCAACAAGTTCTTGGACCTGATCCAATCCCTAGAGAGTACAAGGAGGCTCTGCACCAATTTCCCTACGACGTATGACTCCACCTTCCTGAGAATTGAAGCCATGCTTCAGATGCCTGAGGACACATGGGAAGAGAAGCTAGAGCTGAAAAAAGAAGATCATTGGCTGGTGGACGTATGGCGCAGAGACCTCGACAACCGGAAGGAGAGGTTGGAACAAATCCTAAGCAAGGTGGATCCAGATATTGAGTGGATTAAGGAAATCTGGGCAGAATGCGCCCAATACCTTAAGCTGATGACTGGCTATGATATGCCCATGGTATAAATGGATGCAAAAAAGATCAAGCCATACTTCTAGGAGAAGATGAAAGATGGGACAGTCAGAGAAATCACAACGGAGTTCCTGAGTTTTGCTGCTCGCGCCTATGACCGATCAGAGCTATTAAGGGACCAGGGCTCGAAGTATGACGAGGATTGGAAGCGGCTGGAAGAGAACGCTAAGGAATGGAGTTACCAGTTGTTAAGAAGCGAGATCCTCGAGATAGACAAGCTCTAGGCCGTCATCCTCAAATATATAGAGCACGCTGCTTCCGAGGAGCTAGAGGATAGCCCAGCCAAAGAAGAAGACCTCCCTGAAGAATAGCTACAGCAAAGAAAACAACAATTAGCTACAAGACGAAAAAGCTATAGTGCCACCCACTAGAAGACAAAATATGGAAAGGACGAAAATGTATTTTAAATTGAAAATCTATTTGGGGGTAGGTGAAACCCTATTTTGTAATGAATCTTGGCCATTCATTTAACCTTTTGGAAACTATAAATAGAGTACTCCCCTCATTTGGAAAAGGATAGTTGAGTTGTTGTAAAGGCATGCTGCAGAAATTTATAAGAAATATCATTGACTTGGTGTATTTTCTTTATTTCTCCCATGTGACATGATTCATTCTCCAACATTACATGTTTAGCTTAGATCTTATGGCTATTTAGTTAGCTGTTTACTTTATTTTGATAAATCTTAGGAATGTTGTTGGGTGATTGTGAAAATTTTTGCTTTGTTGATGATCCCTTAGTCCATACTTTTCGCTATTTGTTGAAGGTAGATAGCTGTGCAAAGTTAGCCAAGACTCGATTTGAAGCTGCCGCAAACATTTATCTTTGATTCATGCATATATGTGGTGGATGAAGGATGAAATATCTGCAGCCCTTAGAAGATAGCACAATTTCCATGATACTGTGAAATCCCTGGTTAAGTGGGATATTGTTTTAAGGAATTGTCCATTGCAGGAACTCCATTGTCACTATTCATAGCAAGCTTCAGACTTAGGAACTTTTTCTCTCCTTCGCCCTTTTCCTTTTTTTTAGTAACTGACCTATGTTAAGGTTCATTGCACATTGTAAATCCAAATCCAACAACTAAATGGAGTCCAAGATTGCTGTTTGAACCTACAGCCAACGCATAATTACCTTTATCCTAAGAACTCCATTTCAAGATCCAACTTCTTGCTTTGTGTCCACACTTTGTATTTCTATAAGACTGCCTTGTGATTCCAGCAAATCACATCAAACTACTGAGGTATCTGAGCACTGTCATGACCTGACACCCGAGAGACCTTGGGATAGTGTTCTACAATTCGATTGTGGGAGATTGTCTTTCAAGAGAGGTAGTGCGCCTACGCACTACCTGTGTTGAGAAGTGCATAAAAACACCATCAACAGCTACCATGGGATGACTCCCTCGCTTGAACTTTGTTGTAGAACCTGATCCTTGGTTGAATTTTTCTCTTACATTCATCTCAGATCTAACACAAAATGCATATTAACGGTTTCCAAAGAGCTTTCTGTTATAATGACTTAGTGAATGAAAAATATTAAGTTTTCTCTAGTGACCACTGTCGTTCCCAAGTCCATAGTAGGCTTCAATTCCTACATGGTTGAGAAAAGGATAAAGTATGAAAAGAAATATCAAAAGAAAGAAAAGAAAATAAAATTATGAAATCAAGCAACCATATGGGTGTGTGGATAACTCTAATGGGGCTATAGACACCCAGCTGGAAATAAAGAAATATCTATGGGGTTACAATGAAAACTCCACCAGGGCTATGGATGCTTCACTAGCAGTAGGGAAATGTCTAGGTTACTTTTGGGGTTGGAAAATTTATGTAGCTCACTCAGTTAGATTAATGGTCATTTTTCATGGTTTCTAAGGAAAGGAAATGAATTCAATGAACACACACACTTCTGAGATGTTTAGTAGGTTGACTCAACTAAGGATCCCATTCTCTTAGTTCACTTTTGCATGCTCGACTCCTTGTCTACAAAACCAAATATTTTGGGTTCAAAATGAATACTTATCCTTAGAACGCTCAGGAGAAATCTCCAATAGAGTCGCCATTTGTTGTGCCTTTCGCACACACACCCCATTCAGAATGGGGACCCTTTCTTTCCTTCACCTTGTCAGGTCACTTTTGGTTGGCCCCTCATTTTGTGTGCCCCTCGTTTTGGTGTTCAATTGGTTAGTGAGCCTTAGGGAGTTTATCTTCAGTTGACCATGTTTTCATCCCCTCAAATTTTATAAGTCCTTAGTCTTTGTGGAGTACAACTGGCTGTTTGCCTTAGTGTTTTGAAACTAGCATCTTTGGAGCTCATCAGGCCCACCTCACCAAGCCGTCCCTCATGGATTTCCTTTGCCTCATTACCATTCCTAATGGCCTTCCTTTGGTGGCTTTCCACCCACTAAGTTCCTGGGCTCCTCTTTCTATCTGTTTATCGCTGACATCCCAACAGCTTTTGTCAAATGACTTTCCACTCACCAGAACCTAGAGTTCCCTTTGTCATTTGCCCATTATTGAACCATTGAATGACTATTCGTTGGTGGCCACCCAATTGTCGAACACTAGTGCTCCCAAGGATATTTTTGAATTTGTAACCCACCAACCCAATGTCCACCATACAAGCATTCATTTCCAGCATTTAATGCCTTAACTTCTATAAATAGGTGAGTTTGTGCTATCATTTTCAATTTTCAATTTGTTTAAGCAAGTTAGAGCTACCCCGCAATCGCCACCACCGAGCTCAATGAGTGTCACCACCGATCCAACATGTTTGCTAGCTGATTTGGTTGCCTCCTTCATCGGATCCTTCAGGTGAGTCTACTACCTACACCTCATTTCATGTTTTTCCTTGATTTTTGGTAAAATGGAGAAATTTGAAAGAGGAAAACCCATGAACTAAGCAGAAGAGACCAATGGTATAGAAAACCCACATGCTTGAATCTTCATAAAACCTCAAAATTGACCCAAACATCACCCACAGAACTTTAACTCCTTGGTGTCATTCTTCAGCTAGAGCGTTCATGCTCTACGGGCCTAGGGCCCCTCATTGTTGTTGACAACCTTGAAACAAGTTACACTCTGATGAATGGCGAACACCTCTTTTAGGTCCCCCATCGTGAAAGGACACCATCTTTTTGTCATCTGGAACTTCACAAAATTTCATAAGCTAAAGGGAAACTCATCGACCCATTTGGGTTCGTGCCTGCGAGACTTCATCCCTAGAGCGTGCTCATAACTTGCTGACCCTAGACAACTTTCTAGCCACAACTTTCCAGTACTTAGGTCTCAACTTGTTGACTACCCAAAAAATCATGCTTGAAAATCCCAAACTCTTGGCTTGTCTCGGATCTAGCCTCATAGATTTTCCATCATAGAACTCCATCTATGTCTCACCGTCTCAAGCAGCTTTCACAACCTATCTGCTCAGCCCTCGGGCTCTGCTCCTTCATCTACCATATAACATTGTTGACTTCATGAACAAACTACCAAGTAAAAAGCATCCTTCAAGTCCCACCTCATGGAATTTCATCCATGGGTCGTAGTGCCAACCCTGCCACCTCTTACAACTTTTAGGTAATGACCTTCTACCCTCAAAGTTTCGCTTGCCTCATGGCTGCCCGAATGAAGTGCTCAACCTCCTTCAAACCCCTCATGTTGGGTCACCGTGATCGGGACTCTGTCCCATCACCGCCGTAACTTTAGCGAAAATTGTCTCCATCCTCTTGACCTCCAGAACCTCACTTCGCCTTAGCCATTGAACTTTCAAATGATTAACAAAGTAAACATGAAGGATGCACCACCATCTAGACTTGATCCCTCAGATTTCCTTTGTCGGACTGCCACATGGCATCCACCATTCCCAAAGGAAATTTCCCAATGTCTTTCCACTCCCTCTGGCCTGAAATTCCCAAGTGATAAAGAGAGATATTAACCACCCTGCAGAGCCAGGGGTCCCACCCAATGGAACTCCGCCCTAAAATGTCATCCTACCAAAGCCATCCCTAATAGTAGACTCAAACAAAAAAGCTCCTCTTTGATTCTAATTGCACAAAAGATGATCCAAATGCCCTCCAATCACCAAATTGACTTCGACCCACATGCTAAAATAGGGCACTCCCCTTAGTGGACTCCTCAAAATGACCAAATCTAAAGGCAACTCGAGAAAGGTGAGCCACGGTGCCTTGATTGTTGTCCCTCCTGCAGCTCCCCCAAAATAGCCATCAAGCTAGGGAAGACCAACCCCTGGGTCCTAAATCATCCAAAATCCCTTGTACGAACTACTAATGTCAATCTAGATTATATGTTAGATTTCTCAAATGCTGAATTATCCAATCTAACTCCATTTCTAGGTTTTTGGCTAATGCTCCCATGTTTTCATGCTTGATTGTGTTAACCTCTCTTTTTCCTATAGGATATATGGAATCAAGTGTAGGACCTTCAGGAGCGACCGTGGAGAAATACAAAAGAAAGAAAAGTAAGGCACCCTATGGGAAGGATGATAAGGATCAGATGAAGTATAAGTTCTAGGGGGAACCATTGAACTCCAAAGTCACTTGAACTTGGAAGGAGGTCTTTGACACAAACATCAAACATATAGACATTGATGAATTCAAATAGAGAGTCTGAATCAACCCTAAAACATAGAATGCAAGAAATATCAGAAGTAGTGGGTTGGCTAAAGCTGCAAGCTTTCCTCCTATCGTCATTGCCCCTGATCTTGTTATGGCCTATTGAGAGGCATACCAAGAGGTGACAAGAACCATAAGAGACAAAGATGGAAATATTCTAGCTAACAGGTCTACTAAGGCAATAACAAGGACTTTTCATATCCCTACCTTCGGGGAGATGGAAATTCCAACCATGGATGATGGCAAGGGTATGTGGGATTAGGACCCCCTCAAGTGTAAAAGACTTATCAATCAATATTGGTTGAAGGAGAACAGGGGTAGTGCTACAAAGGTTCCCCAAGAGCTCTTTGGTATTGACTTTTACGAGGATTACCATGATTTGGTGACCCTATTAAGTAGAGTAATGAGAATTCCTACTCCTACTTATTTGTAAGAGTGGATTTTGTACTTCATTGAAGAGATACTCTATGGAGAACCCAAGTTCTATTGGGAAAGGATAATTAGTGACTACTTCCATGAGCAATTTATGGTTGTTAAGAAAACCTCCATATTTTACATGACATCCTACTTTGTTTATTCATTGGTTGAGATTACGCAATGCAGAGGCTTGTTTAGAGGTCCAGATGAGGAACCAGGAAGGGAGCTAAAATTTTATGATAAATACCCTCAACTACAATTCAGAAACTTCAAGAGGGACTACTACAGGGTCAACGATGCTTTCATAGGTCATCTTGTCAGATTACTTAGTGGTGACTTCAAGAGGAGAGTCTCCCATAGTGCCCATCATTCTTAAAACATGTTTTCTTCTTATTCATTCAGTGTCCAAAGTTCAACTATACCTGTGCTGAAGGATTTTTGAAAATACCATACAAGCTACCCTGGTATCCCAATGACTGGATAATACTATTAGAACTCTCTTGGAAGCTACTGCATGCAAAGACCCTTTTGAGCAGAAAGCATAAGGCGGGGATTCCTTATCCCCTCTCCTTCAACCAAGGGCTATACGAACTCCATACCTCTTAGTGTTCTAATAATTCAGAGAAGGAACTAGTGGAATACCATTTGAGACTCCACATTTCCTATCCACGGATCGACCCCTATGGAAAACTCAAGAAGGAACTTGGACCTAAATATGCCCATCTACATAGTGTCAAGGACTTTTGGGTGAATTTCAAAGATGATAATGAACTGTGAATGAAGCACTATATGCGAATGAGAGCATATTTCGTAAAAAGGGTCAACCTATTCCCCATACCAGATCAAGTAGCAAAAATGAAAAATATAGTGATGGATCCTTAGTACAATGCAGTTACCAATCTCTCGCTATCATTGATTGACTAGGATGAACAAGAGGTTGGAAACCCTAATATTCTAACCAAACCCGTCGAGGACAGAATAAGAGAGTGGATTTACGGGAAAATTTCCCAATTGAAGCAACAAGGGGTCACTTTGACCTATGAGGGGATCAAGAACAAGCCAACAAGTGAAATATATAGTGGGATATATATCGCCCCATCGAGAGTGACTTCAAAATATCCTCCATCCACTAGGTTAAGGAAGAGGAAAGAATTTGTTGAGAAACATGCCAACCCTAAGGTGTATATAAGAAAGACTTTAGAGGGAGACCCTTGTAAGAAACACAAGAGATTAGGAAGCTTCATAGAGATGCCTACCATTCAAGAAGATACACTTCATGAGGGAGAGGAAATGGAGGCTGAGCAACCAAAATACCCACCTATTTCCTCCACTACTACTACCCCTCCGCCTACTTCTTAGGCGATGGTTGCTACTTCTCTATCGGCAGTGGATATCTCGGTCCACCTTGCCTCTTCTCCACTTATCGTGTAGGTTGTGACCATAGACTACTCTTCCACCACCACTTCTTCACTCTCCTCTACTTCCATGTCTCCAACTACATCACTATCCCTAGCAACAACAACAAGACCAATTCCCACACTCTCACTTCTAGAGGCATTCTCCTAACATATGCAGAATGTTCCTACAAAGCCTTTTGAAGTATTGATGAATTCAACCATCTAGGCTACTCTAGCGTAGGTTCTTGCCAACATTCTTGCCTCTCAACTCCTCTGACTGAACCACCAGAGATGAAATCCATAATGAAATATTTGAGGAGTTAGAGATGAAAGAAAAAGAAGTAACAAGGGAATTAGAGGAGGAAGTAGATGACTACCATTAACACCCAAAGCACTAGCATTTACAGATTGATAAGGTGGTCCACAAAGGAGAAGAAATAGAGTCCTCCAAGGGTGATGAAGAAGAGGATGACACCAAACACATTGTAGAGACCTTTTATGTAGACCTTGAGGAGGAGTTGGCTCGACAGTTGAAGGATATTGGAGAGAAATTAGAAAGGCGGCCTTTCGAGGAAGAAAAGCAGTCAAGTGATAAAATTGAAGAGGATACTAAACTTCCAACTAGGGAGCATGATGAAGGCCCCAAGCATGATGAATAAATAACTCTCTCGGAAGAGGAAGAAGAGAAAGAAAAGATAGAACAAGATGTGCCACCTTAGCATGAGGAAGATGAGAATAAAGAAGAAGATAAACCTAAAGAAGAGTTTGAAGCTAACAAGAGCCTAGAAATAGATAAGTCTGAGAAGGAGGCTAAAGGAAGAAGAAATCCAGAGATAGATTCTCATAGAGAAGAACATCCTGAGGAACATAAGCATGAGGTTGAAGAAGAGGAAAACACCTATAAAGAAGAGGACATCCCCAAGAAACACACACCCTCCAAGTCCCCGATCAAAGATATAGTGTTCATCTAGGACTCTGATGAAGAAGAAGAAGAAGACATGAGGATGAAGCAAGAAGCCCTAGGTGATAAAGAGAATGAAGTTAGGAAGAACAGAGAAGAAGGTGATCGTGAATCACCCATGGAAGAGTCTCAGATGCCTGAGTGGTTAGAAAAGAAATTAGAGCAGAAGACTCCAACTCCCAAAGATCCCAAGGCAAGAATCGAGGACATCTTGGCTCGAGCCCAGGTTAGCACAAAGAAGGAAAATAAGCCTAAAGTCATAACCAAACTAACCATGGATGCTTTTAGGTCTAGGACTATGCAAATTTCCACGCCATTTGTGGGTGAATAAGGGATAAGTTACGATGTTTCCAACATCAACTTGGGGATAGCCACCAGGGATCAGAAGATAGATCACCTCTAAGAGTTAGTTGCCATAATGGTGCATCAAATGCACAAGGACAAGATCTCCAAAGAAGAACTAAAAACATAGTTGGCTGATTTGAATGACTATATTCAACAATCATCATCCACAGAAGAGTTTCCCACGACATCCTCAATGCCACCACAATTGTTGTCCAAGGAGTAAATTAAAAAACTTTAGAAAATAAAGAACTGGTCTAAGACTACAGAGGATTGGTTCCGATAGGTCCTATATGTTGGAAACATGGGCATCAATCATGTTGTCAAAACAACAAATAAGTTCTTAGAAGTACAAAGACACCTTGAGGGCACAATGAGGTTTTGCATTGACTTCCCAAAGATATAAAGGTTCACTTAACCTAAAATTGATGCCATGCTCAAACTACCTCAGAAAACATGGTAAAAGGAGCTTGCACTGACATACAATGATCACTGGCTAGTGGATATATGGAATCTAGATTTCAATCATAGGAAAGAGATACTGGAGCAACTGCTCTATAAAGTGGAGCCTAAAATTGATTGGACCAAGGAAATTAGGGCAGAATGTATTCAATATTTGAAATTAATGATAGGTTATGATATGCTCATCATCGAGATTGACCCAAAAAAGATAAAGCCTTATTTCCATAAGAAGATGGAAGATGGGATGTTGGGCGAGCTTACCACATATTTTATGATTTTTTCTACTCAAAATTTTGCCCAATTTAAACAAGTCAGGGACAACATGGCTAATTATTATGGAGATTTGGATACACTCACAAGCCACTCCAAACAATGGAAATACCAAGTGCTCTAATCTAATATAATGGAAATTGATAAGCTCCAGGAATTAATCAGTAGGTTCATGGAGGATGCCGCTTTGAAGAAGCATGAAGGAAACCTAGTCATTGATGAAAACCTCCTCACAGAAGAAGTATAGTAAAAAAAGAAATCAACAAAAGAAAAATTTTCTATAGTACTGTCACATAAGGAAAAAATAGGGAAAATACAAATATGTAATTTTAAATTGTAATATATTTGGGGGTAGGTGAAACCCTATTTTGTAGTGAATCTTGGCCACAGAATGAAAATCAATCTTGGCTATTCATTTTTCTTTTTGAACACTATAAATAGGGGGTCTCCTCTCATTTTCAAGAGAGAGTTGAGTTGTTGTAAAGGCATGCTGCAAAAATTTAAATAGAATTTCATTGGCTATTGGTGGACTCTTGAGTTCCTATTGCATGTTACATGGTTCATCTCCCATAGTTAGTTGATTTAGATAGATTTACTTTGTTTTTCTTCATGTTTTAGATTACTTTGATAGATTAGTTAATGTTGTTCAATGGTTGTGTAGATTTCTATTGTGTTGATGCCTTTCTTGTCCATACTTTTTGTTGTTTACTGATGGTAGATAGTTGTGTAAAGTTAGTTTGGGCATAAACTAAAAGCTGCTCCAAACTTCTATTTTTTATTCATGCATGTTTATGGTGAATGAATGGTTGAATATTTGTAGTCCTTAGAAGCTTGGACAAGTTTCATGATATTGTGAGTCAATCTGGTTAAGTGAAATTCTATTTTAAGGAAGTTGTCCATAGTTGAACCCTCCATGATCATTATTCATTGCTAGTTTCAGATCCAACAACCTCTTCTCTTCCCTGCCCCTTTTCATTTTTTTTAATAAGTAGCCTATGCTAAGGTTGATTGCATATTGTAAATCCAAATCTTAAGATAAAACAGTACTTTAAGATTGTTGTTCGAACCTATAGCCAATTGCACACTAACTTCCCATCTCAGGAACTCCATTTTGAGATTCACCTCATCTCCAGCAAAGCTCTATAAGTTGCCCTGTGATTACCAACAAAATCACATCAAATATCAACTGAGATATTTCATGCATGTGAAGACTTGACACCTAAGAGACCTTGCGGTAATTTTCAACAACTTGTTGTTAGAGATTTCCTTTCAAGAGAGGTAGTATTCCTATGCATTACCTATGTTGAGAAGTGCATAAAAAAAAATCAACAATTACTTATTTCATGCAAAGAGTGAATGAACTTGTGTGTGGTATCAGATGTGCTGGTGGAAAATTGGAAGAATCAAAGATTGTTGCTAAAGTGATTAGATCCTTTCTTGTTGCAAACAAATTCAAAGCTACTACTATTGAGGAGCTCTGAATTGTAACCAATGTAACAAAAAATATATTGATTGGTAAGCTTACTACTTTTGAGTTGAGTGAATTTTGTGATTCTCTTCCTATGATAGAATCTGCATTCAAAGCCACTACTTCCAGAAGAGATAAACAAAGATATGATCCCAGAGAAAGTTCTTCTAGAAAGGTATTCAAGTATGAGGAGGAAATGAGAGAGATTGAAGAAGAGGAGATAAAACTAGAGGAGCTTGAAGGACTTATTATCAAAATTGAAGCCAAAGGAGAAGGTACATATTGTAGACATGCAAAATATGCATACATGTCAATCCAATGGTTTAATCAAATAACCTTCATTTAATCAAATCTAACATGTCATCCTTCAAATTAAATAAATCTACATCATCATTACATCATTTAAATAAATTAATTAAATCCTAACACTTCATTAATTAACCTTTATCTTGCATCATCCCTTTAATTAAATAAATCAAACATTCATTTAATTAAATCATAATTTCATATTTCTCCCCTTTTGATTTAAATAAATCCAAATATTCAAGTCAAAGGGGTCAAACTCACCTAATCATAATTAAGCTAATCTAATCCTAATTAGCCTAACCTAACCACCCATCACATCCTCTAGATATTCCCACTTGCACAAATAAATCAATTTATTGATTTATTAAAATTTTTATTTTCTTTCAACTTGGCATAAAAAAATAGAATATTCCCTCAAGTTTGAAAATGATGACAAGTTGAGTTGTCCCCTCCAACATTGCATTAACTTCTCATTTTCATGTCCCCCTCTCAACATTTATTTCACAAATTTGAATTTGAAACTCCCTCTCTTGGGCACTTTTCCCAAATCTCGCACATCCCTCAACCTATGGCAAGTTGACAAGTGGCCTCTTTTCATTAGTCCATTTTTAGTCCCACGTTCATCCATTTGGCCATTCTCTCATCAAAATATTCTATAAAGAGAGGGCTTAATCTTCATCAAATCATCTACATCTTCATGCAAAGTTACATTCTTGAATTGAGAACTAATTTTGCTCTTCATCTCCATTTCATCTCATCATTTTAGGTTTTGAGCAAGGATTGGGAAAGGGTCATTTGCACATTTGGCACGAATCCAATATGGAATAGGTATATGTTATACTTTTAAAATGTCTCTAGATTTCTCTTGTTATTTGTTGCATTTTGAAGCATTTACATGGTATTTCATAGGAGTATTTTTGAGGAAATTATAGGTACTAACCCATGCATGAAGTTTAGTGTTTGCAGATTTTAATGGATGCTCACTTGTGGCACTAGAAGGAGGGCTCATTAGTTGATGTCTTTGTTTTTTTTTGTTACATATAGATTTTTTGATTTATATCTATATTTTGATGCATGGTTGATTTCACTATATTTGCCTATGTCTATCTATAATCCACATTTGTGTAAGCAACATGTTAGCTCTCAAAAACACAGACTGAATGCTTCAAGAGGCTACCAATGTCTTGATACACTTTAGGGTAACAGACAAGGTCAAGAGAAATCAACCTTCTACTCTTCAGGTGCTGCTAACCTGGGCGGGTGTACCTTTCTGAATGAAGCAGACTTAACTTATGATTTATCCTTCTAAAATTATTTGTCCACAAGGGCAGATGAGAGTGAACAAATGAAATCAAACTTGATAGAAATCTTCAGATCTAAATCCTAAAATACTTAATTAAAAGATATAAAGAAACTGAGTGAATTCAAATAATGAAATTGTAGAGACCAGTGCCTTATTGGGTATGCAGAGTCAAATGAAACAAAAGTGGGCAACTTATTCTAGCAAAAAATCAAATTGCAGGCATATGATCTATTCATAACTTGTATAAACAATGCAAGACTATGACCACTGAGCTCTTTTTTAATAATCCAAATGAATCTTCCTGATTACTGTGATTAACGAAAAGGATTTAATCTCTACTTGAGAGAACCAGTCAATTAATCACACAAATACAACAAATGTGCATTGATAAACTGAAAGTAAACTTGTTACATTAATTTAAACAACCAGAAAAAATCAACTTGGAGATAGCTTCAACAATAATTTTCCATAAGTTCAACATACAATTGACACTAGAAATAACCTACCACACCAGTTGATTTTCATTGAATTCGCCATTTTAAAACATGCACATAGTCTCTGATAAGAGAAAATTATTCTACTATAGCCATTCCTAACTATTGTATGTATCTATGATATGATATAAAAACTCCATGATATCAATTACAATCCGGGTGCATATATATATGCAGCATTAGAAAATAAAACATATTTGAAACTCCATGTTGGCCAGCATATAATTTGGGCAAAACAAGTTGGCCTGCAATAGTTAAAATTCAATATGTCAGCCCATAGTGTTTGAATATTAATCATCAATGGAACAGTCACCAGGACAACCTATAAGTATGCCGAAGGCAATTCAATCATTTATTGTTGTCATTCGGTGTTCCTCTGTTCTTAGTGTTGTTCACTTTCACTGTGACCAACTATTCACTACGCCGAAGTCAGGAAGCACTCATTTGTCCCCTTTGTGTTTTGCCATAGCCTTCTGTCATTGGTGAGATGTCACATAGATTTGATTATGTCTTACCGAAAACCCCATGGTTGAACTTGTCACTGTGACCTATCACTCTCGAGGAGATATCATATCGAAAACCTTTTGTCACACCGAGAGCACCTTTCAGTTATGTTCGTTTCAGTCACCAAGACACAAGAAAATTTCACATCGAAATGGACCTCTGTTTGATTCACTATTGTTGTAACCTCCATCTATCGGGGAGACCTCTCATAGAATAATTCAAGTCATACCAAAAGTCTTCAATCATCCCCGAGTCACTGTGACTAAATGTTTCTTATGCCAAAAAGGTCCCCCTTGTGCTCCATTGACGAGACCGGAGGTCACTTGCCGAGACCTCATATCAATAATCCTTACCTATGCCGATATCGCATCCCGAGCATATACATAGATTGCCAAGAGAAACCAAATCTCACACTGACAGAAACTCACTCTAACCAGTCGGTAAGACAAAATAATTTCACCATGACATTACAATGATGTCCAAACTCTTACTGAAATATGTACCTTCCAGTCACCGAAGCCATGTGAAAGCTATGTCGACAACCACCAGAAGATGAAAGCCAATCGCCATGACAATAGAAATGTCTTGCCAATAGGCAATAGACATTTGCAAGCAGAAAAATAGATTAGGGAAACCTTAATGTTGTCACACTGACACAGACCAGAATGTGAAAAATGCATGACATGATGGAATCAAAGGGGCAATGTGGCAAAATATGGGTAGAAAGTGTTCAAGATGGAACTTATTTGGAAAAAATATGAATGGAAAACCTGTGAAAATATCAGATTTTTACAGTTCCAACAGTGGCTCCATCTGGGGATGAATGATAGTGAGATCATTGCAAGGATCTAGAATCTTTCGATGAGCATACCAGACACAAAATGATGAGCCAGTGAGCAGAATGGAAATGGAAATGAAGCAATGAATGCAAACTGAATGCAAGATGGAGATGAATGCAAAGCCCTAAACTAATGTGCATGGAAAATAATTTTAAAGAGGACAAGCAAGAGTTTTCCATGCACTAGCAACCCTTAATCCTCTGTGTTGCTTCATTTGTTCTGAGCTATTACAATCTGAAACTCAAACCAAGCTTTCCCCTGTCAAACACCTGGTTTTGCATTGAGTTCATTAGATTCCTCCTAAAGATACTCATGCAATCTTTCCTATCACTGTTATTGCAAGTTCTTAGAGTGTCATCATGTTCAGTTTGGCCCAAATTCCTTTCATCATTATGTAGTTCAAATTCTCCATCATCATGAGGCAAATCGCTATTATCTTCAACATAGAAAATATATGCATATTCAATGCAAAATTCCTCATTATCTTTCTCACTGTTGTGTACTATAACACACTCTCTCAGCTGTATTGAAAATTCATCATCAAAGTGCTTTTCTTGAGAAACAAAAAATTATGTTAAATCAATATTGTCTAAAATAAATAGATATGAAGCCTTTTGCACCTCTTTGATACCCCCATGACCCAAATCTTCAATATTAAGCATATATGAACTATCATCCTTGGTATGCAGACAACTATCTTCTCCATATGAATTAGAAATTTCAACATCACATACCTCTTCTTGAATGGACATAGGCATTTGGTCAACTCTAAAAGTCTCACCATCAACTGGACACAGAGTTTCAAGATCACCCTTATGTATATATTTCTGATAATCAAGAGTTAACAAATCTAAAATCTGTTCACATCTAAGCAAAGAAGTTTCCATATTTTCATTATTACAGTCATACTCATCACTTTTTTCATCATCAAAAAGAGGCCCAGGATCATCAGAGAAGAAAAAATTAGAAACATTACCAGCACAGTCATTTGTTCCATAACTTGACACATCCCTTTGTTTATCTAAAAATACCTCTTGCTCAACATCAAGTGGATCTGAAAATACCTGAAATTCATTTTGAGGCAAACCTTTGCAAAACATTACCTGATCCTCTTTTAAATCTTCATCATGCAATGGGCCTGAAATTTTTTGGGAACCATTCTCAAATTCACAACCCTCCTCCTCATCAAATGTATCTTTGTAGCTTTCAACTGTAGCTGGAGGTATTGTATACTCACTAGCAAATGAATCAACATTTCCCATTGCTTCTTCATCCTGATCTACATAAGAGGTACAAGAATCCCTTGATAGATCAAAATCCTCAAGTGCATCTTCACAATCTGAATATTCATTGGATTCCTCACAACAGGCACAACCTTCCCTGTCACAATCAGCTATACAAGAGAGATCTCTTGTATCTTCATCTTCCTCATGCAAGCAATCACATGAGTCATATTGACTTGCACATGTCTCATCTTCTATTGGATACATTGTTTGATCAATTCCTCTATAATCAACAAAAATACAATTATTGGATTCAACATTGATAGTGTTCTCATACCTTTTCTCCTCCATAGCATCAATGAATTTTTTCAAGTGACCACATGCACACTGTATTGATGACCATGACCAATAAACTGATTCAGGCTTCCATACTTTTATGAACTGTGCAACAAAAAGGGGTCTTGTAAGCTTACAGTCAGGAGGCAATTGCAACCAAACACTCATCATCCTATTGTACAAAGAAGTCAAATATTCTCCTTCATACTTCCTTATTCCAAGAAATGCATCAAAGGGGTAAATCCCAACATATTCATCATCATTAGATTGTTGGTTCTGATACATACCTTGTTGCAAATTTTGACTGACATCCTCAAGAGGGCTAGAATTATGCTGCATATGACATTGATCACATTGGCATTCTTGATAACTTGCCAATCCTTGTCTAGGAAGGACTGGATAAACACTTACTTGCTTTGATGGCTATGGAGGATAAGTGCTCTTTTTCTTTTTCCATTCTTCTATTTCCTTTTTTTGAGACTCATACAGTGCTTTAACCTCTTCATAAGTTAAAGATTCATAATCAACTTGAGGATTATCATGATCAATAGGTCCACCCTGATTACCCTCCATTTTCAGATCATTGTATGTCAACCTACTACTACCAGGAGGAGCTCCAATATGACCTCCCTTGAATTGAGATCTTCTTCCATACATGATTAACAATTGCAAAAATTTTGTTAGAGTCACCACTCACTTTTGTCAAAAAATGAGAAAATACTTAATGCTTCTTATTCCCAGCAGAGTCTGTACAAAGTTCATGACTCTATGATTAAGGATTTGATTCTGAATGTAATCCCTAGTAGAGTCACCAATTTGTTAGCTCTCAAAAACATAGGCTAAATGCCTCAAGAGGCTACCAATCTCTTGATACTCTTTAGGGTAAAAGACAAGGTCAAGAGAACTCAAACTTCTACTCTTTAGGTGCTACTAACCTGGGCAGGTGTACCTTTCTGAATGAAGTAGACTTAACTTATGATTTATCCTTCTGAAATGCTTTGTCCACAAGGGCAGATGAGAGTGAACAAATGAAATCAAACTTGATATCAATCTTCAGATCTAAATCCTAAAATACTTAATTAACAGATATAAAGAAACTGAGTGAATTCAAATAATGAAATTGTAGAGACCAGTGCCTTTTTGGGTATGTGGAGTCAAATGAAACAGAAGTGGGCAACTTATTCTAGCAAAAAATCAAATTGCAGGCATATGATCTGTTCATAACTTCTATAAACAATGCAAGACTATGACCACTGATCTCTTCTTTAATAATCCAAAAGAATCTTCCTAATTACTATGATTAATGAAAAGGATTTAATCTCTACTTGAGAGAACCAATCAATTAATTGCACAAATACAGCAAATGTGCATTGATAAACTGAAAGTAAACTTGTTACATCAATTTAAACAACCAGAAAGAATCAACTTGGAGACAGCTTTAACAATACTTTTCAATAAGTTCAACATATAATTAACACTAGAAATAACCTACCATACCAGCTGATTTTCATTGAATTTGCCATTTTAAAACATGCACATAGTCTCTGATAAGAGAAAATTATTCTACTGTAGCCATTCCTAACTACTGTATGTATCTATGATCTGATATAAAAACTCCATGATATCAATTACAATCCGGGTGCATATATATACCCAACATTAGAAAATAAAACATATTTGAAACTCCATGTTGGCCACAGTAGAATTCAGGCAAAACAAAGTCGACCTGCAATGGTTAAAATTCCATATGTCAGCCCACACTGTTTGGATATTAATCATCAATGGAACAGTCGCTAGGATAGCCTGTAAGTATTCCAAAGGCAATTCAATCGTTTATCGTTGTCATTCTGTGTTCCTCTGTTCTCAATGTTATTTGCTTTCACTGTGACCAATTGTTTACTACACCAAAGTCAGGAAGCACTCATTTGTCCCCTTTGTGTTTTGCCATAGCCTTCTGTCGTCGATGAGATGTCACATAGATTTGATTATGTCTTACCAAAAACCCTGTGGTTGAACTTGTCACGGTGACCCATCACTCTTGGGGAGATATCATATCAAAAACCTGTCACACCAAGAGCACCTTTCTGTTATGTTCGTTTCAGTCATCGAGACACAAGAAAATCTCACATCGAAATGGACCTCTATTTGATTCACTATCGCTGTAACCTCCATCTATTGGGGAGACCTCTCATAGAATACTTCAAGTCATACTGAAAGTCTTCAATCATCCCCGAGTTGCTGTGACAAAACATTTCTTATGCCGACAAGGTCCCCCTTGTGCTTCATCAGCGAGACCAAAGGTCACTCGCCGAGACCTCATATCAATAATCCTAACCTATGCTGATATCACATCCCAAGCATATACATAGATCACCAAGAGAAACCAAATCTCACACTGACAGAAACCTACTTTGACCAGTCGGCAAGACAAAACAATTTTTCCATGACATTACAATGATGTCCAAACTCTTACCGAAATATATACCTTCCAGTCACCGAAGCCACATGAAAGCTATGCCGACAACTACCAGAAGATGAAAGACAATCACCATGACAATAGAAATGTCTTGTCAATAGGAAATAGATGTTTGCAAGCAGAAAAACAGATCGGGAAAACCTTAATGTTGTCACACTGACACAGACCAGAATGTGAAAAATGTATGACACAATGGAATCAAAGGGGAAATATGGAAAAAAATGGGTCGATAGAAAGTTTTCAAGATGGAACTTATTTGGAAAAAATATGAATGGAAAACTTATGAAAATATCAGATTTTTACAGTTCCAACACAACGTTCATTTGACTTTTATCTTATACTACTCAAATTTCAATTACCTCAATGTTAATGATTGATATTTATTTTGTATTGAAATATATGCGAGATAGCTATTGATTCACTTTTACAGGCTGGTGCAAGTGGTGGTTGGTGAGGGATGGTGAACTGGAGACCGTTTGATGCTCAATTCAAAAAAAAATGACCATATTTGCTTTGGTAGAAAATCAATAGAAATCAATTTACAAAATTTTTGTTAAGAGTCTTTGTGAATGCAGGCATTCTCCTTTAATAGTTTATCATCACTCTCAACTATTTCTATAAACACATCAGGAATTTCTTTCTTTCAAAAATTAAAAAGATAAACAAATGCTTTATTTACCTGTCATTATTGTCATCACTTTCGACCTTTTCTTAATATCCTGGAAGATCATGTCCCATATCAGTCAATCCATACTTTCGCCTCTCCTATGAGTTCTATTCATTTATGGTACAGACTTAGTCACTCATATTATGTAATATCTGATAGCATTTGACTTAGTCACTGTGAAGGCGTGCACCACTAATGACCCATCCCCTTGACCATTTGTATTTCACACGTTTTCTTTTTCATTATTTTTGGCCTGTATTTGTCTGGTGTGGGAATTTGTAGATGTTTTTCTTTTGTTTCTCTGCATATAGGATCTGGGTTTTAGTGTTGAATGGTCTATGCATGTGTAACAAGTGTTGAGAGGCAACGCTAATTGTCTTTCGTGATCTTAAATGTGAATCTTGAACTTCATCTTAGACGAATTTAAGACATAAATTGTTTTATCACTTTCATACGCCATTAAATATGGTGCTTGTTTCTCATTGATGTTTTTTTGTTGCACACAGTAGTGGTGGTTTCATTCAGCAACTTGCCCTGCTATTAGATTTCTATGAATCCTTTTGTACGAATCCTGCCATTAATGTTGTTTTGGGAATTTATTGGTTTGTCAATTCTTATTAATCACTTGAGCCACTTTCACCAACAAAGACCCACCAATTCCATAAATTTGAAAGCTCCTTTTGAGTGATTAGATGCAGGTTCAGAGTTATTGACTGCATAGGTTTGGGGAAATTTGTTTTCATGTCGTAAATGCACTCAATCGAAAATCTCTTGTTGAGCATTTATTGTGGATTGGTTTTATACTAGCCAGATGCATTTACTTGTAGGTTTCTAAATCCTTTTTAGTGAATCCATTTTGAATATACCTTGCAATCATTATAGCCATGGGATCACGTCTTTGATACAGTCTGTTGCACCCTCTCTATGTTTCCTTTCTATTTGCCTACCAAATGCATTTACTTGAAGTTTATCTTATCTACTACCTTCTCTGTACATGGATTAAATGTGCTAGATTGAAATTTTTTCCTTATTTGGCTACTGACCTGAGGCCTGTGAAAACCAAGATCCGGTGTGGTAGTGACTGCACTGAATTGTTTTTTTTTCCTCTCACTAGCTAAAAGCAAATTGACAAGAACCGTTTCTGGTTGTCCCTTGTGTTACCCCATGCTCCCACACCCTTGCTGCTAATCACTTCCTGTCCTGGGCTCTAATATGTGTTAGCATGTGAAATAGCAAGTGTAGGATTTGGCTAAATGGACTTTAAAGATATTAATTTTTTATCATTAAATCACTTAGTATTCCCTACTAGTGAACCAATAAGGGTCAGTCTAGAGTACCTTAGCATTAAAAGACATTGAATAGTGAATACCTAAAATCTAGAAAAAATTTGTAGCTTTCTATGTTTGATCTTCAGGAATAAAGGACATTAAATATAGTTTCGAAGTCATTGTTGCCTAGCTACCTTACTCTTGTTTTTACTGTGAATATCTTTAGCTAGGAGTAGTGTCTTCTTGAGCAAATAATTGAAAATCAGAAACCAAATATTACAAGCATCCTTATTAATTGGTGTTGAGTAAAATGGGATTTGTAATCTTACTCCAATTGTTGTAAATATTTATCTATTTGCAAATTATGGTTCCAATTAATGATTCATCTCATTAGTTTAAAATCATTAGTCTTTGACATTCTCTATCATTTAAAGTTAATGTTTAAAATGATTTTAATAAACTGTTTTTCTTTCTTAATAGGTACAAGGAAAATGAAAAAGGAAAGCAAAAGGATAACGAAGGTACAAGGAAATAAAAAAGGAAAACAATGAAAATGAAGAAGGATAACAAAGAACAACGAAGCATGAAGATGATAGATTGAAAGATCAAAGTGTTTTTAAACACTTTAAGTGTTTTGTTTGAACACTTCTCCAGGAAATCGTTATTTTTTTCGTTCTTAGGGCACTAATGTTCATTTGGTTTTAAAAAGAATCTTTCCAATTCTTTCAAAGGCTAAAATGAACTTTAGGATCACAACTTACTAGATTTTGTTTCTTGGATTAAAAATTGAACAAAGTATCTCTCACTCGTCTTTTGGTGCTTTAAAATAACTCACATTTTTCTTTGTGGATTTAAAAAGAACAAGTGCAAATGTTGTTTTTTGTGAAGGCTTACTTAAACTAAAGGCATTGAAAAAGGACGTATGCACTTCTCTCGCACTTTATAGCGATCTTGAGAATCAAAAAGCCTTTTTCATGACTTTAGGGTGAGATAAAGCAATCACCTCCACACTTTAATTTGGGTTTAAAATTGAACAAGATCTTGTGCGAGTGTGAGTGGGGGTATTATCACATATATTCTCTCTCTTTGTTGCCATCAAAGATTGATCAAGTAACGGATTTTGTCTTTACTCACTTTTGTTTATCCCAGAGGGCCTGCCTTGGGGAAAAGTACTCACCCAAGGGAATGACTCAACCGATAACACTCTAAAGCCAAGAGTATTTCCAACCGGTATATAAATGTGGGTATTGGAGTAAACGCCAATATCACGCGGTTGATTCTGACAAGATGGGTCCGAAAGGGGACTCTTACCGTATGGGTCAATCTCCACGAATGAAAAGTCCTTATTAAAACCCATGTGGTAGAATTTTCTAAAATCCTTTAATCTATTTGTTGGCACAAGAACAGTCATTTTGAAGCCGCCCCACACTTTTACGGTCTCTAGTAGAAATGGAAAACATGCCATGGGAGTTTCATGGGTGTTGATGCTTGGCTGCCCCGTATAAGTGAGTGTCGTGGAGGGGAGCCAGTGGGGTCAAGCATATAACCATTCACTAATAATAAGCATAGCTAGACTTGTCCAAGTGGGGATCCAACAAATACTATCTTTCACATCCATAGGGTTGTACTTATTCTTATTTGAAAACACAGTGCTTTGATCAAAAACATTTGAAAACAAACATTCAACATGATCCTCAAAATTTCAAACCCTTTAGGAGGAAAAACCATTGATCAAATTCTCGTGTTATTGCTTGCCCTTGGGATTAAATCCTTAGAGGTTTCTAAACACTTGAGTTTACATCTCAATTTTCCCACTAAAGTTAAACAATAGGTAACCCTTGCCTTAATTTCATCAAAGTTTCACATAATATACTTTGTGAAATGAGACGAAGTTGAGACATTGGAAATTCAGTTAGAAAGCTAACCAAGAAGTGTTTGTTGTAAAAAGAATCCATTAAGAAAAGATTAAAAACAATTGGACCCCACACATGTGTCTCCAATGATTTCACACAAAGTCAAGATCAAGGAACCAAAGGTGAAAGCCCTTAGTCTGAAAGTCCATCAAGAACATCTCTATGTTATACGAAGTCAAAGAAAGACTGATTTTCAAATTTTACAAAAAGGCTTCAAGGAACAATCCCAGTTTGTATTCATTCTATTACTACCAAAACCCAAATCTTTTCAAAGAGTTTGAACATCTTGTTTAGAGAAAAGCTTGTTCTTCAATACCTAGGTCTAGGCAAACAAAGTGTCTTTTTTAGGTTCATCTTAGGATCAAAGCAAATCAAAACCTTTTTCATACATCCTTCAAACCATCAAAATGAACATCATCTCACAAATCACCTTTTGGAAAATCTTGAAATCATCCTTAATGCTAGGTTTTTTGGGAAAATCAAAATCATCAAAGTCCTTGAGACTAAATCCTTGAAAACATTATCAAAATCACCTTTGGCTAGGTATGTGTAGATGTATCCTTTTGCATATGCTTAGTCAAAAGTTATCAAAACCATCTCGTTTAGCTTAGTATATGTAGATGAATCCTTCTTCATATGATTAGTGAAACTATCATCTTGTTTGGATAGGTGTAGGTAGATGCATCCTTCTCCCCGCACATATACAAATTATCATCCTTTGATCAAATCTATCCCTTAGATAATCATCCAAACATCTTAGGGTCTATTTGTTTAAAATCAAAATCAAAATCAAAATCAATCAAGGACAAATCCCAAAGGTAATATCAAAATCAAAATCTGAAACATATCGGAAAGTTCCAAAAGCCTAATATATCCTTCAAGATTTACCAAAAGATCATAACATCCGCATCACCCATCTTTTGCATCATCATCATATCACCTTTTGATCCTCAAGATATCCTAAAATTTTCCACTTTGAGAGATAAAATAAAGATCAATCCAAAGAATCAAGAGATTCATCTCCCATTCTTAAAAATTGATCCTTGTTTTATGGTTCAAACTAGATCTCAATACAAGAAGAGCATGGAAGCTAACAAAGAAAAACCCGCTTCAAGTGATTTAAGTCAAACTACTCCTGAAATGAATCCCATTGGGTCTGGAAACCTCACAATTAACCTTCTGACATCATTGCAAAATCTACAAGAGGAAAACCAAGGAGAGGATCTTACCTCTAGAATGTCTCACGAAGAAATAACAAAAATGCTCCAAAATCTGGATAACCATAAAATCATCAACATCATGATGAAACTTAACCCTTCGTTATACATGCTCGAGCTAGAATAACAAGGGGTCAAGTTACTTTCGAATTTCAATGTGATTACCATAGTGGAGACATCATTTCCTCCACTCATCCACCATTCCCATCTCATCTACACCCCCATCCCAAAACATCATGCAAAACATTCCGCAGATCACGTCACCGTTTGCTCCAACACAACCCAATATTAATAAGGGAAATGCATTTCTCAATGCTATTCAAACACACCCCCTTGTTAATAATCAAAACTTGGATGCAAACACCACCTTGGAACACAACATACCTAAAAACCCATTACATAAAAATGTTCCTCTCACCTTCTATTATGATCCATCATCATCATTCTTCCACGCAACACCTCAAACTTCTCTCCTCACAAATTCGCAAGAGGAAGGAGACATGTTTGGACCAAGGGGGCATCTTCTTTGTTTCCACCACTTCCACCATTTCCATCATCATCTACACCACTCCTTGGCTTAGGGCTTCCCCCTTTACCAAGTATCAATCAAAACAACATCCCAAATATCAACTAAAGCATTATGTCAAATTCTCAAAACTTGTTGTAGACATTGCAACAACAAATGACAAACACACAAGAAATTGCAACATCATCAAACACCCCCATAACATCACAAAGCATGGTCTCTCAAGGGACAATCACATCAATGACACCTCTTATCACTCAAACCACCACACCAACAACACCATCCACCAATCAAATAATCAACATGACATCACCATTCACCACCACCACAAATGCCATCCCAAATCCACCACCAACCCCACCACCACCAATGTCCACCACATCAAGTCAATACAATGCAACATTGCAAGCTTCTTTTCAAAGAGGATTTCAACAACTGCAGAAATAAAAAGCCATACAAGCTGCCCAAGCTGCACAAGCTGCATTACAAGCACAACAAGCCATCCAAGCCCAAGCTTTATTACAACAACAACAACAACAACAAGATGCTCAAGCTACACAAGCTGCACAAGCATTGCAAGCACAAAAGTCCACTCAAGCAAAACTTCTATTGTAACAACAAGCAGCAGAAGCACAAGCCGCATAAGCATAAGCTCAATATCAGGCACAAAAAGCCCAATATCAAGCACAAATCCTGGCACAAAGACAAGTAGTGCAATTGCAAGCATATCAGCAGGACATAAAGCAATATCAAGAGAAGCAAGAAGCAGCAGAATTGGCAGCCCAACAACAAGTGTTGTTGGAACAACAACAAGCATTGTTGGAATAGAAACAAGTGCAACAACAAGCACAAATCTTAGGGCAACAACAACAAGATAAAAAACAAGCATATTTCATACAAAAATAGGTGGAAACCTACCTAGCTCGACAGAACATACATATACCATTGAACAACACATCAAACAACTCACAGACCAACCCACCCATCCAACCCATAATCAAAATACCCCAAAACACTTTCATCCCACCCCCTGATCCACAAAATGATGTAAATGACACAAATCAGGTTGCTCTTGCAACAAGTGCTTGATCTTCAATCAGGGTGAACAACCAAAACACCAAGCAGGTTGTGTATGTATCCATTCAACAGGAGCCTAGTGATGAAACCATTCCCCAAGGGATTTGAAATCCCTAAATTTTACAAATATCAAGGGATGAGAAACCCTAAAGATCACATCAGGGAATTCTAGGTTCATTTCATGGAAGTCGCATACGATGATACTTATCTAATGTGACTATTTCCTAGGAGTCTGGCAGGCCATGCTATGGAATGGTTCTCTTGCTTACCTTCAGGCATTATAACATTTCAAGAAATTATAGACCCATTCATTAAGAACTATGCATGCAACATTGCAATGGATGTTAGTCTAGAAGAACTCTCAGCTCTGAAATAAGGAAAGGGTGAATCTTTCGCTTCATTCCTACAACGATAGTGATCCAAGGCCAATCAAAGCAAGTGGAACATGTGAGAAGAAAAACAAGTTTGCACCATCATAGTCAACCCAGAAGGCTGCTTGGCATTTCATCTCAAGGTTTAGGGCATCACCACATATGATCAATTGATCCCTAAGGCACTCAGCATCAAAAGAGCCCTTATGAGTCAACCCGCGGAATCAACATCATACCTCAAACAACAAAACAACTGCCCACAATCCAATTACAATGATAAACCTCACACATGGGCAAGGAACAAAAACATTACTAATGATGGTGTCGTCGATGCCAAGGTGGTCATTAGTGCTCCTCGCCAACATACACCCACACCACAAATCCAATCACAACACCGAAACACTCATCACATAACACAACAACCAAACCACAATCCAACAATCAATAATCTCAATGAGAAAAGAGGACCACCCCAACGCAAGAGTTATCCCAAGAGAAAATACACCACTTTGGGGGAACCACTTGAGGACATAATGAAAAATTTAATAGATGAAAAACTCATCTAGGCTCCTACATTTGAGAATTATCAAGAACTGGATGTCAAACCTCCTTGGTATAATGATAATAAACTTTACGAATTCCATAAAATCAAAGGTGATACCACAAACAGTTGCATGAGATTGAAAAACATCATTCAAGATCTCATCGATAAAATAATTATAAACATGGAACAGCCTAAAGGAAATCAGGATCTTAAGATATATATGAATCTGATGCCGAATCATGGTAACAAAGTGAATAAAAATGATAAAGGGAAAGGCACCCACTCAAACATAAATCATGTGTATGAAACAGTCGTCACCTCCCTAGATGAAAACTGTGTGGTCATTACTATCAAGGGCGCCTATGCCGAAGATTGTGGAGTCACCACAAGAGGTAGAAAAGTAACCATCGCAGGATCATCCCAGCCAAACAAAGTCCCTGCATCCAGACCTGTCCATAATGGTTATAATGTCCTAGATCAACTTAAGAGAATGCCATCGCAAATCTCCATCATGGAGTTACTAAAAATCTCATCTACCCATATGAAAATTCTTGAAGAAGCATTGGCCTCATCCACTGTCCTCGCAGATCTTGATGCAGAGCAATTCTAAGCTATGGTCGGAAATATCATTACACCTAATATTCTTACATTCTCTGACCAAGATTTCCCCACCCAACCATCTCACAACTGTGCACTTCACTTGGAATCCATAGTACATAAGAGAAAAATCAAAAGGGTCTTGGTGGATGGGGGTACGGGTTTGAACATCTATTCTCTCAGCCTCATCAAGCAGTTGAAAATATTAGAAGATTCTATTGACAAAGGGAAGGGTATCACAATAAGAGAATATGCTGACCAAGAAAGAGTGTCTCAGGGCACAATCAAACTCCCTATTCAAGTAGGGCCCACCATCATGGAAACCACTTGTTAGGTCTTGTACCTTGACTTGCCATATAACATCCTCCTAGGACGTCCATGGATCCATGTGATGAAAGCAGTAGCATCAACCTTCCACCAATGTGTGAGATTTACACATAATGGAAAAGAAGTTACCATCCATGGAGATCCCGAACCTTTCTCATATTGCAAAAATCTTGAAGCAAAGTATTACAAAATCCCCCAAGTACCAAAAAATGATGAGGGCCCATCCACACAATACATCAACCCTGCCACTCTCGCATCCACTTCTGTGACAGAGACACCCACCACTCCCACCGTTCCCACCATCTCTCACATCAAGCTCATCATCTAGGATGATGGTTGTGGAAGCTACAAGCTCCCTAATAATGATTTTTTGGTAGGAGAGTTACCACAATCTCCTAGCTCATGGGGATGTCCACAAGAAAATCAAGCTTCCACATCACAAACATCTCCTGAAGACTATCCTGAATTCACAAGCTGGGGAGACCTTGGCTAGGAGGTTATTGAGGAAGGTCCATCACATATTCTATATCAAGATGAAAGACTAGTACCATATTTACCAATGGATAATGGAAGCAAGGGTCTGCAAATGATGCGCACAATGGGCTACGATAGAAATCAAATACTGGGAAAAAATGACAATGGGCTCATAATACCTATCATGCCAGAGACGTGACCGATAAAAAACCTTGGCCTTGGATGTACCCCTCCAAGTATAACCATACATGGCTGAATTACTTCGGTTAGAATGGCTAATATACCTCCTCAGCCAACCGTAGCAGAAGTACGCTTACCAATATCCACAAGTAGAGACATACATAACTTTATAACTAACATTTATAATAGTAGTGATGACGAGGATAGCATGACCAATCTACCTAGGTTATTTGAGGATACCACCCTTTGCATGATTAGCATCCTCTCCTTTAAATCAAATCACCAAGATCATGAAATCTACTTAGTATACCCCCAACTAATCGACTATGACCAACGAGGACCACTGGTTCTTGATACATTTGAAAATGATGAGGCACTCTTAGAATTCATGGGACTGCAGGATAACATTCTGGATGGAGATCACAAAGCAAGGTTTATAATGGAGTTGGACACACATGTCTATTATGGGGAAATGATTGAATCCTTTAGTCGCAAAAGTGAGAAATTAAGAATAATATCCAAGTCCTTGAGTGAAAACCACACTATAGCACTCTCTGACAAGAAAAAAGTAAAAAGAAAGGACGCATCCAATGGTGAAAACCTCTCTGAGGCGCCTGAGGATGGGGGATTCAATCTTCCTTCAAGAGCTATTCATCAGGAAAAGTCAGCAGTCTTGGCCGAAAAATGCAATCTAATCAATAGGTAGGAATAGAGGCAACCCCACATATCACATTCTACGCAGAATCACTACTATCAGAAGAGCAAGAACTCCTAGTATCATTCCTAAGGGAAAGACAAATAAACTTCGCATGGAGTTATGCTGACATGCCAGGACTTGATCCAAAGACTATGGTTCACCACTTAGTAGTGTATCTAGAAGCAAAACCTGTCAGACAAAAGCTTCAAAAAATACACCCTTAGATCACCTTATTGGTCAAAATGGAGCTAAAAAAGCTACTATATGTAGGATTCATACGAGCAATAGATTCTCTAGAATGGGTATCAAACTTGGTACCTATTTCAAAGCCTGACGGAGCCATTAGAATCTATACAGACTTCAAATATTTGAACATGGCATGCTTAAAAGATGACTTCCCTCTTCCCAACATTGACATGATAGTAGACATGACAACGAGACATGAGATGTTGTCACTAATGGATGGATTCTCAGGGTACAATCATATCATGATACCAAAAGAGGATCAACATAAGACAACCTTCACTTGTCCATGGGGGACTTACTACTGGAACATGATGCCATTCAGCCTAAAGAATGCAAGAGCAACATATCAAAGGGCCACAACATTGATATTCCACGACATGATCCATAAGACAGTTGACGACTATGTCAACGACATTCTAGCCAAGTCAAGAAAAAGAAAATATCGCATAGCAACCCTAAGTGCCATCTTTGATAGACTGGAAGAATACAAAGTCAGACTAAATCCCAAGAAGTGTGTCTTCGATGTACAATTAGGTAAATTGCTAGGATACATAGTGTCAATGTGAGGCATCGAGGTGGATCCAGCAAAAGTAAAAGCAATCCTTGAGATGGAGGCACCAAAAACATTAAAGCAACTGAGAGGTCTCCAAGGCAGACTTCAATCCATTCAAAGATTTATAGCACAATTGGCGGATAAGTAGAACCAATATTCTCACCTACTCCACAAGGGGGTAGCATACAAATGGGATACCAAGTGCGAAGAGGCATTCAACAAAATCAAGGAATACCTACTGACACTACCAGTGTTAATGCCACCCATCCCAAAAAAAACCATTGATCCTATACATATCAGCAACAACAACAACCCTTGAAGCTCTCCTAGCTCAGCATGATGAAAATAGAATGGAAAGGGCTATCTACTATATCAGTAGGAGAATGGTTGGTCATGAGCTAAACTATTCATTCATCGAGAAAGCATGCCTCACAGTAGTGTTTGCATCACAAAAATTCAGACATTACATGTTGGCACACAAGATAAAGCTCATCGCCAAAATTGACCCTCTCAAATATCTACTATCAAAGGCAATGCTCACAAGAAGAATGGAAAAATGGGTGATGATATTATCAGAGTACGACATCAAATATGTGGAGAGGAAAGCAATCAAGGGCCAAGTCATCATAGATCAACTAGCAGAAGCACCAATCTATTTTGAGAACCCTCTTGTCTTAGAGTTTCTAGATGAATCCATTTTTAACCTCAATGTAGCTGACCATTGGAAACTATACTTCGATGGCTCATACACACAACATGGATTAGGGGCTAGTGTCTTCTTCATCACCCCACAAGGGGATTGCATACCAAGGTCATACAAACTGGCATTTCCCTGCACTAATAACATTGCAAAATACGAGGCTTTAACCATAGGTCTTATAATAGCAGTGCAGTGGAACATCATGGCTCTCAAAGTCTATGGAGACTCCCAATTGATTATAAATCAAGTCAATGATGAATATCAGACCAAGGACAACAAACTCACTCGATGCAAGAAATTGGTGGAGACTCTAAAGGAATCCTTCATTGAAATCACATTTGAGTAGATTCCTAGAGCCAACAACAGAGCAGCAGATGCCATGGCAACAATTGGGTCCCTATTAGACATCCCCAACAATGTTCCAAAATATGAATTTATGATAGAGTAGCTTTTTGTCCCTACATTTGAGGTACCAGAATCAGAACTCATGTGTGAAATCATTGGTCTTGGTGATCCTTGGTACCATGACATCTATACATACCTTCGCATAGGAGCCACACCTACTGATTTACCCTCAAACCTAAAGTGAATCTTCATAAAAAAGGAATCTAGATTCATCATCCTAGGAGATACTCTATACCGTAGGTGCATAAAAGGAACCCTACTACATTGTTTAAATGTTGAGGAGGCATTAACCACTCTAACTGAAGTTCATAATGGTATTTGTGGTTCACACTCGAGTGGAATGACCATAGCCAAGAAACGGCTGAGGATGGGGTATTATTGGCCCACAATGGAAAGAGAAGCACATGATCATGCTAGAAACCCCTTTTCATAGTGGGGCTTTGATCTCATTGGAAAGATAACTTCGACCTCATCTAATGGCCAAAAATTCATCATAACGGCAATGAAGTACTTCACTAAGTGGGTGGAGGCCATACCCATGATGTACATAACTAGGAAGAAGATTTCAAAATTCATTCTGAACTATCTCATATGTTGCTATGGTGTTCCACAAGCCATTATCTTAGATAAAGGGACACCGTTCAAGAATCAAGATGTTCATGACTTGTGCGAGAAATTCAAAATCCAACATCGCTTCTCCACCCCATACTACCCCCAAGGCAATGGCCAAGTAGAAGCTACAAAGAAAACCATTTTGAAAATCCTCAAAAAAATAGTCAATGATGTAGGTCGTGACTGGAATTTGTAGCTTAATCTCACCCTCTAGGCCTATTGAACTAGCATCCACATACCCACTAACACCACCCCCTTCTCCTTGGTCTACGGATCAGAAGTGATACTCCCCATCGAGATCGAGCTCCCATCCCTCAGGATATCACTGTGAAACCTCATCATGGATGAAGAATACTGGGTATCAAGACTAAATGAGCTAGAGCTATTAGATGAGAGACGTATAGATGCTTTGAATCATTTGTAAGTCTATCAGAATAGACTCAAAAGTAGCTACAATAAGAAAATCAAAAGTAGGACATTCCAAGTCGGAGAATTGGTATTAGAAGAAAAATCAAAAGAATGTCCCAAACCCAAGCACCAAAGGCAAGTTTGAACCCAATTGGTTGGGACCATTCATCATCACAACAAGTTACAAATCAGGGGCATATCAGTTATCAACACCCAAAGGGGAACCACTGCAGGAGCCAATGAATAGCTCCCATCTCAAAAAGTTTTATGCCTAAATCTTTCAAGGTATAGAACCAAAAAGTCAAAAAAAAAAAAAAGTCCTTAAAAATGGTTACTTCGGTGAAAACTTGGCAAACAGGCATCTTGGTGACAACAAAAAAAATAAAAAAAGCAAGAAATCCAAAAAAATCAAAAAAAGGATCAAAAAAATATTAAAGAAAAAAAATCATCCTCTAGTGAAAACCACTTCGGTGGCACTTTGGGGAAGTACCTTGGTGAAAACCTGGCAAATAGGCACCTTGCGTAAATAAGCACTTTCCATCCACTAGGATCTTTATGGCTTGTTCGACATCATCCCTCCATTTTTCTTCCATCATCCATCGCATTCAGGTCTCCATCCATCACTCATCCACTCGCATCTGCACCATAGCTTGGTCCTATTTTCATATCGTGATTCCTCCTAGTACTACTCAGCCCATCCTCAAGGTCGGTTTGTCCTGCCTTTATCGAAGTAGTCTATTATATCATGCTGGGGGCATGTTCTCTCTGGATTAGATTCGTGTATATTCTTAAAGTCCTAAATATCAAAAAATCCAAAAATATTAGAAAATTAGAAAATCCAAAAACATCAAAAAATTAGAAAATCCAAAAACATTCAAAACATATCAAAATCCAAAAACAGGTCAAAAAGTCATTCAAAAAGTCAAAAATAGAGTCAAACTACATCGTCTCTGAGCTTGAACATAGGCAAGGTTGATCTTTGATCATCCCCTGAGACATTTAGGTCAGTCTTATAGGAGTTTGTCATAATAACTGACATCTCATCATGTATATCTCCATCTGTAAATCGGTCAAGTCATCAGTCGAACTACATAATCTCTGCATGTATAATGTAGGCAAGGCTAATCTATTGATCAGGCCCTGAGGCCCCTAGGATAGGTTGTTAGGGTAGTCTCTTGGTCAAAATTTTAGAAAAATCCCAAAAACATTTGAAAAATAAAAAATCAAAACATTTGTAAAACCTCAAAAAATACCAAAAACAGCCTCAAAACATTGCAAAACATCCAAATATTTAAAAAAAATCCATCCATCTCATCTCGCTTGCACCCGCAATAAACACCACTCATAATAAACTGATCATCATCCTCAACCTTTGGTGAAATAATTAGAAACAAGTCTAGCAGATTAAAAGTAAAACTCCAAACGTCAAGTCTCAAGTCTAAGTCAGTACGTAAACAAGTTGGTCAATTCTTTGTGTCGATAGTCCATCATCCAAATAGTCCCATATCAATCATCTGATAACATCATGTCCTAGGATGAATCCTTCCCACAAGGGGCATTATTTATCAGAAAGAACACTTTGGATAAACGAAATGATGTGCCGCCATCCACTAACATGTCCTAGGATGTATCCTTCCTACAATGGGCATTATCTTTTCGCAAGAAATTTTGGTTCCTATCCTTAAAAACACATTCCCTTTTGGTTAGCAGTATTGAAGAACATCAACTTTTTTGTGTGCTTTATCTTTGTCTTTTGACTTATCTTATTGCACTCAGTCCAAGAACCTCTCGATGATATTCGAATGAAGGATTTAGAGAGATAGTAATGGGGCAACGATCATTATTCTTTTTCCTGTTGTGCTTGTTGGACATTCCTGTAAAATAATTGGGAGAATACTTTCTTTGTTAGATATGTGTAGAGGATGTTTTGGAAAGCTTGTTGACTATTGCATTGATAGGTTATACCTTTCTGTGTTTTGGTCTGACATGTTTGAAACTTCTAAAGTGCATCCTAGCAAGGTTTATGTATGTCAGGTGTGAACAAGAATACTCCTATCTATTTTTCGAGTCAAAGTCCATCACACTAAGTACAAAGCAATCCTGGTCCTTTATACCTTGATGCATCGTGCTTATGCATGTTATCAAACATAAGGTAAGTGACCTTTTTAAAATCCCAATCCTTGATAAGCAAATCATCCTTTTCTCATCATCATCTCTCATAAAGTTGGCTTGTTGGATCCTCTTGTCATCATCTAATGTTTTCTTTTCCACACTAACATCACAGCATGAATCATTAATCATCATCACCAGTGCATCCATCCTGCATCCATAAACCATTAGTATTATGCATATCATATCACATGCATAATCATCATCATAATATAGATTTGTTAGTCTAAGCATCTTATAAATCATCACATTTTCATAAATCATACATTTGCATAATCACAACATATCATCATTATAATATAGATCTATTAGTCTAAGCATCTTAAAATCATCTCATTTGCATCATCATCCATAACCATCCATTTTTTAACCTCTTTATTGTGAGATAGACCCTCAGATTGAATCTTTTCGCTCGATCTCTCGAAGAGGAAATATACTAGTGTACTTCTTTCCACTAGGGCATCCAAAAAAAATAAAATAAATAAATTTGAATTTTGATCGCGACAGGTTTATTCTTTGAACCAACGCAACAATTACATTAATTCAAAGAGGGGAAAAATGTAGACATGCAAAATATGCATACATGTCAATCCAATGGTTTAATCAAATAACCTTCATTTAATCAAATCTAACATTTCATCCTTCAAATTAAATAAATCCACTTCATCATTACATCATTTAAATAAATCAATTCAATCCTAACACTTCATTAATTAACCTTTATCTTGCATCATCCCTTTAATTAAATAAATGAAACATTCATTTAATTAAATCCTAAATTCATATTTCTCCCCTTTTGATTTAAATAAATCAAAATATTCAAGTCAGAGGGGTCAAACTCACCTAATCATCATTAAGCTAATCTAATCCTAATTAGCCTAACCTAACCACCCATCACATCCTCTAGATATTCCCACTTGGACAAATAAATCAATTTATTAATTTATTTAAGTCCTTATTTTCTTTCAACTTGGCATAAAAAAATAGAATATTCCCTCGAGTTTGAAAAAGATGACAAGTTGACTTGTCCCCTCCAACATTACATTAACTTCTCATTTTCATGTCCCCCTCTCAACATTTATTTCACAAATTTGAATTTGAAACTCCCTCTCTTGGGCACATTTTCCAAATCTTGCACATCCCTCAACCTATGGCAAGTTGACAAGTGGCCTCTTTTCATTGGTCTATTTTTAGTCCCACATTCATCCATTTGGCCATTCCCTCACCAAAATATTCTATAAATAGAGGGCTTAATCTTCATCAAATCATCTACATCTTCATGCAAAGTTACTCTCTTGAATTGAGAACTAATTTTTCTCTTCATCTCCATTTCATCTCATCATTTAAGTTTTTGAGCAAGGATTGGGAAAGGGTCATTTGCACATTTGACACCAATCCAATATGGAATAGGTATATGTTATGCTTTTAAAATGTCTCTAGATTTCTCTTGTTATTTGTTGCATTTTGAAGCATTTACATGGTATTTCATAGGAGTATTTTTGAGGAATTTGTAGGTACTAACCCATGCATGAAGTTTAGTGTTTGCAGATTTTAATGGATGCTCACAAGTATAAAGGGAAATTTCCTATTAAATGTTTTTCTTGCAATAAGATAGGTCATTTTGCATCAAGGAGTCTGAAAAGAGTTCCTCAACCAGGACCTAATAATCCTAGATTCCAAAGAAAGTGTGACAGATGATGAATTTGATAAAGGGAATCCAAGTGAAGATGAATGGGTATTTATTGCTATCAAGGAAAATGATCCAACCCCTATTGAATCTGTTAGATGCTAAAATGTGGAGAAAGCTCTAGCTACTCAAGTTGAAGAGAAATATGAATGGGTGAATGACAGTGGATGCTCTCATCACATGATAGGTGACAAAGAAAAATTTGTGAGCTTGGAAAAGTATGATGGTGGTGTTGTAAGGGTATGTGTAGGATCATGATGGGCCAAAAAGTGACAATATGATGGCTATGTGCAAGGTATGTGGCTGATAATTTTTTTTACCCAAAATTGATGAAACAAAAAGGGTTTTTAAAGGAGATTCTCAGCTTTCCACTAATATAAATTATTCTTGACTTTGAATTTAATAAATTATTATTATTCATTTTCTATTTGAATTGAGAATAAGTCCTAATTGATAATCTGATTGAAAAACATCTATATCTTTGAAACAGTATCACATTTTTTGAATCTGAAATATGTGTCACATTCTATGCTTTCCATACTATAGGATTAAAAAATATGAATTTCATGAAGTTTTGACCAAGTTAAGGTGGTCAGACATACAAGTTTTTTATATTTTTTAAAAATTGTAAAAAAAATTCATAATTAATTAGTTACTTGGAAAAAAATTACAAAAAAATATGCGTCACATCGGGACATGAGTCCTCTATTTATATTTAAAATATTATAAGAGAATATTATCATTTAATTGTGGTTAGGGTGGTTAGACAGACACCTATTTCTTATTTTTTCCCTAAAATTTAAGTACTACTGCATTGAAATTTCAAACTTTCATGAAATAGATTTTAAAAAAACAAAACCTAGTAGTTTAGAAACTACATTCAATTTGCTACATATTCTATTCTTACATATTTTTGAAATAATATAGATAACTTATTCAAATTTTTACATCAAGTTTCCTAACTTTTATTTTTCTGAATTTTTTGCCACTTAAGGGCCTATTTTTTCCATGTTGATCCTGCACATACCCATAAGATTTGGTGATGACAAAGCTAGTGTAATTTGTGGTAGAGGATGTATTTCTCTTGATGGTAAAAATAATACTAATGATGTTCTTTATGTGGAAGGTCTGAAGCATAATCTTCTAAGTGTTGGATAGATGGTTGACAAGGGATACAATCTTCCATTCAAGGATGGAAAGTGCATAATATTAGGGAATTCTAGAAATGTGATTGCTTTAGATACAAAAACAAAAGGTAACATCTTTCACCCATATGCTATTGGTAAGAGTTGTTTGATTACTTAAGTTGATGAAAGTTGGTTGTGGCATAGGAGAATGTGTCATGTACATTTTAACAATATTATCAAGATAAGTTCTACTTAGGCAGTGAGAGATCTTCCTAAGTTGGTAAAGCCTACTAGTACTATATGCAAGGAATGTTAGTTAGGGAAGCAAACTAGAATTTCATTTCGGAGCAAACAAAATTGTTGAAATCAAGTGTTGAAGCTTCTTCATACTGATTTGTGTGTTCCTTCTAGATTCAAAAGTTTACAAGGAGACAGGTACTTCATGTTACTTATTGATGATTACTCTAGATTGAAGTGGGTTACTTTCTTAAGGGAGAAATCTAAAGCTCTAGAGAAATTCAAGATTTTTAAGGCTATGGTTGAGATAGAGATATGTATGAAGATTAAATTTTTGAGATTAGATAGAGGTGGTGAATTCACTTCACGTGAGTTTAATTATTTTTCTGAAGTGCATGGGATAAAGAGACAATTATCTTCCCCGTGGACCCCTCAACAAAATGGAGTTGTTGAAAGGAAGAACAAGACAGTTCAAGATGCTGCTAGGACTATGATACTGGAAGGAAATGTTCCTCATATCTAGATTGGAGAGAAGTTGTGAGTACTGCTATTTACATTCTCAACCAAGTACAAGTCAAAGGTGATACTTGTAAGACCCCTTTTGAGCTATGGTTTGGTCACAAGCCTACTATTAGATATTTCAAAATATTTGGGAGTAAATGCTTTATCATAAGAGATGAAGATATAGGAAATTTTGATGCTAGAAGTGATGAAGGAATCTTTCTTTGTTATTCTACTAAGAGTAAGGCCTATTGGTGCTACAACAAGAGATTGAGGAAAGTAGTTGAAAGTGAAAATGTCAATGTTGATGAAGATATAGCTAGACCATCCAGGACCTATGGATATGATTTAGATGATTAGAATAATAGTTTAGTCATAGGAAAGAAAGTTCAAACTCAAAATCAAGTTTAGATCATTATGGTGAATCGAGAAAATCAAGAAGGAACTAGTGAAAGTGTAGAAGAGAGATCACAAGAGCCAGAAGTTCAAAAACATCCTAAGACTCCAAGGTATGTAAGACTAAATTATTCAGAAGATTAGATTATAGGTGATAAGAACAAAGGTGTTCAAACTAGGAGAAAAATTGTAGAAGAATACTATTTGATTTCAAAGACTGGGCCTAATAGTGTCAATGAAGCATGCAAAGATGAATATTGGGTGGAAGCAATGAAAGAATAACTGCAACAAATTGAGAAGAATAATACATGGATTCTTGTTCCTACACCTACGTACAAAAAATTAATTGGAACTAAATGGGTCTATAAACAAGTTGAATGAGCAAGGTGAAGTTGTTAGAAACAAAGAAAAACTTGTGTGCAAAGGATATTCACAGATGGAAGGAATTGACTTTGAAGAAACCTTTGCCCCTATTGCTAGGATTGAAGCTGTGAGACTATCTCTTGCTTATGTTGCTTACAAAAACTACAAGGTTTATCAGATGGATTTCAAGTCAACATTCCTAAATGGAAAATTGGAAGAAGTATATGTTGAGCACCTGTTGGATTTCAATTGACTGATCAAGGAGATATGGTTTGTCAATTGAAGAAAGGGTATGTGCAGGATCATCATAGAAAAAATAGGCCCTTAAGTGGCAAAAAATTCAGAAAAATCAGAGTTAGGAAACTTGACATAAAAATTTGAATAAGTCATCTATATTATTTCAAAAATATGTAATAATAGAATATGTAGCAAATTGAATGTAGTTTCTAAACTACTAAGTTTAAAAAAAAAAAAAAAATCTATTTGATGAAATTTTGAAATTTCAATGCAGTACTTAAATTTCAGGGAAAAAATAAGAAGTAGGTGTCTGTCTAACCACCCTAACCACAATAAAATGATAATAATTTTTTTATAAGATTTTATATATAAGTAGATGACTCATGTCCAGATGTGATGCATATTTTTTTGTAATTTTTTTCCAAGTAAATAATTAATTATGAATTTTTTATTGCAAGTTTTAAAAAATATAAAAAATTTGTATGTCTGACCACCTTAACTTGGTCAAAACTTCATGAAATTCAATTTTTCATTTTTTAATCCCATAGTATGTGAAGCATAGAATGTGAATCATGTTTTGGATTCAAAAAATGTGATACCATTTGAAAGCTATAGATTTTTTTCAATCAGCCTATCAATCGGGATTTTAATCATAATTCATATAGAAACTTAATAATAATTATTTATTAAACTCAAAGTAAAGAATAATTTATATTTGTGGAAAGCTGAGAATATCCTTTAAAAACCCTTTTCATTTCATCAAATTTGGGTTAAAAATTTTTCATTAGCCACATACCCATCATATTGCCACTTTTTGGCCCATCATGATCCTACACATACCCAAGCATTGTATGGACTTAAGAAAGCCCCAAGAGAATGGTATGCCAGATTGGAAAAATATTTGTTGAAGCTTGGATTCAATAAAGGTACTATTGATTGTAATCTATATTTCAAGATTGATCATAATAAAGATTTGATTGTTGAAGTCTTTGTTGATGATATCATTTTTGAAGGAGATGATGGTTTGTGCATGAAGTTTTCTGATGAGATACAAAATAAGTTTGAGATGTATATGATTGGTGAGATGAAATTATTTTTGGGATTACAAATTACTTGGCTAGATAAAGGGATCTTTATATCCCAGTCCAAGTATGTGAAGGAATTGCTAAAGAAGTTTGGTATGGAAGATTCAAAGCCAGTTGGTACACCTATGGTGACTGTATGCAAGTTGATACAAGATGATGATTCTTTGAAAGAAAATTAGACTAGATACAGATTGATGATTGGTGGATTGCTTTATTTGACTCAAACTAGACTTGATATCAAGAATTTTATATGCATTGTTGCAAGATTTCAAACTAATCCTAAGGAATCTCATGTGACTATTATGAAGAGGATTTTCAAATACTTGAAGGGGATAGTTGATTTTTCCCTATGGTATCCTAAATATGATGATCTTACTTTGAGTGCCTTTACGGATGTTGATTAGGCAGGTGATGTGGATGACAAAAAGAGTACTAGTGGTGGTGTATTTTTCTTGGGTAAGAAGTTGACTTCATGGTTAAGTAAGAAGCAGAATGCCATTTATTTATTTACTATAGAGGAAGAATAGATTGTTGTTGCTAATAATTGTACTTAGGTATTATGGATGAAGCAGATGTTGAAAGATATGAGAGTTGTGTATGATGAACCTATTGCTAGATTCTATGATAATTCAAGTGTAATTAACATTTCTAAGAATCTGGTGTTGCATTCAAAGAACAAGCATATATCTATCAAGTTTCACTTTTTGAGAGAGAAGGTGAGTGAAAAGGAAGTTAGATTGGAGTATGTGCCTACTAAGGAATAAATCGTAGATATCTTTACCAAACCATTTCCTAAGGATTCTTTTGACTATCTCAGAGGGAAGCTTGGGGTGATTACCCCTCCTAATCAGAACTAAGATACATGTACTTGCATCAGTTCATGCATTTCATAGTCATATTGATTCAAATTGATGTTGTGGTGGCTGCTACTTAGGGGGAGTAATCAAATTTTTAGATATGTGGTTCAAAGCTTCTGTGGAGAAAAGATATCTTTTTCATTGATTTCAAAGGGGGAGAAGAGTCATGTGAAAAATTGTGAATTATCTAGGGAGAAGAGTTGTGTAAAAGAATTGAGGAGAAAAGAGTTAGAACCTAAAGGGGAGTAAGTGCTAAAGATAGTTGTGTTGATGGTGTTTTTCACATCATGTGTTGCCATCAATGCAAAAGGGGGAGATTATTGGATGTTGTGGTTGTGTTGTTGATATGTGGTTTTCATTGATGTCAACACTATTGTAATTAATGTCTTAGAAGCTTTATATGTTGAGTATATTGAGAAATTTGTAATGAAATAAGTTGTAGGTTGTTAGTGGTGAAGTAAAGTTCAATCAGTTGGTTAGCTCAGTACGTTGATGATCTGAAGTTTTCGATTAAAGGGTTTCTTGTCATTTATTTCTAATTTATCCATGTTAAGTTTCATAGATCCGTATGAATATTTGATCGAGTTATGAGCAATTGTGTTCAAACAGCCACTTTGTTGCTTTAGTTGGTGTTCTTGTATGAAGATGGTGTGATTCTAGTAAGTTCAGTTGTTGTAGATGCTTCTCTATTAATTCATGATATTTTTGGATGTTTCTAGATTGTTCTCTATTTGTGTTGCATGTCTGTATTGATTGTTGTTCTTGCGATTGGATATTTTCTCTTGTGTGTTCATTTTTTTCATGTTCTTGGCTGACAGGGTGTTGTAGCATGTTGTGGATCTTTGAGGAATAATTTTGAAGGTGTTTCATGTTTGAAGATTTCATTTTGGGTCTCCACTATGTTGTGGCCAACCTTTTTTGATTCACATTGAAAATTATTTATTGTTTTGGGCTAAAATTTTGTATTCATTTTATTATTTTGTTGAGGCTGACATGTAGCGATGTAATTTCTTGTTGCGGATATAAATAAGCGATTTTTTATTCCCTTTGAAGGTGTTCTTGTGTGTGAAATGTGTGAATAATGTCCTAATCATTTGAATGTAGAAGCAGAGTGTGAAGAAGAATGAGAAAAGTGTGAAGAAGTGTTCATGTGCTTAACCAGAACTATAATCAGGCATTAGCAGATGCTCTTTTCTCAGTTCAAAATCTTGTGGATGTATTCCAAATATTTCTATAAGATAGTGAGTCTTCCTTATTGTATTTGAGTAGTTGTGTTCAGACAGCCATTTTGTTGCTTTAGTTCATAATGAGACCCTAGAACACCCTATTGCAATATTTCTTTCCCCTTTCTAAATTGGATTAAGATCTTTAGGGTTTCCTTGAATGAGAGTGAAGAAGATTGTTGTTCTATCTCCCAAGCATAGAACCACAATTTTCCATCTTTCATTTTGGTGAACCTGCATTTAGAACATCTTAATTTTTATTTGGATTTCATTATCATCCTACATCTAGCTTGCATTATCTTTGCATTGCTTAGTTGGCATCTAGGGTTTTCAAATATTGTGTTAGTCAAAATGCATATAGGTTGCATTTTTTGCATCTTGTATCACTAAAAATCATCCGAAATCTGCATTTACATTTAGTTCAGACATCATCCAAACTAAAAATCATAAAAAAGACACTTAAAATTTTCTAAAAATTGTGAAAAAAACACTAACTGGGACTCATACGCTTGTCTAGGTGATTTAGTCCCAGTGTAGATCTGAAACTACCTTTTATAGCACTAAAAACCTTGTTTCTATACTTCTTAGCCTATTGCTAACATATAGTATTAGTCTGAAAAGTTTTAGTAACTTTGATTTTATGCATCTAGGTCAAAAAAATCAATTGAGGGTAATCATTTTTTAAATCATCATCATATATGAAAATGTTCACATTTCTAAAACTTTGCATCATATGGATAAAAGCACTTTTAACTTTTGCATACAAAATGTTTACATTCATAAAGCTTTGCATAAGTTTGATAAAACTACTTTTTATTTTTGGATACACATTCTTTGCATTCTTAAAGCTTTGCATACATTGGATAAAAGTATTGTCATCTTTGGATATACATTGTTTACATTATTGAAGCATTACATGAGATGGTTACAAGTACTTTTCATTCTTAGTCAAACAATGCTAGTATCATACCTATATAGGCATGCTAAGAAAAATTTCATACCCCTCCCTATGAGAATGTTTTAGTGAAAGAGAATACAATAGTGGATAATCATAACAATCATATTCATTCTTCTCCTAACATCTCTCGTAGTTGTCAAGAAGATATTTTTGTGTTAGAAGAACAAATCAATGAGAGTTTTGAGAGTCCTATTTGTTTCTCTCCTTCTACCTCTCTTAGTGGACAAGACATTGATGAAAAATAGGACATAATAATAGGTAATAATGACAACCACATAACACAACAAGAAACCATTGAAACTTCAACTAGTATACATTCATCTCCCAACATCTTCCCCTCTTGTGATAATGTTTTAGAGGATGAAAGTGAAAGTGAGGAAGATATGTTGGTGTTGGATGATCAAATTTTTTTTGCAAGAATGGAAAGAATGAAGGTGTTTTCATTGATGTAAAATGGTCAATTGGTTATTTACTAATTGCATTGTCGTTAGTCTCATGGATACACGTTATTGGTTGTATATGTCAAAGATCTTGAGAAAATTGTATTGAAGGAAGATTACAGGTGTTCAATGGTTTCTCTGGGTTTTTCTTTGATATTCTCTCCCATGTTTGTGTGGCTTAGATATTTTGATCATGATTGTTGGAAGCTACTGTTAGCTCTCAAAAACATAGGTAAAATAGCTCAAGAGGTTGTCAATCTCTTGATATGTTTTAGGGTAACAGACAAGGCCAAATGGTTTAGACCTTCTTCTCTTTAGGTGTTGCTAGACCTAGGCATGCATACCTATAAGAATGAAGCAGACTTAAATGATATGACTTGATTGATTTGATGGATCTATTACGATGGCACAAATGTAATAGATAAATGCTCACAGACTACTCCTACTCCTAATATTAAACTTGAAATGTGAATGTTTTTGAACAAAGATTTAATAGAATTCTAAGATGTGGATGGTGTGACTAGTGCCTACTTCTATTGGGCTAATGGAGTCAAGAGGTAAATAATATTTGTGTCCTATTTCTAGATACAATTCAAATTATTTGGCACTTTTATGTTTATAACTTGTATAAACAAGAAAGAGTGTAATTATCAGATTCTTCTTAATAATCCAAATGTCTTTTTCCAAATTATTGTGATTAATTAGAAGGATTTAATCTTGTCTTGCAGGAACCAGTTAACTAAACCACATAAGAGAAACAAGTGTGCTTTGACAAATTGAAGAATATCCTTGATATTTCAATTTAAATAATCAAGAAGTGACAACCTTGGAGACAACCAAATAATATTTTCAAAGAAATTCAACAAACAATTGACACCATAATTGGATTACCAAATTTATGCATTCTTCTCCATTACATAATTTTAAAAGACTTTACAATGTACAACATGATATTTATTTTGGCAACAGTTCACCCTATCCAACTACCTAACCTACTTATTTCTCCTAAATCTAAAATTCTTTATCTCTTTTGATTTCATTTGACATATATACATTATTTTAGGGTTACAACCTTTCACGACATCCATCTGGTGCAACTCTTCCTTTTGGCACAACTCTTTGTTTAATTTTTCTATGCAAAATAAAATATTTAATTAGTTGCCTTATCGGAAAATTAAATATTTTAATCTTTAATCCTCGTCTTTGTGAAAATTAATTTAATAATAGTCTTACTTCGCTGGAAAAATTCACTTCACTTTTTACTTGTATGTATCTTCAGTATACTCTTCAAGTAAGAATAATTACTCCTTTCATAACCTTCTGGTAAAAATTGATTCATTTTCCTTTTCACATGAAAATATTTTTTAGGTAAAATAATTACCTAATTACATAAAATTATTTTACCTCCCAACACAAGCACTTTAAATATTTGGTAAAAAATGATTACTTTTCAATATTATTGCATATTTTGATTAAAAAAAATAATAATCCCTTATATTTCATACCTTTATTTCATCAAGGAAACCTTAAATATATTCAGCTCGATACTAATGGTTGTTTTTTTCCAATATAATCTCCCCCTAAAATTCACTTGAAGAGATTAATCATCTCGTTTTACCAATCTTCCCTTTTCTTGATAAAATAATTATCTTATACCTCCCTCAATGAAATTCAAAATGATACAATAGTCATGTTTCATTCGATCTTTTATTTGCACTTTAATCATATGTATCGGTCTAACTATAAGCATCGATAAGACTAAACATTATCTTCACCGACATCAATGTATCTCTTGCCGATGAAATTATCCTGTTCTCCTAGAAGACTTCTCATCAGTGTGACAAATAGACTCGGTGAGACTTTATTTCTTTTACCCCAATAGTATATCATTCCCCAATGAAGTTTCTATTAGTGTGACAAATGCAATTAGTATAATTTTAAAAATTCACTTTGATCACCATTCTCTTGCTAATGCATTTAGGATTTTTTGCTCTGGCGTGCTGATTTTAGGGTTTCTTGTGTTTGTCCTCCGAAGATGAGGGGATTTATTTAGGCTAATTACTCTTTGTTTTTAGACACAACACAAGTCAGTTTGAATCTCTTATAGAATCATCCATTGCGGCGCCTTTTCATCACTGGCAGTCTAACTCAACTCGTGATAGACAAGCTTTATGCCCTCAACTGGCTACTCTAGTGAACCAAAGGCAATTTTATGGAGTGCTTCATTCAATCAGTTGGCCCTACTAGCAATGACAATTTTTCAAGAGCATGACAACACGTGTGTCGCCCAAGAAGACTAAAAATGGACACAATCAACCCTTACAATTAGCAGATGTGGTGTATTTGAGAATTTTAGTAGAACCTTTATGTTTCATAGTAATCCTTCATTTTTAAATGCCTCAAATAATTCAGGAAGAAACTCAGGAACCTTCAACAAGCATGTTGTGTTCTACTCACAAAAATGTAAAAGTTGTCCATCATTTCCCTCATAAATGTTTGTCAAGCTAGCCCATGTGAATTTTTTTTTTACTTAAAAGATTAGCTCAATCCACGTGGCCCTTCAATATACATATAGTCACTTGATTTGGTGAAGTGAAAAAAGCGTGACCTCCCAGATGAAATCCATAACCATGTCCAATGCTTCGTATTTTATCCCTCCTTTGTTGCTAGCATTCTACTCGAAATGCTTTATGTTGGTTCTATGAATAAAAGTCTCATAGCAGCGGCGTACCTATTTTTCCTAGAATCTAGGTAAATATTTGAGGAAACCACACATAGTGGGATCTTCCTTGTCCTACGTAAAGAAGAGTTTTGGTATGACTGTTGTGGTGAAGCATGAGGAATATTAGGGTCATCTTTGTTTAAAATGAATTTCTATCCAGACCCTCACAAAAGACTTCATTTTTTATTTTTTGAGCATCTCCATATGCAACCCTAGAATGATTTATTCTCCTTCAGCCCACATTCCCCAATTTTAGCTTTGACCCTCGAGTACATGTTGTCAGATTTTACAAATTTTATCACTTTAAGTCTTGTATATGTCATGGTATCGACTGGGTACTTTCCCTTTCACTAAAATAAATATGTGTTTTTCATGAAGCCCATGAGATTTGACATCTTCTTTTGTTCTATTTCTAGAGCCTCACATCAGCTTTCCATTTCCTAGTAAGGTGGAGGGGTAATTGAAATAGAAATATTTGCAACATGGTGTTTCGTATCAAGAATCAATTCTTATAGCTGACAAACACTGAGTACATGTTTACTATCCATAGTAGTATGATATGTAGTATTCACTTGAGATCCAAATGGTTCATGACTGTATCTTCCTTCTTACATAGTCCCTTGTGACTTATTTCAAAGTTATTCTGATAACATATTCATTGTATCTCTGATAACTAGTTCATTAAGGACACGAAATGCCTTATCCACTAAAATGAGTAATGATTTAATTACTGACATTTCTGCACAGTGACTAAAATAATTCAAGTAGCCTTTCAAACTGCTTTAGGAAACTGATCAAATGATCTCTAAAAACCATCAAATTGTACCAACATGTTTATTTATGTTAAGGGAGCATGTTTGTAGGATGATTTTGCATGAAAATGAACTAATTTCATTTTGTGATTTTCCAAAGTGGGCCCTTTGAATAGATTTTTCAACTAAGCCTTCTGACCATTAAAATCAAATTTCACAATATGAGAACCTAAAATTCATATGAAATTTTAGGCTCTAACAACTACTATATCTAGATTTTTGGCTATTGATTCATTATACAGTGTGAACTTTATGTTCACCAGTTGTGAACTATAGTTTTCTATGTTTCTGGTTGAGGTCTAGGAGAAATATTGTTGGTATGAACTTCTCTTTGTTAAAGTCTTATGACTTGTGGTTCTAGAGTTGAGATATTTTGATTGTATTGAAGATAATTTTGGTATCTAGATGGTTCATGCTTAATTTTTCTGTGTCTTACACTAGTTTGACTGACCTTGTGTTGAACACTATCTTCAGAGCTGATGAAGCATGTTGGATCTACTTGGGTCCTTATGAAGCATGTGTTTGTGTTACCCTCATTCTAATTCCATCCTAGGATGTTTTGGTTCCAATCTAATTTGAATTTAAATTTGGACAAGCAACTTTGGATATGTTTGAAAGTTGAAAATGGTATAAATACAAGATTAGTTAGTGGTGAAATAGAGCATGTAAAGAGGAAAGGGAGATAAGTGCAAAGAAATTGATGTGAGTCATTGAGAGTGTGTGATGTTAATGTGAAAGATCAATGTGAAGCCTAAATATTGAGTTTCTAGATGCAGTGAGCAAAAGGTGTACTCTATCATTCATGCATGTCTACAAGTGGTTGAGAAAATTGTGGTGGATTTCTTTGTTGCATTGAGATTGTATTCTCTATAACATATCTCTTCTATCTTATTTGTATCTCTATGGAAATGAGCCCCTACAGGTTGTTAGCCATGTTGGACAATGAGTCTTGATTCAGATAGTGAGTCCTTGTTTTTCTAGTGAGCCTTATTTTGGTAGTGAGCATTGTTTCTCAGGAAGTGAGCCTATTGTAATCAGTTTTGATATTCTATATAGTGTGAGTTAATCCTCACCGTGGTTTATCCCTTATAGGGTTTTTCATGTAAATTTGGTGTCATTGTGTTTATGTGATAGTATTCAGTTTCCACACTAGTATTTAATGGTTAATCATCTAAAAATTGTTAAGGATTAGTTATGGTGAATGAATTAAGGTTTAAATATATGAAAACTGATTCATCCCCCTCTCAGTTGTCTTGTTCAAAAATTTGTATCAAATCTTGGTTCCATGGTGAAGTGCTTAACCACTTGAGGAAGGTTTGGGATGGCTAGAAAATTGAATTATGATTATCCAAGGTTTCATGGAACTAATTATCCTATTTGGAAAAAAATGATGGAAGAATATTTGGAGTTTTGTGGATATGATGTGGAGAAAGCTTACAAGAATCCTTACACTCCTCCTGCTAATGGTCCTGATTACTTTGAAAAGGGAGAGATGATTGTATGATATCACCCTTCTTTCCATTAATCACTCAAAAATGTCCTAGGAGTCCTAATTGGATTGACTAGCAACCTTGCAAGGTGAGTCAATTCTCAATGAGGAGGACCTAGGAAAGGTTTGGGGTTCACCACCAAGAAAATTCTTGGAAAAGATAAAAAAGAATTCAACTCACAAATTATAGTTATGCAAGCTAAATGAGAGATGAAAATAATGAAAATATGCAATAGGGAGTTAGGAGGTATGTACCTGGGAAGCTTGATGCAAAGAAGCTGCCATAATGTGCTAGGGAGGAAAAAGATGCATTTACTATTCTCGTAGTCCCACTGTTGTTTTTTGGGGTAGATACAAAATATTCAGATGTCGGATGTTGGATTTGAAGGAATCTATGCAAAATATGCTCAGGAGGACTAACACACCCAAGGTGGCATTTTAGTTCCATTCTAAGTTTCTAAAAACTTTGAATGTGATTCTGAGCTCCAAGTTTTTCACTTGCTTCTTCTCCAATCTCAAGTTTTGAAACTTTTGGATTTGGCCTATAGGTGGTTTTTCGTGAAGATGACAACTTTGCAATGAAACTTTGCAACATTGCAATTTAGCAATCCAAATGATCTTCAAGTCTTCAACCTAAATCTACAATCACAAATATGCAAGAAGGGAAAAACTTCTTTTGTTTGTTAGTGAATGGGGGTTTTGCTTGGTCAAACCCCTTGTTGGTAATTAAAACTTGAAATGAAAAGAATTAATTAAGGGAAATGATGAATGAATAACATGCAATGCTACAACTCACCAGACCCTTGTTGTAAAGTATACAAACTTGTGTGAAATGGTTGCAATGGATAAGGATCTTGAATCAAAGATATGGACTTTAATTGCTTGCTTGAATCAAAACCCTACATCACAAATGTTAGCACAACACACATGATACAAGAATCTCTTTGATATGATGCTTGAATCTTGATGATGGCTTCCAATGCTTGATAGAAATGCTCTTGAATGCTCTTGTGAACTCAATTTTCTGCATGCTCACAAGAGCTAGTGAAGCTATTTGTTCACTATGCAAGCCCCATGAAGTCCATATCAAATCCATACCTCCGTGACTTTAATAAGGACAAAAGGAAAATGCAACAAGAAAGAGGGATGTTCAAAGGGATTTTTTTTAGTTCTTGTGAGTTCTTGATCTTACGGTACATCATGCTTAACATCACCAAGAGAGGATAAATACAAGGTATCATCTTGGGAAACATCATACCCAATGCTTCCAAGAGAGGAAAAGCACAAAAGGTCTCATCTTGTTTCCAAGAGAGGAAAAGTGCAAGGTCTCATCCTAGGGAACATTGTATATAATGTTTCCAAGAGAGGACAAGGAAATATCATGCTCTTAGAGGAATTCAAATTACATCACACCAAGCCAAAATATGAATTCATTAAATAAAGGAGGCTAAATACAACCAAAATTTGAAATTAAATCCCAAAATCAAAGAGAGAAAAATCAAAGAAAATCCTTTTGGGTCAACATGGAAGAGACATAGGGTGTTTTGACACCTTGCATCATCCTAAAAAGGAAAACCCAAGACAAAAAAGGAAAATGGAAAGGAAGGATAAAAGATCAATGAAAAGGAAAAAGTATATGAAATATAGAAGAATGAAGGTACAAATAGAGGAATGTACAAGAGAGAGAAAAGTCAAACAGAACATCATGGGGGATCACGTTACACACATACAAGAAAAAGTGAAAAGAAAGAAAAAAGGAAAGTAAAAATACTAGTAAGGCATAAAAAATTAAACCTAAGGCAAGTCATCCCCCTCCCAATCTTAGTCTATATAAGTATAAGGTAGATAACAAACCTAAGGAACAATAAGAAATTCCTTACTAGGATAGGACCACCAACTTCTTTCCCCCACTGAGTGCAAGACAAGATTGAGCTGAGGTAGGTGATGAGAAATATCATGTAATAGTGAGAATAGAATATTCTATGACTATTACATGATAAGATGTTCCACTTTAAGGGATTATTTCTATGATATCAACTTTTAAAATTTTTTTTTTTAAGGTTTGAACTGAAAATTCTAAGTCAAAATGGACTAAGACACTAGTAAGGGTGTCTTGGTCCTATTGGTGAGATTTTGAAGTTCTAGAGGCTAAAATAGATAGAAAACTAGTAGAGCGAGACTTCTGAGCCAAAAAACCTGCAAGGTACTAAGATGCTAGGAAGGGCATTTTAGTCCTAGCAGAGGTTTTTCTCAGAAAAACAAAAAATTCTAGATTGTCTACAATGTTTATAGATTACCTATGTTGGATGCTGATGTTTAGAAATAGAAAATTATGCCAATGAATGTAAGGAAAATTAACTAGTAACAAGTAGTTGAATGCAATTTTTTCAATTTTGAATGCAATAAGAATGTTTCTAAATGCAATTAAGATCATGAACAATGCACTCTTTAGTTTTTGAATGAAATAAAATGATGCAAGAAAGAAAACATGTAACCTATATGCAATTTCACGAATGCAAATATAAGAAACCCTAGATGCAATTTCACTAAATATGCAAAACCCTAGATGCAACTTCACTAATGCAAGATGCAATGCAATCTAGGTCTAAGACTTTAATGGACTCCAAATCAGAAAATGAATGCTCAACAAGGTCAGCTTCACCGAAATGATTACTTTGAAAAGGGAGGGATGATTGTATGATATCACCCTTCTTTCCACTAATCACTCAAAAATATCCAAGGAGTCCTAATTGGATTGACCATGAACCTTGCAAGGTGAGTCAATTATCAATGATGAGGACCTAGGAAGGGCTCTTTTAGATTTTAGGGGTTCACCACCAAGAAAATGCTTGGAAAAGAGAAACAAGCATTCAACTCACAAAATCTAGTTATGCAAGTTAAATGAGAGATGCAAATAATGAAAATGTGCGACAGAGAGTTAGGAGGTATGTACCTAGGAAGTTATGTTGTGAGAATTCTAGAAATGCAAATAAGCTACCAAAATGTGCTAGGAAGGAAAAATATGTCTTTACTTTTGTCTTATCTTGTTGCTATTTTTCAGAGCAGATGCGAAATCTTTGGATGTCAGATCAGGATCTGAAGGAATCTCTGCAAAATATGCTCGAGAGGACTAAGACACCCAAGGTGGTGTATTAGTCTCATTATGAATTTCTAAAAACTCTAAATGTTATCCTGAGCTCTAAGGTCTGTAGTTGATTCTTCTCTGATCTTAGGATTTGAAACTTCCAGATTCGGCCTGTAGGTGAGTTTTTGTGAAGATGAAAACTTTGTAATGCAACTTTGCAACTTTGTAATTTTTCACTCTGAATGATCTTCAAGTCTTCAACCTAAATCTACAATCACAAATATGCAATAAGGGAAAAACTTGTTTGTTATTGAATGGGGGTTTTCCTTGGTCAAACCCCTTGTTGGTAATTAAACATTGAAATGAAATGAAATAATGAAGAGAAATGGTTAATGAACAACATGCAATGCTACAACTCACCAAACCCTTGTTGTAAAGTCTACAAACTTGTGTGAAATGGCTGCAATGGATATGGATCTTGAATCAAAGATATGGACTTGAATTGCTTGCTTGAATCAAAACCTCGCATCACAAATGTTAGCACAATAACACACATGATGAAATAATCTCTTTGATATGATGCTTGAAGCTTGATAATGGCTCCAAATGCTTGATAGAAATGCTCTTGAATGCTCTTGTGAACTCAATTTTCTATTAGGAATTCTCTCATAGAAGACTTGGATTAGAACGAATGAATGAACCTTGTATTTATACTTATCTATGCTTAATATCGCAAACTTACATCACACCAAGCCGTCATATGAATTCATTAAATAAAGGAGGCTATATCTTACCAAAATTTGAAAAAATCCCAAAAATAAGCCAAGGAGGACTAAGATGCCCTAGGTGGCATCTTAGTCCCAAGTCATAAAAAATGGGGCACAGACACCAAAAGGGGGCCCAATTAGGATGCCTTAAAATTAGGGTCTCGAGACCTTTGGGGGACAAAGATGCCCTAGGTGGCATTTCAGTCCTGAGCCAAAAATCAAGGACACATAAATGAAATGATTAAATTATCATTTATGCATTAAAGAATGTCGGGATTAGCTAGAAAAGTATATAATTCATAGGGCTTGTAGATGCAAAATAGGACCAATTAAGACATAGATAAGGATAAATAAAGCAAGGTGGGCCCAAATGAGTGTGAAAATGCAATGGTATGCATTTTACTACACTACAGGTTTGAGTATGGTCGATGAGATCAAAGCACATGAAGCAAACAATAAGGAAAAGTACATTTTGAAGAGTAGTCTAGTACATTTCGAGTTGATTAAGGTTCAAAATTTGAAGACTACTAAGGAAGTCTAGGATGGTTTGGAAAGGGAACATGAAGGTGATGAAATAGTTAAAGAGGTAAAATTGTAGAATTTGGAGACATAGTTTGAGCTTCTACACGTCTGAAGATGAGAATGTCAAAGCTTATGTACACAGATTGGATGAGATAGTGGCTAGAATGAGAGGACTTGGTGCTACTTTAGATGAAACAAGGATTGTAAAGAAGATTCTTAGAACTCTTCCTAATGCTTACAATGAGAAGGTGTGTGCTATTGAATAGAGTATAGATTATAAAACCTGCACTAAAGATCTATTGTTGGGATTTCTAACATCTTATGAGATGAGGAAGTTGAATCTGAGGAATGGATGCAAATTAGAAACTGCTTTTAAGGCTACAAAAGTTGAAGATCCAGATGAAGAAAAAATTGATGAAATAGAAGCTAACTTTGTGAGAAGGATGAGAAAAGGCTCCATTAAGTATGAAGGTAAGTTACCCTTTAAATGCTTTAGTTGTGGAGAAATAGGTCACTATGCTACAAAGTGTCTGAAAAGAGCTAAGAGGAATAAACAAAGATATGAGAAAGAAAAGAAAGGTAAGAAGATCAACAAAGAATATAATTTGAATTAGAATGCTAGTATATTTGATGAGGATTTTGATTATGAAGATCCTAATGACAATTAATTCTTGTTCTTGGCTATAAAGGATGAGCCTACTTCTACTACTTTTGAGAAACTAGTGAAGGAAATCCCTCTGAAGAAGGAGAAAAATGAAGGTATTGTTATCTCTATCGTACACACTAAACAAGAAAAGAAATACTAGGTAGTTGATAGTGGTTGTTCACATCACATGACTAGCGATAAAATTAAGTTTTTTAAACTTGAAAAATATGATGGAAGCTTGGTTATGTTTCGAGATGATACCGGTGCTTAAATTTGCAAGATAGGTTAAGTAAGTTTTGATGGCAAGCATAATACTGATGATGTCTACTATGTTAAAGGTTTAAGGCATAATATTTTGATTGTTAGATAGATATGTTGTAAGGGATATGATCTAGTCTTTAAGGATGAGAGATGTGAAATATTATTAGGATCTAAAACATTGATTGTTGTAGGAATGAAATCTGAAGGAAATATCTATCAACTTAAGGTTGTTGACGAACGATGCTTTATGACTTAGATTAATGATAGTTGGTTATGGCATTAGAGAATGTGTCACATGAATTTTGATAACTTGGTAAGGATTAGTGTAGTTTAGGCCATGAGATATTTACCAAGAATTACAAAGCATGTTAATGTATTTGCAAGAATTATCTATTTGGAAAGCAAGTAAGAAGCCATTATAGATCAAAGGAATGATTTATGGCTGAACTACTAGATTTAATTCATATATATCTTTGTGGTCCTACAAGAGTGAGAAGTCTATAAGGTGAAAAGTACTTTATTCTTTTGATTGATGATTATTATAGATATAAATGGGTTACATTTCTTAGAGAGAAATTAGATGCATTAGATAGATTCAAGACATTCAAAGCTATGGTTGAAAATGAAGTGAATTTGAGGATAAAATGCTTAAGGTTTGACAAAGGTGGAGAATTCACCTCCCATGATTTTAATATGTTTTGTGAAGTGCAATGAATAAAGAGATAGTTATCTGCTATGAGAACTCCTCAGTAGAATGGAGTTATTGAAAGGAAAATCACAATAGTTCAAGAGGCTACTAGATCAATGATTACTAAGGTTGGTTTACCAAAATTTTACTAGAGAGAAGATATTCATATTGCTATTTATGTATTCAATCAAGTTCAAGCTAGAGAAAATAGTGCAAAGAACCCCTATGAGCTATGGTATGGAAGAATTTCTACTATTAAGTATTTCAAGGTATTTGAAAGCAAATGTTATATTAGAAGAGATGAAGAAACTCTAGGTAAGTTTGATGCAAGAATTGATGAAGGAATTTTTCTTGGATATTCTCCTAAAAGAGAATCATACAATTGTTTCAATAAAATACTAAGAAATATTGTAGAAAGTGGAAATTTCAAGGTTGATGAGATAATGAAGAATTCAATTGAAATTGATGGATAAGTATCTGATGAACCTAATAGTGTAAGACTAGAAGAGATTGTGGAAGAATAGGAAAAGGATAATAAGAAGTAGAATGAGTAGAATGAAAGAGAAGAAGAGGCTCTAGTGGTGTCACCTAAGATGCCTAAATATGTGCAAAAGAATCATTTAGAAAGTGAAATTATTGGAGATAAGACTAAAGGAGTTTTAACTAGAAGTAGAGCTAATGTTGAAGTAAATTCGTGTTTATTTTTTGAGATTGAACCAGAGACTGTAAGTTAAGCATGTGAAGATGAACATTGGATGGAATCCATGAAAGAACTTATGAAGATTGAGAAGAATCAAACTTTGGAATTGGTCCCAAGACTGTAGAAAAAAACATTATTGGATCAAAGTGGTTATTTAGAAATAAGTTGAATGAGAATGGAGAAGTGGATAGAAACAATGAAAGGGTTGTGTGTAAAGGTTACTTACAAGTAGAAGGCATATATTTTTAGGAAACATTTTTTCCTATATCAAGAATGGAAGCTATAAGGATGTTCTTAGCATTTGTCTCCCATAAATACTTCAAGGTCTATCAGATGGATTTCAAGTCAAAAATTTTGAATGGTGAGCTAGAAGAAGAGGTCTACATGGAACAATCAGAAGGATTTTAGTTATCAGATCAACTAGATATGGCATGTAGATTGAAGAAATCCTTATATGTACTAAATTAGGCTCCTAGAGCTTGGTATGCGAGATTAGACATGTATTTGATTCAACAAGGTTTCAACAAAGGTACAACAAATAGTAATCTATATTTTAAAATTGAAAATGAAAAAATCTTAATTGTAGTTGTATATGTTGATGAGATTTGTTTTGGAGGAAATAAAAATATGTGCAAGATGTTTGTAGAAGAGATGAAAAAAGAATTTGAAATGCATATGTTTGGAGAGATGAATTTCTTTCTTGGGATATAAATTAATCAAACAAATAAAGGAATTTTTATTTCACAGTCTAAGTATGTGAAAGAGATGTTAAAGAAGTCTGGGATGGATGGTTCCAAATTAGTATGTACTCCTATGGTGATTGGTTGCAAATTGGGTAAAGATGATGATTCACCTAAGGTTGATCAAAGCAAGTATAGATATATTATTGGTGGACTATTGTATTTGACTGCTACTAGACTGAATATCATTCATGTTTTTTATCATTTTGCTAGATTTCAAGAAGACCCTTAGGAACCAAATGTTGTTAAAATGATATTCAAATATTTGAATGGCACTCCAGATTATGGATTATGGTATCCTAGAGATATTGACTTTACTCTAAGTTCCTATAAAAATCTAGATTTGGCTGGATGTGTAGATGAAAAAAAGAGTATAAGTGGTGGTACATTCTTTCTTGGTTATAGATTGGTGGCATGGTTGAGTAAAAAGAAAGATTTAGTCTCCTTGTCTACTTCTAAAGCTAAGTATATTGCTGCTACATTTTTTTGTACACAAGTTTTATGGATGAGACATACATTGAAAGATATCACAGTGGTGTATGATGATCCTATTTGTATCTTCTATGATAATACAAGTGAAATTAGCATTTCAAAGAATCTTGTGATGCACTTGAGGATGAGGAATATATCTATTAAATATTATTTCTTAAGAGAGAAGGTCATGGAGAATGAAGTAAAACTTGAATATATTCTAACAAAGGATTGGATTGCTTTTATATTTATGAAGGATCTTCCTAAAGATACTTTTGAGTATCTTCGGGAGAAGTTAGGGGTCATTTCCCCTACTTTCTTATAGTAGATGCATATAGAGATGCATCAATCTAGTGGATCTAGGGATCTATCTTTCTTCTATTTTTTATGTCAAAGGATAAATCAATGTAAAATATCTTTTTCCTTTGTCATTGATGTCAAAGGGGGAGAGGAAGCATGTGAAAAAGAGAGAAACATGTGAAAAAACTAAAGGAAGCATTTCAAAAAGAGAGGACGAAAAGAAAAATAATATAGAAGACTATCTACTAAGGGGGAGAAATAGAGAGAAACAAAAAGAAAAATCTTGAGAAGTGTATTCAGAGCTAGTATGGTGTCTTTGATGGTTTTTCACATCATGTGTTTCCATCAATGAAAAATGGGGATATTGTTGAAAGAATGGAAATAATGAATATGTTTTCATTGATGTCAACTGGTCAATTGGATATCTACTAATTTTTGTTGTCATTAGTGTCATGGATATAGGTTATTGGTTGTATATGTTGAGGATATTGAGAAAATTGTCTTGAAGGAATATTGTAGGTGTTCAATGGTTGCTTTGAGTTTTTCTCTGATATTTTCTCCTATGTTTGTGTGGTTCATATATGTTGATCATGATTGTTGGAAGCTGCTATATCTAGATTTTTGGTTGTTTATTCATTATACAATGAGAGTTATGTTCACTAGTTGTGAATTGTGGCTTTCTATGTTTCTGGTTAAGGTTTGGGAGAAATATTGTTGTTCCATATTTCTCTTTGTTAAAGTCTTATGACTTGTGGTTCTAGATTTGAGTTGTTTTGATTGTATTCAAGATAATTTTGGTATCTAGAAGGTTTGTACTTAATTGTTCTATGTGTTTTACATTGGTTTGGTTGACCTTGTGTCGAACACTATCTTCGGAGTTGATGAATCATGTTGGATCTATTTGGGTTCTTATGAAGCATGTGTTTGGGCCACCCTCATTCTAATTCAACCATAGGATGTTTTGGCACCAACCTAATTTGAATTTGAATTTGGATGGCTGACATTGGATATGTTTCAAAGTTTAATATGGTATAAATACAAGATGATTTAGTGGTGAAATAGAGCATCGAAAGAGAAAAGAGAGACAACTAAAAATAAATCGATACAAATAAGTGATCATTTGTGATACGAGTGTGGCAGATTAGTGTGAAGCCTAAATGTTGAGTTTTCAAATGTAGTGAGTAGAAGGTATACTCTATCATTCATGTATGTTTGTAAGTGGTTGAGAAAATTATGGTGGTTTTGTTTGTTGTATTTATATTTTCTTCTCTCTATAACATATCTCTTATGTCTTCTATGTATCTCTATTGTAGTGAGCCCCTCTAGGTTGTTAGCCCTGTCGGATAGTGAGTCCTTGTTTTGGAAGTGAGTCTTGTTTCTCAGGTAGTGAGCCTCTTGTAATTGGTTTTTATATTCTTCATAATGTACGTTAATCCTCATCATGGTTTTTTCCCTTATTTGGTTTTCCATGGAAATATGGTGTCATTGTGTTTATATGATGGTATTCAATTTTTTCACTAGTATTTAATGGTTAATCATCTAAATAGTGTTAAGGATTAGTTTCGGTGAATGAATTAAGGTTTAAATATGAGACAACTAACTCACCACCTCTTAGTTGTCTTTCTCAACAAACTTTAAGATATATGACTACCCTCTTTATGTTTCCTCTCTTATTTTGGAAGACATTATAGGACAAAGGAATGAAATTAAGAAAAATCATGAAAAACACATTTTTTCTTTTCCCAGTATCTCTCGTAGTTGTGAAGAAGATACTTTGATGTTATAAAAAACAATCTATGAAAGTTATGAAAATATTAGTTGTCTTTCTTCCTGTACGGAACACCTTATTGAACAAGACAATCCAACCATTGATCATTCCCATACTTGTGATAAATTTATTTTAGAAGAACCAATATTTGAATGTCAAGAGCATCTAGTTTGTAGTTCTACTAAAAGCTATCCTCTTAGGGAAGAATCATGGTAGAAGAAAATGACAACATTTCAGCTTCCTTAGATGATGGTGATGAAATGACACTAGAGTGTCCTTTATTAAAAATACATCAAACCAAGACCATTGAGGAAATGAATGCACAATTGTCTATTAGATCCACCTTAATTAATAGACATCTTACATACCATGTGAGAAATCCTTTGAAACCTCTAATTCTTTACCAACCTTCACACAAACCTCAAACTAAAAACAAACCAGAACTTATCCTTTACCCACCTAAGAATAATGCTTCACAACAATTGAGTCATAATACCATTTATTATACATATACCACTAGAAACAATTCACAACCAAGAAAAAAACCCTCAACATCCCTCCCATTTCCTAATCATATTCTACCTAATCTTATCTTACCATGTCCTCATTTTCTTTCACAAAGTGGAAAGGAGTATGATCTTGTTGAACAAATTAAGAACACTCCTGCTAAGATATCATTATGGGACCTTATTCAAGAATCCCCTCATTATCATAACATGATTCAAAGTGCTCTATAACAAGTATGTATCCCTTCTAGTGCACAAGTGAATGACATAGGAGCTCTAATTCAAGAAAGGAACACTGACATTTTTTCCACCAAAGTGAGATCCCTCCTTTGGAAGTGCAAAAAAAAATGATCCTCTCATGATAATATCTATACATAATAGGTTGGGAATAAAAATAATAGTCTTTGATAATGGCTCTCTCCTTAATGTGTGTAGTGTGACCCTTTTGGATAAACCTGGTGTGGATAAATAAAAAATTCAACCTGACTCTTTATCTATTAATAGATTTGACAATGTAGGAAAACAACCGCTTGGTGTGATCACTTTTCCTATTATAGTTGGAAAGGCCACATTAGAAACATTGATCCATGTTATTCCTCCTGATCTTTCATATAATCCCCTTTTAGGCAGGCCATAGATTCATACAATAAATGGGGTGCCTTCTACTCTTCATTGTGTAATCAAGTATGTCTACAACAATAAAGTGTACACACTCAAAGCTGGCCCTAACCCAAATAGTTGTTTAAACATTGAGAAAGGCAAGTAAAATCCTTTGAAAACATTAACACCAACTACACAAATAGAACCTATGCAACAAAAAGACAAAGAAAAACATATTGAGGAAATCATGAAGCTATTAGAAGTTGATTGGGGTTCCTTATATTTCAAACCAACATTCATGGGAGAATACAAGATCATAAACAAAGATTCTAAAATGGGAAAAGAAAAAATGGTAATGTCAACAAAAAATTTGGAAGACCCTTTGAAATCATCCACATCAACCACTTTAGAAGAAGAAGAAAATTATACAACAAAATTTGATGAGATAGACTATCAACAACCACCAAATCCAAAAGAAATGAAAAATATTTATGGAAGAGGTTATGAGCTTATGAAAAAACTTGGATATAGTGGAAAAGGTTTGGTGCTAGAGAACAAGGTATTTGTAACCCTATAGAGCCTCATATGCAAGAAAAGACTAATGGTCTTGGTTATTGTCCCTTAAAAGAAACAAACAAGCCTTCGCTCAATATCAACACTCTTACAAAAGATTCTTCTAAGCTGACTTTAATAGTAGTGCATCCTGAATTGATAGACACTAGTGATCTTGATTCTTATCCTTTGAAAGAAATAGATAATTACTTTCTTAATATTAATCTCATCACACAAAACACTTATGATTAGAATTTGATTGATTTTACACACTCCTGTAAAGGAGAGTACAAAATTTCACAATCTAAAGAGTCTTGTGTAAGTATGACACCTAATACTAAGCAAGAGATATATTTTTCATAAAATAAAGCAACACCTTCTACTTTTGATCAAGTGAATATCTTGTCGAGACTCCTCCAAGATCATTTGATATCTCTTCCTCCAAGAACATGAAAGAAATTTTACTACAAGCATTGATTTTATGCATACATAGAGTTCATGGTCATTCTACTAATGAATGTAAGGCTTTGAGTAATTGAATTCAACATCTTAAGGATTGTGGAGCTCTTCCTTGTGTTGAAGCACCTAGTCCCTCTAATTGATATTTATTTTCACTCTAGCATGTTTCTCATTAATCATTTTGGCTCATCCTTGTATTGCACTAAGTGGGGGCAAGGGGTTAGGTAGCTTTTTCCTTGTATGTCACTTGTCATTGTCTATTTTGGTTGGTTAACCACCTTCCATGTATATATAAGAGTAAGCTTGGGATGTGGAAAAAATTCCTTAAGTTGGCTCGCTTGTGACATACTTTTCTTTCTATGTATAGCATTGTATTTTTGGGGGAAACCCCTTCCCTCATTTTTCATGACATAGCTTTATTTTAGAAACATATGACTTAGTATAGGGTTTTCCAAGAAATGATCTCATGCCTTAGGAGAAAACATTGGCTACTTTATATCAATTAATCATAGTAATGGTGAAGCAACCACTTTAAAGTGGGGGCATACATCAATGACAATTTTTGGCATATTTTCATAGCATTAATTTTTTTTCTTGTGATGTTTCCTTTTCTTGGTGGTGTCATTGGGTTTGATGTCCTCCAATAGTGTATGATCTCCCTTCGTGGCATGATGTGAATGAGGCATCCCATGAGTGATGATATAATATCCTCGACTTGTCCTCTCTTGGATACATTAGGCATAATTCTCCCTAAGAAGAATACCTTACATGAACTAATAAAAATCCATTTGAACATACCTTACACTATTTTGGATTTACAACAATTGTTATATGGCCACCTTGCATAATAAAATTTTCTTGCTTGTGGAGCCATCCTTTTTATTCATGAGTTTCAAGCATACAAAGCTTTGCTTGCCTCATGAAGCTCGAGGTTCATTATTATATGGTGCCTTGTCAAATTTATTAGGAGGCATAGCTTTGGTATGGTTAACGTATGATGAGAAGCCTAAACATGGACATGAATTTCTCATTATATGGTGAGAAGTTGATACAAAGGCATGAATTTATCACTGAGCCACCCTTTTTGGATACTCACCCAATGGACAACCTGAAGTTTTGTTGCCTCAAGGGTGATCTTTCATTTTTGGACAAACAACTTAGATTTGATCAACATCGTGGGACAAATGGTCAAAGCTTGATCCACCTCTTTTTATTTTTGCTTGTTTTTGTTTTTCATTCTTTTAGTTATTGACATTACATGTTTGCATATCTTGTTTCGATGTATATCATACACCTTGTGTGTGCCCCTTTCATGCTTATTTTGGTTTATGTAATACCCCTCATATTGTTGTTTCGACTTGTTATCTTTCTATGCTTTTCCTTGATACTTTGAGACTTTGATAGCTACTGTTATTGTTTGGGTTGGTGGATTGGATAGTTTAGACTACTTGATGATTATGCTACTTCATTTGATGACATGGATATTTGATATAACATTATGGATATATTTGGTTTGGAGATGTTTAATTTTATTTCAGGAGTATATTGTGATGCAATGGATTATTAATCATTCTATGATGATATGATGTGATCAGTTTAGTTTAACATTGTTACTTTATATCTAATGTTGTATTTGTTAGTATAATGTTGGTGAAAGAACAGTGAAGCACCACTCGTTTATGAGTTCCTTGCTATGCTACAATTCCTTCTCATGATGTGATGTCTTGATTATAAATATATATACATGTTGTACACAACCTTCTTTCTATGCAAGAATTGTAGGTACAGAGTCTCGATTCCACCTGCTTCAGCAGGACAGGGTGAGCATCAACTTAACCCAACGTGCATGATGTTGAAATAGAGATGACAAGGAAGTCACCCTGTCCCATGTTTGTCAAACCATCTTGTTTAGTGGTATTGTGCATCTTTAACCTTTGTCATTTTTGCATTTTATTATAGTGGTTTGTGTGAGTGTATCTTTGGTATTTATTTTGTGTTGGTGTTTTCCATGATGCAAATTATATTTATTTAATGATGTTAATAAATGTTGATAATAATGTGGGAATAATTTGTATTAAAAGATAAAAGTATTATATTAAAAGTCATATGATTTATTTAAAAGTGTAAATTAAATTATTTAAAATTAGTATTTTGATAATTTAATTAAATAAGCATGTTGAGGATAATTATGAAATAAATTAATTAAACATATTAAATTGTGTGAATTGCAAGTAAAAATACAAAATCTGAATTAAAAAGAAAAAGTGTTGTTAAATGGGAAAAAAAACCAAGAAAAGAAAGAAAAGATGAAAAGGACCAATCAGTGTTGAGTTTTGGCTATAAAGCTGGGATTAAAATTAGAAAACATCTTTTAATTTTGATTTTTGGAGCTTTCAAAAAAGAAGAATATATATTTTTATTTAATAGAAAATTTGTGAGATTTTTCATTCATGAGAAATTGATAGAAGTTACAAAAAATATGGAGTTTTGGGAATGGGATTTTCCCTTGTTCTTCTTTTGTAGTAAATTATTTTAGCTTTTCATTGTTCTGGAAGAGAGGTTCTTCTGAAGTAAATTTTAGATTAGAATATTGGTCAAGGGAATCAGGTGAAGAAGTTATGAAGGAAAGAACAAGAGCTTCGAAAAGGCTATTGGGATCAAGCAAAGCTCCATCAAATTTTCAACAGTGCAGGACTTCAGGTTCCATTTTCTTATTCTTTAGTTTTCTGATTCAAAAGAAAAATAAAAATAAATAAATATTTTTTCTGCGAAAGAAAAGAATTCTTATGGGATTTTAGAAATCGTTTTGGGTTGCAAGAAAATGGAAGAAATTAAACTGGGTTTCTGAAAATGTTCTCTATTTTTACAATTTGGCTATAAAAAGAATTGAACCTCTGAAAATGTTCAATATGTTTATAATTTTGTGTTTGAAAAATTATTTCCCCCTCTGAAACAAATGAGTTTTGAATATATATTCATATATATATATAAATCTTGGGATATATATATATATATATATTTATATAGTTTTTTTTTATTGATCAGTCTCTTACATAGAAAGTCTTGATAAATATATATATATAAATGTATATATATATAAATATATATATATAAATACATTTATATGTTATATTTTTAATGAAACTATGGATCGAATTTTCGTTTTGGCCGAACCTGTGGCCATACCCATGTAGGGATGCCATGTATATTGAACAAAATACAAAATAAAATAAATTAAAAATATATATATATATATATATAACAAGTTATATGGGCAAATGGAGGGACGGTGCAGGACGTACCCCTCCCCTCTCCCTTGCACCGGTCGATGGGCTGCTATAGTAGTCCATAGGACTACTGCGCACAATAGTCACATGGACTATTGTGCACAGTCCTATGGACTGCATCTGTACTTGTATGGGGCTCGTGGTTATATATATATTTGTTTTTAAATTAAAAAATATATTTTTGTTGATATAATAATTAGAATAAGTTGAATGTATATTTATATATATATATAGAAAATAAATAAGCATAATAATATATTGTTTTATATTTTGAAATTTGAATTTCTGGATATGATGATTATTAATTTGAAGGAATAAATCTCATTGGCTAATTGTGAATGAAATAAATCAAATTGTGGAAACTAGTAAAATTGATTTGATTATTTCCTTTATTGTTATTTTATTGTTTTAGTGTTATCGATGTGGGAACCCAGTTTGGTTTAGAAACCCGTATATGGATGTTGTAATCCTTAGAATTCCAAAGGTGTGTTTATATTGTTGGATGTTTACCTTCATCTTATGTACTCTTGATGTAACAAGATTTTAGTATCATGATTTTAAAGGGGTTGTACGAGTTTTTTGTTGAGACTCTGATTTTGTATTTTAGCGAGATGGGTAATGCCTTGCATGTCATTGGCTGTGATTTAATGCCTTGATCTTTATGGTACAACCCTTTCTTTGACCTTGTTATATTTGTGGTCTCAGGGAGAGTGGCTCTTCGTGGGGGTCGACGCCTCAAACAGGAGGAAGGGCTCAGGATAACCCACATAAGAGTAGATTAACAAGTGAAAACCTAATAATAGAACTTAGGGGGATGGGTAGTAAGAAAATATAAGATAATATTGGATGCCTCATCTAGTTATTAGGGCTATCATAGACTAATGGTAGATTGAGAAGGTCGTGGTCGGAAAAGTCATAACATCATCCTTAGGAGAGGTTAACAACTCTGCATGAGTCACCCTATGGGGCCAACACCTCAAGTGGGAGGAAGGGCCAAGATAACCATAGATGGGGGCCGATGCCTCATGTTGGAGGAAGGGCCAGGATAACCCATGTAGGCTATGTGATGACACTCTCCACTTGTTGCCCTTATGCCTTGTTTTCTTGGTTTCCTTTGGAAGTGTATTATGATTGTCTCTTTGGTTTACTTGTCATGTGGTTAATGGATATTTCCTTGGTTTATTTGTGATGAGTTTTATGGGTTTATGTTTATTATGCTTGACTCTTGGATGTTGTCGTTTATGTCCTGTGTAATCCTAGATGTTATTATTGGAGTTACTGTACTATGTTATTCTTTATTGAAGTTAGTCTTATGGCTTTCATGGTTGTAATTACTTCCTTGTCACCTCTGAGCATGGGGGGTGTGTTTTCTCTAAAACCCACGTGGTTAGGTGGAACATGCTCCGCACCCATTGGGTTCCCCATCAATGTTCATTCTTTACAATGTTCTTCAGATGGAGCTTGTACCTGATATTCATTTTGTAATTTAGACATTATTTGTACTATGTATTTATCCCACATGTATGGGAGATTTCATTGTATTCATTTATTGAGAACATGTAATGTATTAAATGATGATGTATTAATTATGCACCTTTGTAACCATTCATTTTATGAGATTTATTATGGTCGTATCATGTGATGTATTTAATCTTATACCTATGGATACATGGATGTTACCTTTGTAGATGGATATGGTAATGTTTATGTTTGATGTAAGATTTATTAAGTTATTTAGCTTTATATGTAATCTTTCGTTATGAGTTGTTTATGTGATGTGACCTCGCATGCCCCAAGGGACTAGACATTATGATGTGAATGTGTAATTGTAATTATGTTTTGATGGTTCATAATTATGTGTACTTTGTATTATTTAAAAATAAACAAAAATGTGTGCATTGTTTTGTCCTAGGGTTTGCACAACGGGTGTTACAGTTTAATGTAGGATATTGGATTCTAGGGGCTTGACCACCTCCTCAATCTTTGTTATCCTAAATAATCCACAATGGTACAATTGGACCACTCTTGAATGTCTACTTTAGTGTGAGTTTGAAGCAAGTTCCTCCTCTCACTAAAGTGGGGCCTAAATGTAGTGTCAGAAAATGTCATCGTTCACATTTTCACACTTGATTTAGGGATGATTAATCTTAAAATAAACTTAAGGTAATGTTGATCTAGTGTTGTGATGTGTTTTACACATTCACATTAGGTCTTGGGCCCTTTTTAAAGTAAATAAACCTAAATTTTCCCTAATTTAATGTTGTAAAGTGTATTCATTTATACCTTCACTTTAAATTTAAAACCCTTGGACCTAATGTTGCCTTAATCTAGTGTTGTAATGTGTTGTACACATTCACATTGGATTTAGGGTCCTTTTAAGCTAAATAAACCTAACTTTTCCCTAATTTAATGTTGTAAAGTGTATTCATTTACACAATCACATTAAATTTAGGACCCTTGGACCTAATATTGCATTAATCTAGTGTTGTAATGTGTTCTACACATTCACATTGGATTTAGGGCCTTTTTAAGCTAAATAGACCTAATTCTACCTTAATTTAATGTTGTAAAGTGTATTTATTTACACTTTCAGAATGAGTTTTGAGCCCTCTTGCATTTATGACCTTTATATCATCATTAATAGGCCCCTAAGACCCTATATTATGCATTGTGAGGCTTATTTTGACTGAAATCCTGACATAGACATCAAATATACTTAATTGCTAACTCATCAATATTTTCTCTCTCTAAAAAGGCCCTATGGGACTCATATGCCACCTTGGGCATATGACTCCCACCCAAGTGGTACTGATATGCCACAAATGGTGTATGAGTCCCATTTGGCTCCTTTGTAGGGTTTTGAGCAGGAAATCAAGGTTTTAAATTCAAATTTTGTGAATGTCGGCCTCTCAGATCTAATAAATGGTAACTTGGATGGATAGAATATATAAAAAAGGTCTTAAATAATTATTTCAATAAGCCTTCATGATATCAAGTCAAGCACTCAAGAGTTAAGCATTCCAAGACTTCACAAGAGAATCAAGAGAGATTTTACAAGATCATTTCTAAGGCATTCAAGAGAATATTTCTTCATCAGTTGTTGTGACAATTCAAGATCCATTATCATGTCAAGACCATGAGGAATCAAGGATGTTGTTGAGCTAGTAATGTGATGTAGCATTGAAGATCCAAGATCAAGCATTATTCTACACTTATTTTCAAGATCAACATCTACATTCTACATGGCCACTTCATGTTAGATTGTTGATTCATGTTACAAGACATCACTCAAGGTATCATTGTTCATAATTCATGTCCTTTCAAACATTCGTGTGTGCTCTAATTAATTCTAGTTTTTAGAATTCAATGAAAAGAATCAGTTCATTGACATTGAACTACATAATATAGTAATCCTCCAAAGCCAACCAGGGATAGAACCTTTCTACCAGTCAAGAATCCATAGCCCCAATAAGTTTATCTTTGTAATTCTCCAAAACATAGCTCTACTCCCAGCCAAGAATTTATAGCCCCGGTAGAGATATTTGCATAGCCTAAAGAGTTGATTTCTCTCTTTTTTTTTAGATATTGCAGTGGTAGCTCATTTTCTCTTTTGATATTTCAATGATAGCTCATTTTCAACTTGTAAGCAATGAAGACTACTATTAGGTTAGGAATTATAGTGGTAGCAAAGGTTACCTTTTGATTTTTCATTTAATGCAAATCCCTTCTGTTGACGGTCTAAATGGCACAACAATAGTTAAACAGAATATTGCTACTCTGTTTCTTCTAAAAGAGAAAGACAACACATGTATATCTTAGCTCCCAAGGTCTTTGTAGTTGGTTCTCAATTGTGTTGATGTCCCTTAGTGGTCAATGTAATAGTAATGTTCAAGGGGCCTGCTAGTGTTGAGCTTTTGGATTGTTTTGAGATCAAACATAAACTTAAAACCTACTCTAACCATAGTTTTTAAAGAAACAACAAAAGATAGATCAGAGCTTTGGAACATAAAAGAATGTCAATTCATTCAACTTAACCAGACTTGATACCTTTCAAGGAATTCCTAACTAAACTACAAAACAAAATTAACTTGTGACTAACAACAGTTTCATTCATTCACAATGTTGATTTCAATAACAGATTGCAAGTTACCATATAAACAAAACATCAAATCAAACTTCATTCCTTGAAAGCTTCTGAAATCAAATGATTAAACCAAGATAAACAACATTCTGAAACACAATCTAAAGTAGATTAAGATCTAGTTTCTTCTATTGTTAGTGAAGCAAATAAGCAACATTTACAAATCTAGCACAATCACCAGTGTATAGAAAATCCATGACTCCAAATTGTTTCCATCTATACTAATAAAACTAAAAAGATACATTATTGTCTATGTTGAATCTAACTCATATCTAAGAAGGAAAAAGAAGCTCCTATTACAAAGAATTAGGATGCAACTTTGTCTCCTCTATTTCTCTATGTATTCTAAAACCTCTACTTCTACTCTACCTGTTCTCTACCAGTTCTAACTCTACCACTTCTAACCTACCAGTTCTAACCTTTACAAAGAGTCCAGAATACCGTATATACAAACTATACCAAAAATAATGTGTTGTCCCTTGATTTTAGGGTTCAAAAAATATCTGCTTGGTTGCAGGAAGGTTGGCTTTTAGATCTTTCTGAAGAGAGTCAATGTTGCATTCAATGTGAAGCCCTGCTGTCCATGTTGGTGACAACCTGACCTCAGGAGAAGCCTTCAGATCTTTTGTAGCTACAAAATTTACTCCTGGTATTCATTTCTATCTTTCGACTCCATCGAGGCCGCCTTGAATGCTCTAGAATATCACCGTTAATACTGATCTATCTATGTCAGTGGTCACTACAATTGTCCTTGTGAGTCATGGTTACTCCCTCCTTTCAGCCTTCTTCATGTCCTAGACCCCTCTTGCACATTGACCACTCCCTGGAAACATGATCGGGTCTCCCTTTAGATCTGAACACCATTGTTCATCAAGCTACTCCATCAGTTTGTTCATAGAGCAGATCCACACTGGTTGCACTCAGTTGGTTCCTTTTTCATTTTACCAAAATAGTCAATCAGTCAAACTATGACTGGTTCGCCTCCTGAGCTCCTTCTGATTGGTTAAACATATGCCATGCAAGACTCCCGAATAGTCAAAAATCATTCGAATGGAATCGGATGTCGATGAGACACCATCAGTGTCTCCCTGATGCGATTACATCCTACAGTAGTTATTAGCATGACACAAGACATTTGGCGATAGATTACAGCTAGTCGCACAAGCCATATCGATATCCACAGTGGTCGCCGAGATAATCTCTATCGGCTAGAAGACATGGCAAGCCCATAGAACTCATACTGTAGAGCCTCCTTCCATCGGTGAGAAACTCGCACTTGGTGAGACATTATAGTGATAGGAAAATGTTCAATCAGAAGTCTCCTCGAGCTCAAATTTCTTTTGGTAGAACCTTCCCTAGGTCAGTGGGACCTCATGGCGATGTCACCTTTTCTTTCGGTGAGCTCCTTGATGTTAGCCAAACTTTTTGTGGTTGGGGAGACCTTATATTGATCTCCTCTTTTCTTTCCAGGCTCCCTCTATATTGGTCATACTAGCTCCCTTCGCCAAGACCTTTCACCGAAGCCACGTTGCTTTATGTCAGTGAGACTAAGTCCCCTCACCAAGACATCTTGGTGAGCCTTCCTTTCTCTAGCGAGCACACCCTGTTGGGGAGACTCCCTTCGGTTAGTGAGACTTTACACTAACCGAAACTTCCTCTTGCCGAGCTGAGAGCACTTTGGGGAGACCTTTTGTCAAATTCACTCTGCCTCGCCGAGCTCGTTTTGCATCAGCAAGAGTTTCATGTGTTGGTAGGACCTTCCACTGAGGTTTTCATTCTTCGCTGAGACAATCCCTCGGTCACCCAGACTTTACGCCGATCTCTCCATCCTTCACTGATGACGTTTCATTTTGCTCAGACTCTAAGGGATCAGCGAGATATCCTATCGAGCGGTAAGACCTTTTGGCAATATCCCTCCTATTGGTGAGACCTTTCCTCCTTTGCCAAGACCTCTTTGCGAGCCCAAACTGTTATGTCAATGCCGCCCTTGTCGCCGAGACCCTGCCTCTTTGGTGAGACCTTTTGTCGAGCAGCAAGAGCCTATGGCGAGGGCTCCTTCAGTCGGCAAGACCCAAAAAGAGTCACGGTGAGTGGGATGTTTAGATGACTTGTGAACCCCAAATGAATAGAACGCAATGCCAGTTAGTGAGACAACTGTAGGGTCTTGCCGACCTTCTTCTTAGAGGAAATTTATGACCAACTGGATTGGGGAAAGCTTCCCAACTGAGCCCCCTTGGAAAATATCATCATGTGTGTGATTTGATCCTACAAAATAGAGTCCCCATCAGTCCTCAAAATCACATAAGATATATTATCCTAAGATACACTATTGTCTATGATAATGTCATTCAATTTCTAGCAAGAAGAAAACCAACTCAAGCTAAAATAGAACAAAAATTTAATAGAAACAAACAGAAAACTAAGGAAGAAAACAAAAGAACCCCAAAGAGTAAAACAAATAACCAAAGGTAACAAAAGCAAGAGGAAAGGGGGACCCATTTTGTTCCAAAATAAAATGGAGTGGTTATGCAAGGCATAAAAAATGGCAACTCAGTTGGGAAAATGGTTTAACCATTTTCAAGAAACTGAAGGATTCAGCTACCCAGAACTCCTAGTTCATGAACATCACAACTCCAGTTGGGTCAGTTTTAACAAGCAAGGTTGAGCTAGAATCTCAAATGTAAATCAACAATGGCCACCCCTGAATCTATGTGTGTGGTTGATTGTGCATCACTCTTTTGTAAAGTTTTCTCAATCTTTTGGACAACAATGTGCAAGATTTGAGCTGCATGAGTTTATTCCCTTTAGCTGTTGTGCAATGATATCCTGGGCATTGCTCCACTATTAGTCAGGAATTCATAGCCCTGATGGAGATACCTCTAGTTTCCTCACAACATTGCTCTACTGCCAGTCAGGCATCCATAGCCCTAGTAGAGATACTGGAATCACCCATTCATATTGAGTCCCTTTTCTCTTTAGATAATTCTTTTCTTTTTCTTTTTTTTTCTCTTGGAGTTTCATATATTTCATTTAATTATTTCTCAATATGTCAGATGTTTAACATCTGATATGGGTTGAAAACTACCATGGACCTCATAACAACAATTGGGAGATCAGACTTTTCACTCAAATCTTACAACATTGTTATCTTAGGACAAATATACCATTACAAGAGGAGATGATCTTAATGATTTGTGAAAGATTCAGAGGGAGGTAATGAAGGTTATTTACTTTGTACCTTGTTTTCAAGACCTTCCAAAACTCTTATTGACAATGGGCATAAAGAAAAAGTTTAGGACAAAATCACCCAATCAGCAAACCTAAAAAATATCTAAACCACTTCTCTCCTAATAACCAAAAGTATGCATTAGATAACAGCCCACCATTTCAAAATGGAAAGAAACAAATAAACCCCAAAGAACAAAACAAAAATAGAAACCAAAAGAACAAAGGAGACAAAAAGATAGAAGGAAAGGACAAATAGAAAAACAAATTATTTATAGAGTACAACCAACTATTTACATACATAACATAATCATCTACAAGTAGAAACCATTTACATAGATGCAAAGACCAAAACAAAGGAAAACAAACAAAACCAGAAACAAAAGAAAAAAAGAGGACACAAAAAAAAAGAAAAAAAAAGAAAAAAAAAAGAAAAACAAAGGACAACTAACTAAACCAAAATTAACTAATCCTAATCCTAAACTAACTCCAAAGCCAAGCCTTACAAACAAAAAAATGTAAAAATTTGTACATTGACTTGACTGATTTTTCATTATGTGCAACAATCTTAACCTACTAGGCACAATTCTAAACCTAGCAAATTTATCTTTATACTCAAAAATATGAAGTTCATAGGCAATAAGTTCATTCTGAGGGCATAAAGCTTGAAATATTATTAGTTGTGGGTTCTCATTTTTGTCATGATTTACCCACAAACACATTTTACTATCCCCAATGCCATAATCAAATTGAAAATTATTAAAACACAGAGGATAATGAAAGGACACCACCTAATTCTAAAGATTTCTAGTTACTAATGTAGACTTGTGGTGTATGAATTCCTTCTCTCGAGGTCTCAGCTCATGGAACACCACTGAAACAAGGCTTGTCTTGTAGTTGGGATATTCACTAACCAGCATCTCTGTATTCACCTTGGGTATAGAATAAAAAAAATTCTAGATTTTTTGAGATGAAGTCTTACTTTCAACCTTCTCTTGAAACATGTCACCCCCAAAGGTTTGAGAATCTACATCCAGCTTATCACCATTGATGTCAAGGATACTGGCACATGGTGAACAAGGATTTCCTTCGAGGTCATTTGAATGCATGAAGTCAAAGTTAGGAAGGCACTTTCCCAATTCATATTCCTGCACATCATCAATAAGAACATGCCAATCAACATCAAATTTATCAGTATTAGGACCAAATTCATTTGTGGATGCTAAGCAAGGAATTTCTTCCAACAACACATTTGAGTAAACAAAATAAAAATCAAGAAAATACTCCCTGGTCTCATTCCCTTTGTCATGTTGAAGAGATTCAACTTATGAGATAACCTCTTGGTTGCTCTCTTAGCATTCCCCTGCTTCATCCAAATATACCCCATCATGAGATTCTTCAGGGAACAATTGACTAATTTGCACATCGACTTGAATTTCTTCCCTTAAGATTTCATTTTGGCATTTAAGTCCTTGTCTTTGACCACCATATTCATTGGAAATCTCATCTTGAAGTGTGTTATCTGTTTGAATCCATTCACTACTTAGATCAACAGAGTCATCCTTTTGCATTAACCCACCAAAGTGTGTTTCTTCCTCATTCACCATCATGAAAGAATCTATGAATGCATCAATGAATTCATTCTCCACTTCTATCAAAACCTCAGTAGGTAGAGGAGTTTCATCAATTGTTGAATCCATCTCGATGCAAGGATCAAGGCCATCAAAAGATAGGGAAGAATTAAACCTCTTCACACAGTTACTCATCATTTTGGATGAATTGATTATCATTTTCATGTGTGCTAGTTGTTTCATTCTCCTCATTGAGGTGGTATGTACTCCAAGGATCCTCCATAAGTATTCCTTCAATAGTGATTAGTTGCTTGAAATAAAACTCCATCCTTCCTAGGAGGACATGGCAATCCATCTGAGAGTGTTGATTAGTTCGATGTATCCTACATCCACTTGTCCCAACAAGTTATGATAGTTTCAGACCTCCTAGTGCTTCTAACTTCTCCATTATTCTCCTTTGCATACGAGGAATATCAATCCAACATGAGCCATGTTCCTATATCCATTCCCCATCACCCTGATTCTCATCTTGATCAGAAGAGTTGTTCCAATGGTCTTGTGTGCGAGTGACCTGATGTGGGGTATTGGAAATTGTGGTGCCTGGAACCTTAGGAAGGTTGTAGCTACTTGGTGAGAATGATTGCACCTAGGTAGGGATGGTGGGTGAAGTGACATAGGGCTGCAGATGATGGCAGTTTGCAAGTACAAGAGGATTATAACCGTGGGTTTGGCTATCTGAATTTCTAGTGTCACCTCTGAATTGTTCCAATAAGAGAGCTTTGTTCAATGCATCATGCAAGGATGTAGCCTCACCACAACATCTGACTTTGGTTGCAAATCAAAGGTTTAAACCCCAATAATAATGTTCTATCAGTATATGATCATCAACAACCAAATCTAAAGATTGAACCCTTTGATACATAAAAAAAAATATGTGATTGAATTGATAAATGGGTTCTAATGGTATCCTTTTTGTGGTTGCAAATTCATGTAATGGGTGTAAAGCATGAGGATCAAACTGATCTAAGAATAATATTTCTAGTTCTATCCATGAATAAATAGATTCTGGTGGCAGATTATCATACTATTTTCTGGCTATACCTTGAAGTATTTTGACAAATAACTGGCAGATGATATCCTGATGCTGAATCTGGAGAAAAATGAATATACGCTTGCAAGTTTCAACATGTTCAGAAGCATTTTTCCCACTGCTAGAAAAAAATAAAGGAAGCCTATCATACAGATGACCAAGAATTTCATGGAAAATTTTTGGTGCATACAAAGGGCTACCCATTAGAGCTGGGTTTTCTAAGACCTGACCCAATCCAACTCACAACAATCCAAAATTGCTCAAGGTGGCCCTCCTTCTAGTGCCAGCTTCTGTTGATGGTCCAAATGGAATAGTAATAGTTAAATAGAATATTGCTACTTTGTTTCTCTTGAAAGAGAAAGACAACACATGGATATCTTAGCTCCTAAGGTCTTTGTAGTTGGTTCTCAACTGTGCTGATTTCCCTCAGTGGTCAATGTAACAGTAATGTTGAAGGGGCCTACTAGTGTTGAGCTTTTGGATTGTTCTGAGATCAAACATAAACTTAAAACCTACTCTAACCAGGGTTTTTAAAGAAACAAAAAAAGATAGATTAGAGCTTTGGAACAGAAAAGAATTCCAATTCATTCAACTTAACCAGACTTGATACCTTTCAAGGAATTCCTAACTAAACTGCAAAACAAAATTAACTTGTGACAAACACACAGTTTCATTCATTCACAGTGTTGATTTCAATAATAGATTGCAAGTTACCATTTAAACAAAACATCAAATCAAACTTCATTCCTTGAAAGCTTCTCAAATCAAATGATTAAACCAAGATAAACAACATTCTGAAACACAATCTAAAGTAGATTAAGATTTGGTTGCTTCTACTATTAGTGAAACAGATAAGCAACATTTACAAATCTGGCACAATCACCAGTGTACAGAAAATCCATGACTCTAAATTGTTTCCATCTATACTAGTGAAACTGAAAAGATACATTACTGTCTATGTTGAATCTAACTTGTATCTAAGAAGGAAAAAGAAGCTCCTATTACAAAGAATCAGGATGCAACTCTATCTCCTCTATTTCTCTATGTATTCTAAAACCTCTATTTCTACTCTACCCATTCTCTACTAGTTCTAACTCTACCACTTCTAACCTACCAGTTCTAACCTTTACAGAGAGGCCAGAGTACCATATATACAGACTGTACTAAAAAGAATGTGTCGTCCCCTAATTTTAGGGTTCACAGAATATCTTCTTGGTTGCAGGAAGGTCAGCTCTCAGATCTTTCTAAAGAGAGTCAATGTTGCATTCAATGTGAAGCTGTGCTATCCATGTCGGTGATGACCTGACCTCAGGAGAAGCCTTCAGATCTTTTGTAGCTACAACATTTACTCCTGGTATCCATGTCTATCTTTTGACTCCATCGAGGCTGACTTGAATGCTCTAGAATATCACCATTAATACTGATATGTCTCTGTCAGTGGTCACTACAGCTGTCCCTGTGAGTCATGGTTACTCCCTCCTTTCGGCCTTCTTCATGTCCTAGACCCTCTTGCACAAATTGACCACTCCCTGGAAACATAATCAAGTCTCCCTTTAGATCTGAACACCATTGTTCATCGAGCTACTCCATCAATTTTTTCATAGAGCATATCCACACTAGTTGCACTCAGTTGGTTCCTTTTTCATTTTACCAAAATAGTCAATCAATCAAACTATTACTGGTCCACCTCCTGAGCTCCTTCTGATTGGTTAAACATATGCCACGTAAGACTCCCAGGCAGTCAAAAATAATTTGAATGGAATGGCATGTTGATGAGACACCATTAGTGTCTCGCTAATGCAATTACATCTTACAACAATTATCAACATGACATAAGATAGTCGGCGAGAGATTACAGTGAGTCATATAAGCCATATCGATATCCACAATGGTCACCTACATAATCGCTATCAGCCAGAAGTCATGGTGAGTCCATAGAACTCATACCGTAGAGCCTTCTTCCATCGGTGAGAAACTTGCACTTGGTGAGACATTATAGTGACAAGAAAATGTTCAATCCAGAGCCTCCTCGAGCTCAAATTTCTTTTGGAAGAACCTTCCCTAGGTTAGTGGGACATCATGGTGATGTCACCTTTTCTTTTGGTGAGCTCCTTGATGGTAGCCAGACTTTCCATGGTCGGGGAGACCTTATATCGATCTCCTCTTTTCTTGTCGGGCTCCCTCTCTATTGGCCATACCAACTCCCTTCGCCAAGACCTTTCACCGAAGCCACATTGCTTTATGTTGGTGAGACTAAGTTCCCTCGCCAAGACATCTTAGTGAGCCTTCCTTTCTCTGGCGAGCACATCCTGTCGGGGAGACTCCCTTTGGTCAGTGAGACTTTACACCGACCGAAACTTCCTTTCGCCGAGCTGAGAGCACTTCAGGCAGACCTTTTGTTGAATTTACTCCACCTCACCGAGCTCATTTCGCATCAGCAAGAGTTCCATCTATTGGTAGGACCTTCCACTGAGGCTATCGTCCTTCACCGAAACAATCCCTGGGTCACCCAGACTTGATGCCGATCTCTCCATCCTTCGCTGATGTTGTTTCATTTCGTTGAGACTCTAATGGATCAGCAAGATATCCTATCGAGCAGCAAGACCTTTTGACAATATCCCTCTTGTCAGTGAGACCTTTCCTCCTTCCCCGAGACCTCTTTGCGAGCCCAAACTGCTACGCCGATGCCACCCTTGTCGCCAAGACCTTTCATCGAGCGACAAGAGCCTATGGTGAGGGCTCCTCTAGTCGGCAAGACAAAAAAAGAGTCATGGTGAGCGAGATGTTTGGATGACCTATGAACCCCAAATGAATAGAACGCAATGCTAGTCAACAAGACAACTACAGGGTCTTGCTAACCTTCTTCTTAGAGGAAATTTATGACCAACTGGATTGGGGAATGCTTCCCAACTGAGCCCCCTTGGAAAATATCATCATGTGTGTGATTTTTTCCTGCAAAACAGAGTCCCCATCAGTCCTCAGAAGCACATAAGATATATTATCCTAAGATACACTATTGTCTATGATAATGCCATTCAATTTCCAGCAAGAAGAAAACCAACTCAAGCTGAAACAAAACTAAAATTTAACAGAACCAGAAGGAAAACTAAGGAAGAAAATAGAACCCCAAAGAGTAAAACAAATAACCAAAGGTAACAAAAGCAAGAGAAAAGGGGGACCCATTTTATTCCAGAATAAAATGGGGTGGTTATGTGAGGCATAACACCTTTATCAGTTCACTACTTCTGAAAAATTCATTTAATAATTCCCTATTGGTGCATATTTCCACCTAAATTTTACCACTTTATGCCAAATCTTAGCTAACTACAACTTGTTATATGTTAGAAAATATGCATAAATTAAAATTTAGCAATGAACAATTTAATCACCAAATTTAAATCTAAATTTAGAACCATTAGTCACCACCCTTCCGATAAAATTTTATGGCAACTACCAAATACTTAGCTAGCACTTTCAATTTGATGGTGTTGCACCACATTAATGAATCAAGAATGTCATGATGACATTGAAACACAGTCACATTATTTTTATTTAAATTCATACACCTTAACTTGCACGTATTGCTTCTTTCAAATTACCTGGGTGATGACATGTGTTGCTTCACTAGCTTCATTTTCTTTTACTCTACACACACAAGCACCTCCATAATTAATACGGATTAAGAAAAATACATGAAATGACCACTACTAACTTTGAAATCTCCAACTTGCTTGATTCACAATCTTCATACTAATTAAATTTGAGGCAATTTATCACCAAATTTGTGTAAAGAATTAATTTGATTTAACATTCCACTATGAAGACAATTATCCAGTTGCCACCTTGCTTATAGTTTCCAATACTTCACTCGAGGAAACTTTGTACCGCAACTTCCTCATGGCTTCTATAAATTCCACACTTCTTGAATTCTTCATGCTTTTATATAGCTTTCTTATTGTTCTGCATTTCTTGCTCTACTAGTTCTTGCTTGCTTCTAGGTTATAGATACTCTAATTTTCCTGACCTGCTCTCGCTAACAAAATGTTTTCCTAGGAAGTATCACACCGCAAAGGCTTGAAAATGTTTTCTTCATTCGAACTTCCAGTTTCACTCTACCAAATTTCTACTTAGTTCTTGGGGAAAGTATGTAGAATCCAACCAATACTTTTTCTTCTATTCCGACATGGCTTCTCATTTTGTAGCATCACTTCTAGATATTGGGATTCCTATTGAAGATGTTCACTTGGCTACCAATTTGATAATAAATCCTAAATATTTGGAGAATCTAGATACTATTTTATTTGTTGCACACTTGACCATCTGAATCCCTTCCATGGATGATATTCCTCAACTCCTAGAACATGGGGAAATGGTTCCACTCTGGCCTTTCCTCACTAACCTCCATATTTGTGACTTTGAATTTCACCAGGAACTCGCCTACATAGGGTATTTGGCTCTAATAGATGAGACATCCCATATCGATTGAACGTCTACTCCTATCTACAACTTGACTTACTCCTTTTTTTGGTTTTTTCAATCTTTTGAAGAGAGAATTTCGATACTCCATGTATATACATGATTCACACACACATATATAGCTTTGTAGTACATCTTAAAGTGTGTATTTACTGTGCGTGGTTTTATCATTTTCACTTCACAACATAATTTTATAAATGTTTGAATTAACTGTCACGTGTAAGATAAGTTAAGTAGAATTTGCTAATGCAGAGGACAAATGAAAAGAGAGAAAAGAAAGAAAGAAAGAAAAGCAACAACAAAGAAAAAGAAAAAAATAAAACAAACCATATGAAAATAAAACTAAACCTAATTAACCAAACTTCTAATTCAATAAATGATTAACCCTAACAAAAAAAGTTATTTTATTGTTGATGACTATTTCCATTGTTGTTTTTGTATGAATTAAAATAGGTTTATCCTTAAATTCATTTGAAAAAATTTCAACAATTCTATTGTAACAATTAATTCTTCTAAATTTTATGTATTTAATAATCGTAATTCAAAGGTTTCTTACCAATAACTTCACTCATATGTATGAAAATGACCTCATTAAAGGTAAATTGCACACACTTCATTTGATGTGACCATACTCTACCTTCTTCCATCCCTAGGTCATGGTTTGTCTCTTTACTTTGTTCATTTCCATGAATGGTTGTGTCCAATTCTTGGCTTTCTTCTCCTTCAAATTTTTTTGTGTCTTTGGCACTGTCTTCACTTTGCACTTTGATAGACCAAGATATGCCACAATTTATATAGTTATCAGAGAGAGAAAAAGTAAAATTTTGATACTATGTATCGTTCATAAAATCAAGAAAATTTCCTTTTTTATCTTGTGAATTTTCAACTTGGAGCAAAATACACATGTCTCGCACTCAATTTTCCCACTCCTTTTCTTCATTTTCACTTTCCACGTATAAGGAGAATTATAACTCATCAATACTGCTTCCTCATTTTTGATGCAATGTCTCTTAATCTTGGCATTCTTTCCTACTTTCCTACAAAAGGTTAGGATTTTCTTTATCATAATTATAGTTACCAAACCATTTTGATGTATCAACTAATTTTTTAATATTTCCAATTCCACTAGGGTTGAGAACCTTTCGCGTTAACGATTCTTGTCTTATAGTAGTTAGAACTTCTTTTGTTAATGGAATCACATTACACATTGCCAAACTTACATTAGTTAAAAAAAAATCATAATCAAGTTCACCGTGATCAATTGTATCATGAATTGTACACTCGATGACTCTATCAAAGGTGAAGAAACTCAAAGGATGTAATCTCTAGTTAATTTTTTTCCAAAGTTTCTCAACTTCCATATTGAAATACCAACTTGCACTAAATATTCTCTTTACAAGCTTTCTCCTTGAAATTAGAACTAATACAAATTTTAAAATAGTGGCAATCCTTTTAGCTCTAGTTCTTTTTGATGATGATGTTACTCACAACAACAGGGAAAATACATTCTTCACAGATAAATTGTAAAGAGCCTATCCTTCTTGAAAGACTTAACCAAAGGAAACTCTAGGGGATCTGTATGATAGGACAAAGGTTGGCTTAGTTCAATCCCAAGTCTCCAGTATGTAAGGAAATCAATGGAGCGCATCTAATGAAAACTCCAAATAGTAGTGCTTTAGTAACTTTAATTTTGATTAGATTACCTCAAATACACATACAACTATGTCCTAAAGTGGAAACAGACATAGTTAATTTCCCACATTGATCCTTCTGAGAGAAACACATGTAAATTCAACAACAAGCAACAACACAAATGAAGATACTATAGAAAACCTAACACAAAGATTTTACGTGGGGAAAATCCTTTCGGATAAAAAACCCCACACTCCAAAGATCAAGCCATTGTATTATTCAGCAACAAAATGGTTACAATACAAATTTAGGCTCATAGCTTCTTCGGAGATTCATCTTGTTCATTCTAGAAACAACTGGTAGCAAACTCAACATGAGAGATCAACCATGGCATTCATGGTCAGGAGAGATTCCAGCAACAAAACCTACTTCTCTCTTCTGCTTTGACCTCATGGCTTCGGCCTTTTGGCCAGCCACTCGATCCTCTCTCTATCGTTCACTCTTTGGCTCTCTCTGTACTCTTACCAGCACTATCTCTCTATATAGAACATCCAATGCATACGTATTTACATTCATTCTTTAACAGGCTCTCTGTGAATTGGTTCAAGATCACATAACAATAATCTCTAGCTCAGCATCCTTATCATCATTCCATTCTGGTGTAGATTTTTCCTTGCAGACCGTTTAATTTCATCGCAATTGCTGCAAAAATCCAACCGCCAACCATTTGAATTTCACTTCCTCTGATTGGTCCATGAGCCACCATATAGGGTAGTCAAACAGTCAAGGAAACAATCCACTGAGTTTGCATGTTGGTGAGACATGAGAAGTGTCTCATCGATGCTCAAAGGATTCATAGACGATATCGGCATAGGTTCCAACAGTCAGTAAGAGGTTCTACCGATATCCACAAGTCATACCGAAACCATCGACATCCAATGCATTCTTATCGGCAAGATATTTCTCATCAGCAAGACTCATATCGATGCTCATAAGTCACATCAATTTTAGCATTCTCATTGGTGAGATAATTGCTATTCAATGAGACATCACACTGAACTCACAAGTCATTTTAAAGTGTTCTGTAGTCACCAAGACTTTCGTCATTTGCTGAGAGATCATACCGAGCTCTTTGTGTCATACCAATGTCATTGTCGGCAAGACTTAGGCAAAGGTCATAGCGAGCCCTCAAGTCATACCGAGCACTGAAGAATCGACAGGAGTCATACCAACAACAGACAGCCTCATCGGTGAGACAATCACTCTTCGCCAAGAGATCAAACTGAGGTCCCAAAGTCACCCCGAGTCTATCCTGTCAGCCAGACTTACCGCTTTCGCCAAGACTTCATAGTGAGCTCTTCATGTTACACCGAAACATCAATCGGCAAGACATATTACTTTCACTAAGCTGTTACTCCGAAGTCACCAAGTCATACCAATGTGTTCCACTGTCAGCGAGAGAATCATCCTTCGGCCAAACTTCTTACTGAGGCTTCCATGTTATCCCGACACCATTGTTCGCCAAGATTCATACCAAACCGATGACCCCACACGCTATCGGTGAGACTTTCCACATTTTCCAAGACTTCATATCGAAGCCTTATGTGTTACACCGAAGTCTATAAATGTATACCCATCGGTGAGACTTTCCACTATTGATGAGACATCACATCGAAGTAAGTCTCTTGGCCAAGGGTCTCCCCAAAAACATTAGTCACCATGAGTCTCCCCGACATCTGCTAGGAAACAAAACCATCGACCAAACATCTCACAATCGCTAAGATACATTCTGATAGAGGAAAGTCACACTAATTGCTTCATCGGCCAGATAGAGCAAAGGTCATGCTAATATCAGCCAAACTTTCTACCATTGCTGATACATCATCCCGACTGTCCAAAGGGTATGCCAAAGGTTTCAAATGTTGATTTCCAAGACATCTAGGAGGTCATAGTGATAGTCAGGATCAATAAGTAGGTCGGCCAAACATCTCCACAATCTCACCAAAATAGCTCACAAGAGGTTTTTAGCTTGTGGGATTGAGGCACACAATTCCAACAATCTCCCACTTGATGAAGATCACACAGGCACCTCCAAAGCAACCAGAAACTAAGATCACACTAGCTCCACTAGTTCAAACCCTACAACACTCAAGACACCCGATCAACATGATTCCATAGATAGCAGTCCATTAGACAATCTGTAACAAAGACTAGGCATCCAATTGCAACTCACTGTCCAACAAAGCAACCAATTACAACCTTTCAGGAAACAACATAAACCTCAAACATGCTCTTATGCTCTATCAAGAATTCTTCTCCAACATCCATGATTTCCACCATTCAAGCACCAATCCTATCATCTTCCACATGTGGAAGAAAGATACAAAGCCAAGGTGTATAAGTACCATTCCAACAAACAAAAGCAAAAGATCCCAATGATATCACCAAGGAGATACTGCTACCACTTCACTATGCCCAAACACTATACAGAAGCAATATCAACTTCAAAACTTGAAACAGAACACAATAGTGAAGTCATTATCCATAAACAAGATAAACAACACCAATTAGAACAACAATCAGACTGACCGCTTCCATCCAACTGATAAACCCACACGACTGAAAATAGCACCCACAACTCATGCTATACTATCCAATCTCACATACCTCATAGGTATCACCATTAGTAAACTTCTGCCAATCCATTAATAGCAAATACAAGTTCCAATGTCAACCAGTCAAAGAAGACAAGACACATACAGGAACTCTCACTACCTGAGAAATCCAGATCTAAAAGATCAAAAGGCATCGCAAGCCTACCAATACTAGCACATAGAAAATGTAACCCTATAGTACTAAAGAAAAATCCATAATGATATGCACAACCTGCAACAACTTGCCACAAGAAACATTTCTCTCACCACAAACCTTCACGGCCATAGAGAGAAACATTGCACATCATCTTCTGGAGAACATCCTCCTACATACACTTCTAACAACTAGCTATGTCAAGAATAATCTCCTTCACATCCCAAAAGAAAAAAACCTTAACAACATCCATCAGTTCAATCACCAAGATCAAACTAACTTTAAAAACATGGATGTAAACCTCTCAAAGAAGATCAAGCTAAAACATTTCCCATTTCAAGAAATCAGCCCATACATAATCTCCTACCAATTCTCATCAGTAAATGACATAACACAAAAGCTCAAAGAGATAAAACTAACTGTACAATTTCCACTATGAATCCTCCAAAACCATTAAACAACAATTCAAGATCCATATCATGAAAGTAAACATAAAACACATCTGAAAGATATAAAGGGCCAAATACCTTTCAGATAGACTGCCAAGTAGACCAAGACTAATCCAAGAGAAATCTCCTCATAGGTCTCTTATTGAACTCACATTCAACCAAGGTGTAGGCTTCTCAGACTTTTTGCTAAAAAATTTTAACAAGAGTAACAAGTAGCAACACTTCTCTCACAAGAGAAAAACACCCTCACCTTATTCTTCATGTATCCATGAGTACTAGCAACCAATCATCTCATGCTAAACTCCATCTGCATTACTGCACTATCATGAAGTATCAAGCTAATAATCAAAGCACCCAATACACAAAGAATTACCAGACCATTGTCAAAGCTCCAATCATCTGAATCAGGAACTTATCATGACACCATGATCTACACATCCCCATAGGAGATACCATGCTTCAAGTGACCTCACCATTGTCTCAAGTACAATGCACAATGCCAAAACTCTAGTGCACAAGCAAGAGTATACCATGACATAAAGCAAATAGACTTAAAACCAACATCACCTGTCAAGCACCACCAACACCTTAGCCAAAGACTCCAAGAGTTCTCTATGGTTCCAAGATGTTGCACATCTTGAAATAATGTCCATGAAAAAGTGAAAGAACCCTTCTGCAACACTAAAGAAGACCATTCACCACCATGTGATGAATTCATAGTCACTACTAGAGCTCCCACTGAAAAGTGACACCCAAGCTCTCCAAGCATCATGACCACCTACTACAAGTTCCCTTAACCAACTATTTAGGTACTCAAGAATATCCATCCTCTCATCTAAGAAATAGTCGCACCAATGCACAAGTGACCACAGACAAGGCCAACTAACAAATCTGCACCATCAATGAATCAGCCTCATGGATAAACATAGTCCACATCCAAGTTATCTCACTATAGCCAATGGGTAGCTAATCCACCAACCACATAACTCATAGATCACAACCATCGAACATGCAAACCCATTATCACATTGAAAACTGCAACATTGAGATATCAAAGAGAATAACCATGTAGACAACATGACTCAAACACCAGATCACACCAAATTTGATTTTCCAATCATGTCCACAACGAGCACCATAATCAAGGAACCCATAAGCATTACCACAAGAATGTTGAGTGACAAAACACTTACCAACACTCCCATGCAGAGAAGGAGTCATACCTCCTCAAAACCATGCACCAAGCATGCATGAAAAACTGCAACTATCTCATCCAACACCACCCAAAAAAGGTCAGTGTCTAGAAAATAGCTTAACAACAACTCCACAAGACCACAAGTTTTTCTTAGCCATGTAAAACCTGCAAAATCATAGTGCCATGCAAGTACAAAAAATTCCTTTAAAAGAAAATAGCAGTTCAGGAAATCTAGGCCCCTTTCAGGCCAATTCTAAACCACCAACATGTACATGCATCCAAGAATGAGAGAAAAGGCTATTTCAGAAGCTTGCAAATCATCTAGTGATTAACTCCATAGCCTTTATGTATTCGAGGTTAACAGGAAATTGTGCCTTACAACACCAGGTAACACCACCTAGCATAAGCACTCTCTTCGATGACTGAGAAACAACCTAGGCTTCTCCATGTCACCTAGGAATCTGACATACAGACGCCAAATATGAAAGCTTTACTGCTACACAGTCACAGAGAAAAGAAAACCACCTCATACTCCAAGGTTAAACCTCTACTATCCAGGAGACATAGATCACAACATGATCAACTCCCTTTTCCATCTTGACCATCCTTCAAGCTGCATGTTGTCTCAGAATACCACAAGGCTTCCACTCAACAAAGGATCAATACATCAGTCCATTCCTACAGATTTCTTCACAGGAGAAATATCCAGAAGCAACAACTAGAAGAAGGCTCTGATACCACTTCTAAGGAAATCAATGGAGCACATCTAATGAAAACTCCAAACAGTAGTGCTTCGGTACTTTAATTTTGATTAGACTACCTCAAATACACATACAACTATGTCCTAAAGTGGAAATAGACACAGTTCATTTCCCACATTGATCCTTGTGAGGGAAACACATGTAAATTCAATAGCAAGCAACAATACAGATGAAAGATACTACATAAAATAGAACACAAATATTTTATGTGGGGAAAATCCTTTCAGATAAAAAACCCCACTCCAAAGATCAAGCCATTGTATTATTCAGCAACAGATTGGTTACAATACAAATTCAGGCTCATAGCCTCTTCAGAGATTCATCTTGTTCATTCTGGAAACAACTGGTAGCAAACTCAACATGAGAGATCAACCATGGCATTCATGGTTAGGAGAGATTCCAGCAACAAAACCTGCTTCTCTCTTCTACTTCGACCTCATGGCTTTGGCCTTTTGGCCAGCCACTCGGTCCTCTCTCTATCATTCACTCTCTGGCTCTCTCTGTACTCTTACCAGCACTATCTCTCTATACATAATGTCAAATGCATACGTATTTACATTTGTTCTTTAACAGGATTTATGTGAATTGGTTCAAGATCATACAATAGCAATCTCCAGCTCAACATCCTTATCGTCATTCCATTATGGTGTAGATTTTTCCTTCTAGACCATTCAGTTCCATTGTAACTGTTGCAAAATCCAACCACCAACCGTTTGAATTTCACTTCCTCTGATTGTTCCACGAGCCACCACATAGGGTAGTCAAACGGTCAAGGAAACAATCCACTAAGTTTGCATGTTTGTGAGACATGAGAAGTATCTCACCGATGCTCAAAGGATTCACAGACGATATCGGCATAGGTTCCAACAGTCGGCAAGAGGTTCTACCAATATCCACAAGTCATACCAAAACCATTGACATCCAATGCATTCCTATCGGCAAGATATTTCTCATCGGCAAGACTCATACCGATGCTCACAAGTCACATTGATTTCAGCATTCTCATCAGTGACACAATCACCATTCGATGAGACATAACACCAAGCTCACAAGTCATTCTGAAGTGTTCCTTAGTCGCTAGGACTTCCGTCATTCGCTGAGAGATCATACCAAGCTCTTTGTGTCATACCGATGTCATTGTTGGCAAGACTTCGGCAAAGGTCATACCGATCCCTCAAGTCATACCGACAACAGACTGCCTCATCGGCGAGACAATCACTCTTCACCAAGAGATCAAATCGAGGTCCGAAAGTCACCCCAAGTCTATCCTGTTGGCCAAACTTACTACTTTCACCAAGACTTCATAGCGAGCTCTTCATGTTGCACTGAAACATCAGTCGACAAGACATATTGCTTTTGCTGAGACGTTACTCTGAAGTCTCCAAGTCATACCGATGTGTTCCACTATCGGCGAGAGAATCATCCTTCGGAAAGACTTCTTATCGAGGCTTCCACGTTATCCTGACACCATTGTTCACCAAGAGTCATACCAAACTGATGACCCCACATGCTATCGGTGAGACTTTCCACATTCTCCAAGACTTCATATCGAAGCCTTATGTGTTACACCGAAGTCTCCAAGTGTATACCCATCGGCGAGACTTTCCACTATCGATGAGACACCACATCAAAGTAAGTCTCTCAACCAAGGGTCTCCCCAAAAACATTAGTCACCATGAGTCTCCCTGACATCTGCTAGGAAACAAAACCCTCGGCCATACATCTCCCAGTCGCTAAGACACATTCTGATAGAGGCAAGTCACACTGATTGCTTCATCGGCCAAACAAACCAAAGGTTGCGCTGATATCAGCTAGACTTTCTACTGTCGTCGAGACATCATCCTGACTATCCAAAGGGTATGCCAAAGGTTTCAAATGCTGATCACCAAGACATTCAGGAGGTCATAGCGATAGTCAGGATCAATGAGTAGGTCAGCCAGACATCTCCATAGTCTCACCGAAATTGCTCACAAGAGGTTTTTAGCCTATGGGATTGAGGCACACAATTCCAACACAGTAGTCAGGTCTTCATAGTAATAAGTTCACTTCATGATATGATGTGATATTGTTGTTAATCTCAAAGGGAATATGCTTGTTTGAAATCATATGTATTAGACACTAAATTTTTAGTTAGATCACAAAATAAAATCATGAAATTGAAAGATCTAAAATGATATTTCATGAATGTCAACAATTTTGCTATCACTTAAGTAGATTTAGATTTAAGCATTGAACAATTTCATTAGAAATGAAATATTTTCAATAAATTTCCATTCATTCATCTATTTTTTGAAACATTTTCTAGAATTTAAACATCTATTCTAAAATAAAGCATAAAATTACTAAAAATTTAAATTTCTCCCAGTTATTCTCCATGCATGTCCCAAAGAATTAACCAAATCAATGCAAACTAATTTATACTTCACCAGATTATTTCATAGCTACAAATAAAATGGTGTGAGCTTTTAAAGAGATGGGTTTTAGTTTGGATAGCGAGTAAGTTCTGCATGCACCCTTAAATGGCGCAACACACAGTCTTGTTCGGCTAAACTAACAAAACTAGCTAAAAAGATTCATGAGATAGGTAGCTATCAAATTGGCTTCAATATTTATTAATACCTACATGCATACAAGTTTTTAGACCGTAATGATCAATTCAAAAAATAGGAAAAAGGAACAAAGCTTAGAGAATTTTTGGCTCTTCCTGAATCTACAAATTTTAAACTTAACTTAAAAAGAAGTATCCTCTAGTCTTTTATATAAGTAAGGCATAGATAGGATAATACAAATAAATGAGAGGAAATCCAAGGGATGAACCACATCAAGGCATGTGGAATGTAGTGGCTAGTAAGAGAATTACAATCGAAGTCAACGAAGGTCAAATCCAATCGCACGTTGAAGCATTTTGGGCTTTAATATTTTTTATTTTCACCAGGAAAATATCTTGAATGAAGATAGTGTTCAAGAACTTTCCCATATATTTATAATGATCACTTTATTACCTTCTTCCCAAACTTTGTTCTACTTTAGGCTTTCTACTCATGAGAATAGGCTTCCTCACAGATCGACATTTATCTCCACCGTATGTGCAATACTGGGATCTACAACATTCTGGTAGACTCAAAGCCCTCTACCTATTAACCTCCCAGAGTATACAACTTGATTTGAATATAATTCTATTTGTGATTCAAATTTTCTTGAAAATCACAAATTCTACCCATTAAATCCCCTTTTTCTTAAAAATAAAAAACATCTATAAACATCTCATGTAAATAAAACCATCATTCAATTTTTATCACGTAAATTTTCCATAAATAACATGCTTTCTAGCATATTACAAATTTTTGCATGATATCTTTCAAATACCGGGTTACCAGACTATTGGACTTGCTAGATAACCATAAGATTTTAAAATTTACTTTACATCTCTATCTTGTACCCAGTACCTGGTATTCAACTTTACCCATGAATTTTCCTTGGACTTCGGTTTTATTAGAACTTCCATCTTACCAGACCTCAACTAGTAGACTGGGACATTCTTCTCACATTTGTGGTACCTTTTTCCCTTTTCAAACATTCCTAGTTCCTGGTATCCGGTACCCAGAACACTAATTTACGAAGTACTCTTTTATTAAAGATTTCTCTTTGCTCTTCATTTCTAGTATTCTTTCGATGATCTTTTCAGATAGCTAGCTCCTACCATAAGAGTTCGATTTTTCACTTGGGTCCACAAGTCTTATAGTCTTGGGGTGTGTTGTGAGACCACACAATAGGTTTCATATTTTTCTATGTATAATAATTTTATGGAATAACTTGCAGATTAGAAGAATATGATATGAAATATGAAGCAAATACTTGATAATAACTGAGAGTAACAAGCCACTTTGCGGGGGAAAACCTCCAAATATCTCTAATGAGAACACACTTCGGAATTTGATGATCAAATAAGACTCACAACCTTTTATATATACCTATTTATGCCTAGGATATCACCTAGGCAGACTTAGACACCCCTATATAAGACCTAGGCTAACCCAACCAACTAGATAATAATATAATAATGATAACAGGACTTAATTAGGAGTTAAGATAGCCACAAGCTGACTATTCATAACCCAATGTACACCAATATTAAGGGCATAGCATGCACCCCTTCTTCAAAGAAGCATTGTCCTCAATGCTAATCAAGTTTGGATAATTTTGAATAAACTCCTCATCCTCCCATGTGGCATCTTCAACTAGTAAATTCTTCCATTGGATGAGATACTTAGTGAAAGCTCTATTCCTTAGCTTATTTGTGTGTGTTTGAAAAATGCACTCTCATTCTAAAATGATTCTTCCTTCTTCATCGAGCTCTAGTAGTGTTGTTTGAGTTGGAATATTATGCCCAATTACCTTCTTCAAACAAGAAACATGAAAAACTGGATGTATCTTTGTTGTTGGTGGAAAATCTAGCTTGTAGGCAACACTACCAATCTTTTGCATGATTTGGTATGGCCCATAATACCTCAGAGACAAATTATTATTCTTTTTTATTGCTTTGATGAGATTTTATTATAAGACTACAATCTCAAGAAGACCCAATCCCCAACTTCAAAACTTATTTCACTACAATGTTGGTTTGCCTGTTGTTTCATTCAATTTTGTGCCATGCCTAAATTCTCCTTGAGTCCTAAAAGTACTTGTTGTTGATGAAGCAAGTGGTCCTCTACTATGTGAACTCTTGGTGACACCTTTATTGATGATGTGATGGAAGGAGGATGATATCCATAAAGTGTCAAAAATGGAGACATTTTTTATGAGCTATGAAAATAAGAGTTATGCCACCATTTTGCAAGTGGTAGCCAATCTACCCATTGAGACTGTTTCTCTAAAGTGAAACAATGTAGAGATCCTTCCAAAAACTTATTAACAACTTTAGTTTTCCCATCTGATTGAGGGTGGTATGAAGAGCTATGATCCAATCGAGTACCCAAACATGAAAATAAATCTTTCCAAAAGTGACTAGTGAATATAGGATCATGATCACTAACAATAACCTTAGGTGTACCATGTAGCTTTTCGATATTCTCCAGAAAAACTTTAGCCATTGCACTTGCTATAAAAGGATGTGATAATTGTTGGTGTAATTAATTATTAATTAAACTTTGCATAAGTTTACTTAGGCATATTTAATTCCTAAGTTACAGGTTCTTATCTTTATCTTATTGAGCTATCTTGTTGCTCAAGATAAGATTAGGTTTATGCATCTTTGCTTTTATAAAGCAAATTATCTCTTGTAATATTTGGTACTTCGAATATATCAATTTGCACATCTTTTGCAAATCTCTGCTTTTTCATTTTTCTCTTCAGTGAAAGGTGATTTTTCTGGTTTGCAATCAGATCTTGGTTTCTAACATGGTATCAGAGCCTTGATTTGTAGCCCCTTCTTAGCTTTTTTTGAGGAACACATTGTAGAGCTCGTTTGAGGTCCCTCGAGGGTTTCATTCCTTGAGCTTCTTTATGCAGTGTCTTGGATCATATCAGGGTTTTCCGTTGGATTCAAAGCACTGGAAAAAGTTAGAAATGGATTTTATTTCATTCATTTTGGTCACCATTTTCCAAATCTACGAGGGTTTCAGGCTTGGTGATTTTTCTGATAGATCTAGGGGTCGCCTGATTTTCAGAGCACTTTGGGACCAAACGGTCCTCGTCGTTGGATTCATAGCACCCCAAAACCCCTATTTTGATATAAAATTTGTCTGATTTGGACACAGTCATCTAGAGAGGCAAAAAAATTTTCCCAAGGGCCGTACAGCCCCTAGGCACAGTCTTCGAGGCACCAAAATTGAAAAAATATTAAAAAAATATTAAAAAATCAAATTTTTGGGTTCAAAAGTTGTGCCGCCCGTTTTATTTGGTTCACTGCTAGGCGGCCACCCATCCACTGCCTAGTGGCTAGCTCTCCGCCAGCAGTTTCCATTCCCACCAAACTACCACTGGTGGTCTTTCGCTCGTTGCTAGCCAAGCACTACTCCTGCGCAGTTAGCCCCTGCGAGCTCTGTCGTGGTCACTTGGGCAACCAAGGGCCTAGTTCAGCACCCCGCCGAATCTCCATCCCCAGCCTCGGTCATATGAGGCACCAAGTTCTTCAACCTTTGTCCCAACATGCCAGCCTCTGGTCTTGCATGCGACCAGGGGCCGAATATTTTTAGCCTCTGAGGGCTTACTAGAGACCTTATTGGGCAGTTTTGAGTAGTTTTACGGAAACGTGCATAACTTTCACATACGATGTTGTTTTCTTGCAAACGAGATATCATTGGAAAGGTGTTTCTGAGCTCTATGCAATGGGGTAGGTGTGGTTTCAGCCTCTATTCATATCTAAGGTCATTTATAGAATATACGTACCTTATTTTATGCATGCATTCATTTTTGTTTCGTGCACTAGGTTTGCATGTTCACTTATGTTTCTATAGTTTTCAATTCTCTCCTTCTGTAATCATTGGGTATTGTAATAACAAACTAATATAAAGTTTCATTAAGGGAGATTCTTGCATCCATTCTTTGTATTGATGACAACTCACATGAGTTTGTCTAGTTTCTTGTTGTCTCCTTTTAGCTTCTTTCTTGCTTAGCTGGACACATCTTTGGTTTGCTTCGGGTCACACTTCACATTCAGATTTTATAGTTCTTGATCCAAATTGGTTTAGATCTTTCTCATTTGAGGGCCATGTTTTTATGGTTAATGTTCTAGAATCTTGATGGTACTTGTCCTATGGGCAGTTTTAGTTTCAGTTTGGCATTGGCTTCGAGAGACACAACTTTCATATTTGTCATCATTATGGGTCCTTTCATCCTTTCATCTACTGTTACTTACAAATTCCAGGGTTGATCCAGTATGTGAGTTTCTAGTGTTCCTTGGCATTGGGTATGTTGTTGCATTTGTGATTCTAATATGGTATTTTGCAAATAGAAGTATCTTTCCTTGCTTGTTGGATTTGGGGTTCCAGTGTTGCTTCATCAGAGTTCTTCCAGTGCTTCTTCGCAGCAGTTCATTTTTCTGAGGGGGGTTTTTCCCACTGGGTTTCCTCTCTCTTTGCATTTGTACATGAGTACTTGATCAAGCCTTGTTGTTGGGACTCATATTTGCATAATAATCTACTTCTCCCTAAATTGCACTTATAGGGGGGTGTTGGTGTAATTAATTATTAATTACACTTTGCATAAGTTTACTTAGGCATATTTAATTCCTAAGTTATAGGTTCTTATCTTTATCTTATTGAGCTATCTTGTTGCTCAAAATAATATTAGGTTTATGCATCTTTTCTTTTATAAAGAAAATTATCTCTTGTAATATTTGGTACTTTGAATATATCAATTTGCAAATCTTTTGCAAATCTCTGCTTTTTTGTTTTTCTCTTCTATGGAAGGTGATTTTTCTGGTTTGCAATCAGATCTTGTTTTCTAACAATAATGCAATGAAATGTGCATATTTAGTGAGGTGATCAACTACTACCATGATGACATTATGAATTTTAGATTTGGGAAGCCCTATGATGAAATCCATGGATGCCTCTTCCCAACACTTGCTAGGAATAGATAAGGGTTGCAAGAGACCTAGTGTATTAATTGTCTCCTCTTTATTCCTTTGACAAACCAAATATTCAACCATTAATTTTTGAACATCACCTTTTAGCCCTTCCCAAAAAAAATATTGCTTGACTCGATGAGATGTCTTCAAAAATCTTGAATGACCACCAACTGGAAACTCATGCAACTTTGTGAGAATCTTGTGCTTAAGAGTGGAATTCTTGCAGAGATACAAATGCTCTTTATACCAAAGAGTATCTCCCTTCCAACAAAACTTATCTAAACTACTGTGATCAATTTTTAATTGTTGGATGAGATTACTTATTGTAACATCATTTTTCCACTCTCCTTTGGATTCCTCCACCCAATTTTCTTGTAATATTGAAATGGAACACAATAAAGCTTCATCTTTCTCATCCTTCCTTGAAAGTGCATCTACTACAATATTTTCCTTCCCTTTCCTATATACAATCTCAAAGTCATATCCTAGCATCTTAGTGACCCATTTTTGTTTCTCTTCAGAAGATAGTCTTTGTTCCAAAAAAAATTTTAGGCTATCATGATCTATCTTAACCTTGAAGTTTCTACCCATTAGATAAGTCCTCCATTGTTTAACTGCATGAAGGATTGCTAGCATTTCCTTCTCATAAATAGGTTTTAGTTGATTCTTACCCTTTAATTGATGACTCTCAAAAGCAATTGGTTGACCTTATTGCATGAGAACTACTCCTATGCCATTTCTAGAAGCATCACATTCCATAATGAATTCCTTGGTGAAGTCAGGATTGGCAAGCACTAGAGTTGTACACATAGCCTCCTTCAGTCTCTCAAATGATGTATTAGTGGACTCGTTTCAATGAAAAGAATCCTTCTTCAATATAGTGGTGAGGGTTATTGCTATATGACCATAATTATTCACAAATATTCTATAGTACCCTATCAATCCTAAGAAACCTCTCATTTTCTTAATGGTTTTTGGAATAGGCCATTCCATGATAGCCTTAATTTTGTTAGGGTCCACCTTTACTCCTTCATGTGAAACTATGTGTCCCAAATAATCCACCTGCTTAATACCAAAAGTACACTTGGATGGCTTAGCATAGAGTTTATGATGCTCAATTATTTGTAATGCTTGATCAATATGTTGCAAATGTGCTTCCCAAGTCTTGCTAGAAGTCAATATATCATCAAAGAATACTAACACAAACTTTCTCAAGAACTTCTTAAAATGGAATTCATTAGACTTTGGAATGTAGATGGTGCATTGGTAAGACCGAATGGCATCATCAAAAAATAATAATGACCCTCATGAGTCTGAAATGTTGTCTTACAAATATCTTCCTCCTTAATCTAAATTTGGTGATAACCAGATTTAAGATCTAACTTGGTAAAATACATAGCTCCATTCAATTCATCTAGTAAATCATCAATGACTGGAATAGGAAACTTATCTTTAATGGTGTACATGTTGAGCACTCTATAATCTAGACACATGTGCCAAGTGTCATCCTTCTTATGTAACATCACCATAGGTGAGGAGTAAAAAAATTGGCTATGCCTGATAATTCTTGCCTCTAGCATCTCCTCAAAAATATTTTCTATCTCACTCTTTTGTATGTGTGGATACCTATAAGGCCTGGTGTTCTATGGTTGGCTCCTTGGAACTAACTGTATGGCATGATTATGATCCCTCTTATGAGGAATTAATTTAGGAATATCTCCAAGAACAACTTAGTGATTATCAATTATGGCTTGCAAATATGGATCAGTAGGAGCATTAGATTGAGAGACTTCTAATGAACATAGTTGGGCCACAAATCCACCCACTCCTTTCTTAAGAAAATTTTGCATTTGATGAGAGCTTACCATTTGTGGGGGTTTTTCCTTCAATCCCCTTATCTCTACCACCTTTCCTTTTGATTGAAATCTCATGAATAGTTCTTTGAATTCCATCTCAATCGTTCCCAATGTAGTAAGCCATTATACTCTCAAAACAATATCTGTTGCACACATGGATATCACATATGTTGGGGTATCAAGTTGATAATATCCCATGGATAATTTAATGACATGAAACTTCCCTGAACAACTAACTGAACCACCATCTACAATCAAAACCTGAAACTCTAGAGCTAGATATATAAAACAATCTAGATGAGTAGCTTTTTGTTGATGAAATTATGAGTACTACTTGAGTCGATCAACACTGTTACCTTATGCTTCTTTAAGAACCCCACCACCTTTAGAGTTTGTGGAGAACTGAAACCTGAGAGTGCATGACAATAAATTATTGGTTGAAAATCATGTGATTCCTCATTTGACTCTCTTTCATCCTCTAGTATGGGTTCCTCCTCTTCTTCCTCACTTGGACCTTCAATATAGAACAATTTCTTTTCACTACATTTATGTCCTTGACTATATTTGCTATCACAATTGAAACACAATCCTTTTTCTCTTTTCTCCTCAATTTTATATGGAGTAAATCTATTAGGTTGTGTTGAATATCCTTTCTCTCTTGTCACATTAGCCCCTTGCTTCTTAGGAATCCAATACTTCTCCTCTACCCTAAGTGCTAAGATAAAAGACTCATTTATAGAGATAGGGATAAACATGTGTACCTCATGTCGAATGTGATCCTTGAGACCCCCCAAGAATAAATCATTCAAGATCTCCTCTATAATTGTATCCACTCTTAAGGATAGATTTTGGAATTGCTGAATATAATCCTTAACTGGTCCTGTTTGTTGAAGTTTAGCAAGCTAGCTGAAGAAGTTGTTTGTCACACTATTTCTATATTGTTCTTGGAGTTCCTCTATAAAAATTGACCATGAGATGGTGAACCCCTTTATGCTTCGATGAGTGAAAAACCAAAGATACCAAATGAATTGATTTGGTTCTAGATATAGGGAAGCCATCATGACCTTTTTGTCCATTTGGGATTTGGTGTACTTCAAGAAAATTCTCCATTTGGTTTATCCATGTTAGAGGATCCTTTCCATCGAACTGGCACATATCCACCTTTGGAAATAAATTCCTAGATCCCATAGGAGTATTTAAAATTTTGTCAATGTTAGCTAACTTGGAATTTTCACCTTGGTTGCTTGAGAACTCCTTTCTTGGTTCAGTCATTAGGCCCTTAACATGTTTTGCATATCTGATATATCTCCTCATAGGTCACACATATCTATCTTCATTGAGGAAATTTCTTCCTTGACCTTACTTATTTCCTCATTAGGAGTAATATCCTCTATTGTTACCTTATCCTTATTAGGAGTCCGCCCCGAAGAGAACATTGTTTGTGCCCCATGTTGTAGGCCCCGTCATGATGGAACCAATAATTTTGAAATAAATCAAACAAAGGAAACTTAAATTCTCTAAAAATTTAACTATAACTTACTAGGTCTAAAATAACTCTCACCAAAAAAAAAATCCAAGAAATAAGTAGATTTGCAGCCTTGAGAGTGATATTTGTGAAAACCTTAATTTTTCAATAACTTTCTTATTTTTACTCCAATTCCTCTAATGTTTTTACTCTAATATCCTTTAGTATGTCTTCCAAAACCCAATAAACATCAGGCTCCAATTTCATAAGATGTGAGAGATATAAAAATTCCAAATAAATTATGTAGAAACCCTAATTCTGTAATAATTCGCTCAATACTGCTCCAATTCTTCTAAAATATGGAATTCAGCTTCTTTAATATGTTCTTCAAAAACAATTTAAAAATAAGAAAAAAATTATCCAAAATATGAAAGATATGCTCTTTCAAAAATTTCCTCCAATATTGAGAAAAAACCTTACCTCTATGGTGCAAAGATCATGCTCTAATACCACTTGTTATGGAGTAACTTGCACAATAGAAGAATATGATATGAAATATGCTACAAATACTTGATAATAACTTAGAATAACAAGCGACTTTGAGGGGGAAAACCTCCAAATATATCTAATGAGAACACACTTCACAATATGGTGATCAAATAAGACTCACAACCTCGTATATATACCTATTTATGCCTAGGATATCACCTAGGCTGACTTAGACCCACTATATAAGACCTAAGCCAACCCAACCAACTAAATAATAATATAATAATGATATGAGGACTTAATTAGGAGTTAAGATAGCCACAATCTGACTATTCATAACCTGATGTACACCAATATTAAGGGTGTAGCAAATAATCTAAAACTATAATGGAAACCACTTGTATGCTCCCCCATTTTAGAAAAATGCCAACTTTGCACTTCCCAATTAGCCATATCATGTTGGTTATATCTCCAAATTCATTTCACATAACCCTATTTTTATGGGTTCTCAATCTCATCAAAATTTTAACCACACACTCCACCCTACTCAAGCTTGTTGGATGCCTACACATTCCTATCAGTAACCCTAGGAGGTTCCTTCTTCTTCCTTTCAGTTGAAAAATGAGAGTGAAATCATTTCCATGTTGAGGAACCTCTATAGATAGATTTTTGAGCTTAAGGAGCAAGAATATTTGGACCTACAAAAAGAGTAGTGGGCTAATCAAGCTCACTATCCATAATATAAAAACATAGAGGCTCAATAGAGGTATGAGTAGCAGATGGATGCAAAAAGAAAGCAACAAGAGGAGTACATAGAAAATGATGCTAATATTAGAAAAAAGAAACTCATAATTTCCCTTTCTCTAGCCCAAATTTCTAAGACCTTTGCAACCCCTTGTGTTCCTAGTTTCAAACAGGCGTCTCCACTAGTTCTAGAACAACCTACTAAGGAGGAGGTACATACGCACAAGTTTGTTAGTTTCAAGAAGCCTAACTAGCCTATTGAAACATTGATTGAACCTCTTGTGCCATCAAGTAGATATCCTATGTTGGATATCCCAAGTTTTGAGAACCTCGATTCCTCACAAGAACCCATCCATGATGAGGCCCAAATTTTTACTCCTATTGAGCAGCCCCTTCAAGAACTTCAACAAGAATTTCAATGCCCTTTTCACTATTTTGATTCCCCTATTACTATTTTTCTCTTTAAAGGTGGATAAGTGGTATGGGATACTAATTAGTAAAAATAATAGAGGAAGGAGTAGTTCAAGGCTAGGAGTGCAAAGGTTGTTGTTGAAGATCCTTCATGTGCTCAAGATAATGAGTGTCTTGATCTGTTCTAGGAAATAATTGAAGATAACTAGTTTCAACAACAAGATATTAAAGAGGTAGAGAAGATTGATATAGTAGAGGAATAAATCCTCTCATTTGATGTACTCATTGGTTATATTAAATATGAGGAGGATAAAACACACATACCTACATTAAAAGAATGCTTTGAACAACTTGGGCTTGGCTTGATGGATGAAGATAAATCCAATGTTTTGGAGTAGTAGCACTAGACATATTCAACCCCTATTATTATGGATGAAGATCCCCAATCTGTTGAGGTCTATAGTTCTAAGGTGGAGGACTTCTTTTTGGATTTTATAGAAACCTTCTATTTAAGTTTAAACATCAAATAATCACCCCCAAAAGAGGAGCTTTGTGGAAAACAACATAAGAGTAAGGAAGTAGTAGAGGATGTGGCAACCATTACATGCCAAGAGTCTATTACTGTTGCATCCAGTTTCCAAGAGGAAATTAAAATAGAGAGACAACTTAAAGAAATTTAGTTCTTCACCCGAGGTTTTTGAAAAATATGAGGTATGTGTTGATGAAGTGTGCATGAATACAAGTAATTATAATGTATTTTGGTTTTCTATTGCCGTTGAATGTAGCAATGTTGAATATGAGGTCTTCATTCACAATGAAGATGTGACCTTTGACATTAGGGATACTGTAATTAAGTCAGAATTCTTCACATGGGACAAAAATACTAAACAATACACCATTGAGCAGCCACTTCTATGTTTGGAGAGTGATTCTCCTATTGCTAAAATGATAGTATGTCTGAGCTTCAAAGTTTTTCATTTGAAGTGCATGAAGAAGAGATTCCTTGTGAAAATAAAAAATAGGTTTAACATATTATACATCACCATGTGAACTGGAAACTTTCTCTTTTGGTTTTAGTTTATGTAATGAGGAGGTCAATAGTGATGGCATTGGCCTATCCTTTTGTGCGGAGAATTGACTTCCCTATACAGAAGGTTTGCTCTTGGATGTTGAACTATCTTTAGAAAGATTCACCTCTATTGCTATATGTTCACATGAGGCACTAGTTTTAGATGAGTTTGACACTTGCATCATATGGTTCCCGTACAATGGAAAAGTTTAGAGTGAATTGATCATTCACCTTGCAATCATTTTTTGCAGTTACATGCATTTATGAAGTGGTTTCTAGTGGTTGTAGCTAGGCGAGGCTTACAAACTTGGTTTGAGGGAGTTCAACTCCTTCAGAAGGTTCATCTTTGACAAAGGAAAATTTCCATTATTTTATTTTTGTTATTTTAATGCACATCTTGTAAATATCTTTCTTTCCATGAAGTGCATTTACACACCCTACATTCTCCTTAAGGGAATGCATTTTCCTAGCTTCCATGCTTTTCTCCAAGTGTAGCCCTACACATGTTTTTTTTTCCCTTGGGAGGCTCAATTTTGTAAATCCTCTTCATGATTTTGTGCCTAATAGACTAATAAGGCATTTGGATCCCATGATTAGTAGGCAATCATCCCACAAATATTTCCATATATGTTGTCACTTCATGACACCCTTTGGTGAACCATCATTGATAAATGATCTGAGAGATCCTACATGGGCCATTTTGCATGAATTATCCTTGAAGGTTCCGAAAATTGGTTAATTCCTAGTGTTTCAAACTTTATAGCTTTTTTTGGCCTCTCTACTAGCATGCCTGCTTTATCACTCCCACTCCTTCTCTTCCTTCCATTTTCTGCTAAGTATTTTAGGTTTTGGCTTTCAACCTTAATCTTTAACCCTTATTGCTTCCTTTTAGTAAGCCTCAAGCCTTACTACCTATCACTAAAGTCTTGATGAATTATTTCAATATTTTCCCAAGTCTTGGCTTGTTAGACTTCAGGCATCAATCTTCCCTCTTACCTCTTTTGTATTCTCACCTTTTCCTCTATTTCTCTTCGGGTGTCATCCTTCATCCTTACCTCTTTAGCCTTAACACTTTTTCCTCATAGGGCATAAGCCTACCTCCCAATATTTAACCCCTGAAATCTCATCTTTGGATTTTGGACATTGGAATTTCATCTTCTACCTTTATTCCTTCTCACTTTCACTCCTTCCTTCAAAAATTCAGCTAAGTGTCGAGTTTTCAGACATTAGGCTATGACCTTTTCCTTTACCTCTTACCATTCTTTCGCAAAAGGTAACTCTTGCCTCTAAACCCCGATCACTCCTTTTAGAATTCATCCTTTGGTCTTCCCTTTTACCATTTTTGTCTCTGCAATAAGGCATAAGCCTCCATCCCAACATTTGAAGTCTGAAAAGGGTTATCTATTCAGGCTTTGTGGTTCACTCTTTTTGCTTTCTCCCTCCTTCCTTCTAGCATGTGGTATGTGGTAAGCTTGAACCCTAATCACTGATGGTTTTATTCCAAGATGTGTATAAGGTATATAGAAATACCAATGCTTGACCCTCGATGAAGGTGCTCTTTTTCATGCTTCCAAACTATTTAATGCATAGAAAAGGCTTTCTTTTGGGCTTGACACCCTAACCTTTCAACGGATTTGACATTTTTTTTAGGTGATGCCATTAATGCTCAAATCACTATTTGAGCAACCTATTTCAATTTTGGGGCTTCAAGGACAACATCTATTGCTCCCCTAGACTTTTAGAAGTGAATTTTATGGGAACCAATACTCATATATTGTGGATTGTTGACATTTTTATAATAGATCCATGCCCTATTAGTTAATAGATTTATCACCTAACCCAATATTCTTATGCCCATAAAGGTGATAAATGTAACTATAGTTGAATCAGTAATAGTACAATTTCCAAACCGGCCCTCTACTTGTTTTAAAAGGTTGTAGCTACCTTTATCTAATATTCAATGAATGATTTTCAATTGATGTTGCTTTTAACCAGAAAGAAAATAAAGGAAGGGGATTTTAACTAGAAATATTTAAAGGTATCTATCAACTTCATCTAACAAGAATTGAAACTACTTAAGAAAAGATAAAGACAAAACAAATATCTCCACATAATCCCTATTCATAGATAATAACACCACAACAATATAGAAAATTATATAATCTATTATCCCAATAATGGATAACACACTAGAAAATATTCAGTATAAATAGAATAAATCCATACACCATAATTCAAAGATTACACATGCATAAACTTCACCAATGTCTTCTATAGCAGAATAATAGATAACAACCAAAATAATAGAGTTTTCTCTAATGATCAAATCAAAGTTTTCCAAAAAGATCTGAATCACATTAGTCAAACCCATATTTAAAGATAGAAAATTTCTTTGGTAATGGTTTCTTGAAAGTAACCATATCAAAAATTAGAAAAAATATTTGACTTAAAAGATCCAAATTAATAGAAAGTATTTGAAATACTAAAAAAAGTAAACTATGCATCAATCCCTCCCACTTCAACCTCTTAAGCTTTCAGTTCCTCAACCACTTCTTGTTGCAACAACTTTTCCCTCACCTTTATTCTAGATTTGTATTCCATGTACCTGGTAATGATTGTAAAAATTTATGTGCTTCTTGGTGTTAGTGTGATTTGGAGTCTAGTTCTCCATTTTCTATCGGCTTCAATTTTAAAGGTTTTAAGATAGAGCTCTAGCCTCCCAAGCTTAGAGAAATATTATTTAGTCATTGTAGTAGGATATGCTATTTCCTTGTTGAATACTTCTTTGAATTTCGAGAAAATCCCCTTTGAGTCTAGAATCTTCTTGTCGAACTCATCAGTTATTTTCACTTGTAGATCATGACAATTCCCTTTGATTTCTACTAACATATCCAGATGCCTTTCTAGTACTTCAGCAGTTTCTTTTACCAAGTTATCATATATGCTTAATTTCAATTCAAGTGAGTCAGGTCATGAAAAATATAACTCCTTTGGATCACTCATAATTTTTTCATTAATTAACTTCAATCGATCCATGGACATTAATTCCTTCATTTCTTCTAAAAGTACATAAAGATTTTTCTAATCTTTCCTATGCTAATGTAGCTCCGCTATCAATCCCTTTCTCTTATCAATAATATAAGTGTAATAAATCACATATTTACCAATAAAAAGAATAGTTTCCTGAGACATTTCATCAATCCTTTCACTAGAATCCTTAGAGTAGTTTAGGTTCTTTTTGATCAACTACATTGTAGACTAGCATTAATGACTCTTTCTTGAGAACTTGAGGTTCCAGTAGATAAAAAGGGGGAAACTATAGAAGACATAAAGTTTTTAAAATCTAAAACCTGAGATTGTAGTTTTACCCTTTCCTTTCTTTATTCTTTTACCCACTTGGTTAAAGCATTGACTAAATAACTAGCATGGTATACATCACCCTCAAGTGTCTGGGGTCCCATGTCAACATGTATGATCTTATAATCAGCCGCAAATATTTTATCATCCAAATCCTTTAAAGGCTCCACAATCTCTAGTATTTGATTACTAGAAATAGAATCATCTAGTATTCTTGACATTTTTTGAGCTTTCTTTAGCCCTAAGGAAGTTTCGAGCAATTTCGCCGTGTCTACTCCGAGAGATCTTGTGGGAGTGTATTTTCTGTTCTTCTCTACTGCATTCTTCAGCCATACTAGAGAGTTCTCTATCAAAATAGAACCTTTATTACCTTGAATAACCTCCCTAGATTCACTATGAATAATTGATATATTTTCTATAGGAAGAGAAGGTATTCTAGATAAAGGCGGGAAAGTATTATCTTCAACAATCTGTTGGAAAATGATATATGAATCTTCAGGTGTAGGTTTTGTTTGACCAATATTCTTTTTAGGAGCGAGGGTAGATGGGCTATCTTGTTCATATACTGACTTCAACTTGATTGATTCTTTAGGTCTTTCACCATCACCCCCAGATTGCGAATTTTCACTAGAAGACCTAGTAGCCATTCTTGCTGATGATAAACTTCTTGCAACTACCTGAATATATCCTTGTTCATTTTTCTAAGATGATTTTGGTTCATGAATGGAACCAACAACATTATATTATTTCCACTCTAACCAATCTTTAGTTCTTTTGAATATTGGCATAGCCTACACACTCATGTACAAAATGTCACTTTTACCCCAATCAACCTTAGGATGAGATTTTTCAAGAAATTTCTCATATTTGGGATCAAGGACCACCGAACCTTTAGTCACATTCTCAGGAATTTGGAAAGAAAGACCAAAATCTTGTATCTTTTCAAGGGTTAACCTCATATGATCTCTCTTGAACACTTCATTTTCATCAATACAATCCTTCTAGAAATATTTAATGGAAGGTTGATGCTAATATGAGCTTGCAACGTACAAGTTTTATCTTACAAAGCCCTTTCTATCAAAATTGGTTCTCATAAACAAGTACTGGAGATTATATTCCTTAAGAATATTTTCAGAACCTTTAGCCATCTGATTTCTTTTGCATGTGAAGGAAGGAGTTACTAACGGGAAAGCATACCCCCATTTTCCCATATTCATGTATTTTATATTCACTATGGCCATTTGTCTACAAACCTCCAAAAACACCAACAAATCTTCAAGATATTTGGGAAATTTTAATGGGGCCTTTTCATAACCTCCTACCCTCAAATAAGAAAATTTGTTAAACTGAATATTAAAACTTCCAAACTTCAACACTAAAGATTTTGAATTAGGGGGAAAATGCATTTCAAGGTTTCCATCCAATTTCCTCATAGCTTCCATAAAAAATGCATCATTAACAAGGAAATGTTCTCCCATTCCAACTTTCTTGGTAAACTGTGGATAAAATTTATATATGGGCATGCCAGAAGTTGGAAATACCGATGGTTTCAACCCTAGCCAAAAGGATATCTGACTAGCAATGATATATATCAATCAAGAACATAGATGGAAAGTTGCAGTCTTTTGAAAATTGATTAATTGTTCACGTAGATGAAAGAAAATTATCTTAGCCCTATCGATAAATACATCATCATCATAGATAACCAAAATAAACTAACACATCCAGTCTTCAAATAGTTTAATTTGTGCATTCCCAACAATGCGATGTAGCAAAGCAATGGTATCAACAATTTCCACTTCAAAATGCACCCTTTTAAGTTTATTGGGTAACTAGGAATTACCTCTTTTCTCTGACTTTAACCATCCTTTGGCCATAGAATTTTTACACCAAGCTTCATTATCCCTAAAAAATTTGTTAGGTGCTACAACAGATATCTCCTTTATAGGTGCCTTTTCTAGAATTCTCAATGCCTAGGAAATGACTTCAGGGGAAATTTTAGCTACAATAGTCTCGTCCATAGCCTTGATTTTTCTCGAGTTTCCAAAATGTACCTCTTGCACATGCAGCAATTAGGTCTATGCTCATCATGGCTTCTGGAAAACCCCTACTATGACCTAATCCACTTTTGAGCACCTTCGCATCTACAATAGACTTTTCTTATTTCTCCAAATGTGCCCAAAATTCTTCCAATTTAAAAATTCCCAGCTCTGTATCTCTCACACCGAGACAATGATTTTCAATTTTAGACTACATGAGATCACCACACTTAAATAAATGCTTGAATTACTGAAGAAACAATAACAACCAGTAGAAGTACAGTTGAAGTTTTAACAAATAAGTTCTCACCACCTTAAGCCATGTAAAATGACAAGACGTGCATTGGGTGCTGAATTAATACGACACTTTATTTTATTTTGCAATAATGAAAACACTAAGGTTTGTGTGCCTTGAAAAAATATTTTATAAGATGTATTCAGGTTCTACCATATGCCTTATTAAATGCAAGAATGGTGCCTCAAAAATTGTGAAATGAACAACAAACCTCTTTGTCATCGCAAACTAAAACTTAATAACACAAAGTCAGGAGTTATGAAGTTTTCAGAACCTCCAACTCATCGACCATACAATTGATGCTACAAAGGATAATAAGTCAGGCTATCAAAAAGTTAAGAAAAACACAAACCTGATGACAAGGAATACAAACAAGGAGCACCAAAGAACTAAGTTTTGAAACTTCAAGAACACACGACAAAGGGTTAGAAACTTAGGGAAAACCGCAACAAAGGAATAAAATGAATATGAAGGCATTTAACTTAAGCGAGAAGTGAGGAAAAGGGGACATAATTAAACACATGATACATAGTATATTTATGAGTAACATTCCCTAATCATGATTTTGATGAGATAAATCTATCTTTTCACGTACAACCTTCATTTCTAACCTTGGTTAGGGTTAGGGTTTGATTTGTAGTTCTAAGTTATGCCTTATCTATAAAGCAAATAAATGTATTCATTTTAGGGGTTCTTCCTCTGGGTTTTGCCCCAAGATTTTCTCTTGTGGACTATATATTTCACATTTTTTGCAATTGTAAGATTGGATTTCATGCCTCTATGTTAATATATCAACCAATAGTTCACCTCTTCTCAATGCTTGTATCCTGTGTAACACTTGGTACCTCTATGAATACATGTAATTTTATTATGTATTGTTCTTGATGGTGCTAATTCATTGTACGTGTTCATTTTTGGTAATCTCTAACCCTTTCATCTTTTAGCTCCAAACTCTCTTTCTCTCTTATATATTTGGTGAAATAGAGAACTATTTGGGTTTCTCAATTTGTTTTGTCAATACCCTATGTAATAGAAAGAAGGAAGAAATACTTCAAAACTTGGTGTATCATTGTTTCCCTTATTTTATGCATTCTTCCTTCTCCCCTTTTCCTCTTGTTGTTCATAGTTTAGAGATTTTTTGGTGTTGGGTTGGTCCAATCATTGTTGCACCTAGTTTTGAAAGGAATTTGGCCTTCTCCAGTGATTAAACCTCACTATGCAAGGTCCCACACCTTGAGGTCATTCCCATTATTTCTTTGGAATGTTGAACTCCTTGTTCAACAAGGTGCAATTTTGAGTGAAAACAATATGAAGTTTATTATTTTATTAATGCTTTTAATTCATATCCTTTTTTATATTAGGTGGATACTTCAACACAACCCTATCCTCTACAAATAAATGTGTTGGACTCTTTGAACTAAGCAAGCACTAAATAGTGCTTTAGAAATTTGTTAAAAAATTAGGTTTATTGATATGAATCCAAAGAATGGTGAATTGACATGGAAAAATCATCGAAATGGTTTTGCATGTAATGACACAAATTTTCACCCTAGAAAAATTTCCTAATTATTTATCCTTACTTAAGAATTCATAAGTCGAATGATGCAAAATTCGCCGCCACCATCTCATTCTTTCCATGTAGCCTTTTCATTTTGCATCAGTGGAGGAACATTTTTTGGGGATGTGTGTGCACTGCATAGAAATCCATATGACATGTTTCCATCAATTTCTAACTCTCATATTTACATAAGTGTTACATTTTTTTGTTGGTCATGAATGTATTGTTCTTTGCTAGGTCTTGACTAATTAAAAATGTCTCATTTCCTCCATTTTATCCATTCAAACTCATTCTCTATGACCTTCATGCTAATTCTTTTATTCTCAATCTCATTTTCTCATTCTTGCAACACTCTTCTTGATATTTCTTGTTGTATCTTTCTACTACCAGCTTTCTACATGGTTTCTACAACATCCCCATGTTACAACACCATTGTCTTTGCATGTTTTATGAAGCTCCATTCTCTTGGAAAGTTGTCATCTCTCACCATATTCCTCACTTAGCCTTGATTAATAGAAAAAGGGAAGGTGATATTTCTCCTCTTAATTTATTTACATCTTTTTTTCTAATAGAGTAGCATTTAGGCTATCTTTTCTCTCTATTTGATAGGTTCTTTTCATTTCTTTCCTTTATCAATTTATCTCTATCATTGCATATTTGGATATCCGTGCAAGTGGGAACATACAAATAAGGTTTCAAATGAGGTAGATCTCAAAACAAAACACAAATTTTTTCTTTTTTTGGTGTGTTTAGGTGTAGGATCATTCATTCAAAGCTAGCTAGAGAACTAGACTATGTGTGAAAGGTATCTTTCCTACTCTTTCCTTATAATTTTTTCTATTAGAATAGTAATTTCTACAATTCTTCTTATTGTACTTTTTTTCTCTACATTTTATGATCAAACTCTAAAACATCAATGTTCAGGTCAAAAGTAGGCCATTTGTGTTTTTAACTATTTATCAAATTCTCTATCCATACAAGATTCCACTGCATACCTATGACACCAACATGCCACATTGGAGTTTGTTTTCCCATCTTTTTTAGCCTCTCTCTCACCCTTCTTAACCTATCAAACAATCTAAGTTAGTTTATGGAAGTTCATTCCCTTAGGCACTTCCATGACACAAGGCCTTGGGGATGATGAACCCCCCTAGTCTACATTTTTGGTGAACTTGAAGTGGGTGTCTTGGTTGCATTTTTTTTTCAAATATATTTCTCTCATGTCCTGGAATTGTTACATATTTTTATGTCATGAAGATTTATGAGCTTTATGACTTAGTCTACAATCTCTGGGAACATTGTGAGGAGGAGCTTATGATATATAGAGATGGATTCTAAGAAGGTCACTATTGGTCCTACCTTTGAGGAAATAATTTTAGGAATAAATACAAGTTTCTCCATCCCTTTTGGGGAATCTCCTCGTATTCATACACCTCCTACTTCTGCTTCCACTTTATCTATGGACGCATATGATGCTATTTAGATTCCCTCACTGCAACTTATTTCCCTAGATAGGAGACTTGGGGATTTTCAAAAATACTTTGAGAAAGAGAAAAATATAGCTAAGGTAGCTAAGGTTGTTAACAAATTAAAAACTATGTTGGATAAGTATCAGAGAGGTATATAATTTCTTTGGGATTTTGCAGACATCATGGACACTCATGTCTTGATGTAGAATATTAACTTGAGTACTGTATAAGAATTTAGCTCTAATATTGTTGAGATAGATAGAATCATCAATTCCTAGGGTATCAATATGTATGGCCAACACTGGACCATTTGTTAACACCACCTCTGGTCCATAGCTAACCCCTACAGTTAAATTAAACAAGGTACCTTTGGGATTTATTTTCACTACTCCCAATGCTCCTTGTGATAATCTTGGATTCCATGCTAGTCTAGGTGGTGGGGTGTTTGCTAGAATGGGGGTTAGTGGCTTTCGAGGTTCTAGTAGAGGTTCCATTAGCCATGTTTCATCCTTTCACCATGCCTTAAATGCCTTGTTACAAAATATGGGTTAAATGAAAAACTAGTTAGGAAACCTATCTAGTGCTACCTCTCAACCTATCTTTCAACCTTTATTCCATTATAGTCATCTATCCATTGCTATTATAAACACTCTTATCCCTTAGGGGATGTAAATTTCAAATTTTAAAAGTATGGTGGTTGTGGAGATCCTCAAATGCATGTTTTAGCATTTAATGCTATATGCATTAATTTATTGCATCATGATGCTTTAATTTCTAAGCTCTTTTAGAGATACCTTAAAGAAACTTCCCTTGACTGGTACTATTCCTTATTGGATAACTCTATCTTTTTGTTTGATCAGTTGGTAAATTAGTTCTTTAGGTAGTTCCAAACTAACATCAAACTGAAGATGACATTTTTGGATCTTGTTTGATGTAAGAAAGGGAACCAAGAAAAGGTGACTAATTTTATCGCTTGCTATCAAGAGTTGTTCTCTCATATTTCTTATCCATTACTAGATTTAGATGTTCAAAATAATTTCATTAGAAACTTATAGAAATCATGACAAGAAAATTTTTCCTTGATGGAATTTCCATCTTTTACACCCCTATGTGCCACACTACATGTGTACCAATAGACGGTAGCATAGTTTTAGGGTTTATCCTCATGCTCTCATTCTGATAGCTGATTTTTAGCATCTATTTCTAGCAAGAACAAAGCTATTGTCAATTTTGTCTCTCCACCTAAAGATAAAATTATAGGCTGCAATAGACACTTCACAAAAGCTATATCTGAGTCTTATACTATTCTTTTGAAAAATTAATTAAAAGATAAAGTTCTAACATTTCTAGGACCTGAACTTCTGACTAAGCCATATCCTGAGTGGTTTGACACAAATTCTATCAATTCCGCATAGTACATGGACATGATACCAAGAGATTTATGCGCCTATTTCATGAGATCCAAGACCACATCAATGATGAAATTATCCATCTCAATGGGAGGAAATATAACTCCAATAAATATGTGACCAATGCTAATAATGAGTTGTAAATTTATATTGATTTGTTTCCCTCTCATTTGACGAATTTGGTAATATTGTCTTCTACATCTTTTGAGCTAGTTTCATCTAAGAATGTGACATTGGTCTCATTCATGCATATCCCTCTTGAAAATGCGAGTGAAAATCCTGATATAAATTTCATCTCGCATGATGAGCCTTTGATTAAGGATCCTTGCCTATTATAAATTCCTACCTAGATTGATGGAAACATCATAATTGGCATCTTAAATGATTTGACGAGTTAGGTTAATGTGATATTGGGGGAAACTCTATATATAAATGATTTACATAAGGAGAGATATGAAGAGACATAGACTACTATCTGTACTCATGATGGACTCTCTATTGCCCCTATAGACACTATTTCTATATTAGTCTTGGTAGGACCCAAGGTTGTTGACATGCCATTTATTGTGATCATAGAATATGACCTATTCAGAGTTAGGCTAGACATTCCATGACTAGCCTCTATGAACAAAATTTCCTCTATTGTCCATAAATGCTTAAAATTCCCCCATGATGGCACCATGCATGTGGTGCATGACACTAGCTATAAAATTTTAGTGTTACGTGGTGGATTTTCATTAGATCACTTCTGTCCTACCCTAGTTAGACCTCTCCCTCCTAGGTAATATTTTTTATATAAGGCTTATGCTAAATATAAGACCTAGGGCTTGGTATGAAAGGCTAGTTATTTGGTGCCTCCTTATGCTATTTTCATAAAAGCCTTTATGATAGTGCAACAATAAGATACCTCTTCTACACCATCGAATGGAAAGAGGAGGCTTGCTCATAGTCTAGAGCCTTCTCCTTCAGTGTTTACAATTTCATTTCCTTCTACTTCTCATCCTTTTGTGACATCTTTGACTCCCACTCCTATGTCTCACATGGGGAGTGTGATGGTGCCCACGTGGAAAAAAGAAAAGTGTCAAGTTTTTGAGCTTCCTATTCTACCTATGGTTCCTTGACCCAGTATCTATGGCAAGGGGAAGTCTCCTCATGGGGTTGTTACCACTTCTTAGCCTCCATGGCCTTATACTAGACTTCCACCTACCCCTAGGGTTGAGGCACCTATTTTTATTTCTCCTCCCATGCTTGTCTCTACTCCTATGCTTCCTCCTACTCTTGCATAGGATATAATACTTATATCAAAAATAGTTATGAAGGATACTCCTATAGCTTAGCAACAGCCTCATGTCTCTTCTTAGGTTGTGTCTTCCAGTGCCCACTACCGATGTAACCAAGCAGGTGAAATGCTTTGGACATGGAGCATGCTATTCCCTTAATATTATTGTACCTCAGGTTATGAATAGTCAACTTGTGGCTAGATTAGCTCTCTATTAAGTCATATTATCATTAGTATATTTTTATTTAGTTGTTTAGGTCAGCCTAAGACTTATATAGGTGTGTCTATTTTTTCCTAGGTGATATACTAGGCATAAATGGGTATATATAGGATGTTGTGAGTCTTATTTCATCATCAAGTTGTGAAGTGTGTTCTCATTGGAGATATGTATAGGTTTTTCCACTTGAAGTGGCTTGTTATTCTCAAATATCATCAAGTATTTGTAGCATATTTCATATCATATTCTTCTATTGTGCAAGTTATTTCATAACAACTAGTATCAGAGCATGATCTTGGTGTTGTAGAGGCAAGGTTTTTTCTCAATTTCGGAGGCGATTTTGGGAAGAGCATATCTTTCATATTTTGGCAAAAAAAAATAAATTTAAAGAAGCTATAGTCCATATTTTAGAAGAATTGGAGCAAAATTAGGTGAATTATTGAAGAATTAGGGTTTCTACACAATTGTTTTGGAATATGCATATCTCACATGTATTGTTGAATTGGAACCTAATTTTTATTGGGTTTTTGAAGACATAGTAAAGTAGATTATAGTAACAAATTTGGAGGAATTGGAGAAAAAATAAGCAAGGTATTGAAAAATTAAATTTTACACAAATATCACTCTTCGTGCTGCAAATCTACTTATTTCTTGGATATTTTTCTAGGTAAGAGTTATTTTGGCCCTAGTAAGTTACAGTAATTTTTTTAGAGAATTTAAGTTTCATTTGTGAGATTTATTTCAAAATTAGTCATTCACATCATGACATGGCCTGCAACAAGGGGCAAAAAGAATGTTGTCACTCCGGGGAAGACTCCTGATAAGGATGGGGAAACAATAGAGGATATTACTCATAATGAGGAAATTAGTAAGGTCAAGGAAGAAATTTCCTCAATGAAGATGGATATGTGTGACCTAAGAGGAGATATATCAGACATATGAAACATGTTAAGAACCTATATGGCTAAACCAAGAAAGGAGTTCTCAAGTGACCAAGGTGAAAATTCTAGGTCAGCTAACATTGACACAAGTTTTAGTACTCCTATGGGATCTAGGAATTTATTTCCAAAGGTGGATATGTGCAAGTTCGATGGCAAGGATCCTCTAACATGAATAAACCAAATGTAGAATTTTTTTCATGTACACAAAATCCCAAATAGATAAAAGGACACAATGGCTTCCCTATATCTAGAACCAAATCAGTTCATTTGGTATCATTGGATTTTCACTCATCGAAGGAAAAAGGGGCTCACCATCTCATGGTCAATTTTTACAGAGGAACTCCAAGCACAATATAGCAATAGCATGATAGACAACTTCTTGAGCCAGTTGGCTAAACATCAACAAACAAGATCAATTAAGGATTATATTCAGCAATTCCAAAATCTATCCTTAAGAGTGGGTACAATTACGAAGGAAAACTTGAATGATTTATTCTTGGGGGGTCTCAAGGATCACATTCAACATGAGGTACGCATGTTTAGCCCTAGCTCTATAAATGAGTCTTTTATCTTAGTAGATAGGGTAGAGGAGCAATATTTGATTCCTAAGAAGCAAGGGGCTAATATGACAAGAGAGAAAGGATATGCAACACAACCTACTAGGTTGACTCCACAAAAAATTGAGGAGAAAAGAGAAAAATGGTTGTGTTTCAATTGTGATAGTGAATATAGTCGAGGACATAAATGCAGTAAAAATAAATTGTTCTATATTGAAGGACCAAGTGAGGAAGAAGAGGAGGAACCCATAAAAGAGGATGAAAGGGAGTCACATGAGGAATCACATGATTCTCAACCAATCATTTCTTGTCATGCACTATTAGGTTTATATGCTTCACAAAATCTCAAGGTGGTGGGGTTCTTAAAGAAGTAGAAGGTAACAATGTTGATCGACTCAGGTAGTACTCATCATTTCATCAACAAAAAGTTAGGTACTTGTCTAAATTGTTTTATACATCTAGCTCTAGAGTTTCAAGTTTTGGTTACACATGGTGGTATAATTAATTGTTCAGGGAAGTGTCATAGCATTAAATTATCCATGGGATATTATCAACTTGATACCCCAATGTATGTGATATCCATGGGTGCAACAAATATTGTTTTGGGAGTACAATGGCTTACTACATTGGGAACAATTGAGATGAACTTCCAAGAACTATTCATGATATTTCAATAAGAAGGAAGGGTAGTAGAGCTAAGGGGGTTGAAGGAAAATTCCCCAAAAATGCCAAGCTCTCATCAAATGAAAAAGTTTCTTAAGAAAGGAGTGGATGGATTTGTGGCCCAGTTATGTTCATTAGAAGTCTCTCAATCTAATGCTCCTACTCATCTAGATTTGCAAGCTATAATTGATCGTCACTTAGTTGTTCTTGGAGATATTCCTAAAGTATTTCCTCCTAAGAGGGATCATGATCATGCCATATAGTTAGTTCTAGAGATCCAACCACCGAACATTAGGCCTTATAGGTATCCACACATACAAAAGAGTGAGATAGAAAATATTGTTGAGTTGATGCTAGAGGCAGGAATTATTAGTCATAGCCAAAGTGCTTACTCTTCACCTGTCATGATGGTACATAAGAAGGATGATACTTGGAACATGTTTCAAGATTATAGAGTGCTCAACATGTACACCATTAAAGATAAATTTCCTATTCCAGTCATTGATGATTTGCTAGATGAATTGAATGGAGCTATGTATTTTACCAAGTTAGATCTTAGATCTGGTTATCACCAAATTCGGATTAAGGAGGAAGATGTTTTTAAGAAATCATTTTAGACTCACGAGGGTCATTATGAATTTTTGGTGATTCCATTAGATCTTACCAATGCACCATCTACATTCCAAAGTTTATTAAATTCCATTTTCAAGAAGTTCTTGAGAAATTTTGTGTTATTATTCTTTGATGATATAAGGATTTATAGCAAGACTTGGGAACAAAATTTGCAACATGTGGATGAAACATTACAAATTCTTGAAGATCATCAACTCTATGTTAAGCCATCCAAGTTTTCTTTTTGTCTTAAGGAGGTGGAGTCTTTGGGAGACATAGTTTCACATGGAGTAAAGGTGGACCCTAACAAAATTAAGGCTATCATGGAATGGCCTATTCCAAAAACCATTAAGAAACTAAGAGGTTTCTTGGGATTGACAGGATACTATAGAATATTTGTGAAGAATTATGGTCATATAGCAACACCTCTCACCAATCTATTGAAGAAGGATTCTTCTCATTGGAATGAGTCTGCTAATACAACATTTGAGAGAATGAAGGAGGCTATGTGTACAACTCTAGTGCTTTCCACTCCTGACTTCACCAAGGAATTCATTGGGGAATATGACGCATCTAGAAATGGGATAGGAGTAGTGCTCATGCAAGAAGGTCAACCAATTGCTTTTGAGAGACATCAATTAAAGGGTAAGAATCAACTAAAACCTATTTATGAGAAGGAAATGCTTGCAATCCTTCATGCAATTAAATAATGGAGGCCTTATCTAGTGGGTAGACACTTCAAGGTTAAGACAAATCATGATGGCCTAAAATATTTTTTGGAACAAATACTATCTTTTGAAGAGCAACAAAAATGGGGACCACTAAGATGTTAGGATATGACTTTGAGATTGTATATAAGAAAGGGAAAGAAAATATTGTAGCAGATGTACTTTGAAGGAAGGATGAGAAAGAGGAAACCTTATTGTGTGCCCTTTTAATATTACAATAAAATTGGGTGGAGGAAGCGAAAGCAGAGTGGAAAAATGTTGTTGCGACAAGTAATCTCATCGAACAATTAAAATGTGATCATAGTAGTTCAAATAAGTTTTGTTGGAAGGGAGATACTCTTTGGTATAAAGAGAATTTGTATCTTTACAAGAATTCCACTCTTAAACAGAAGATTCTCATAGAGTTGCATGACTTTCAAGTTGGTGGTCATTCAGGATTTTTTATCATCGAGTCAAGCAAGATTTTTTTTGGGAAGGGCTAAAAGGTGATGTTAAAAAATTTGTGGTTGAATGCTTGGTTTGTAAAAGGAATAAATGGGAGACAATTAAGACACCAGGACTCTTGCAACCCTTATCAATTCCTAGCCAGCATTGGGAAGAGGTATCCATGGACTTCATCACAGGGCTTCCCAAATCTAAACGTCATAATGTCATCATGGTAGTGGTTGATCACCTCACTAAATATGCACATTTCATTGCATTATCACATCCTTTTACAACAAGTGCAGTGGAAAAATATTTTTTGGAGAATATCCAAAAACTACATGGTACACCTAAGGTTATTGTTATTGAACATGATCTTATCTTCACTAGTCACTTTTGGAAAGATTTATTCTCATGTTTGGGTACTCAATTGGAAAATATCTCTTCATACCACTCAATCAGATGGGAAAACTGAGGTTTTTTAGTAATTGTTTGGAAGGATATCTACATTGTTTCACTTTAGAGAAATAGTCTCAATGGGTAGATTGGCTACCACTTGTAGAATGGTGGTATAACACTTCTTTTCATAGCTCATCAAAAATGTCTCCATTTTTGGAACTTTATGGATATCATCCTCCTTCCATCACATCATCAATACAAGTGTCACCAAGATTTTAGGCAGTAGAAGACCACTTGCTTGATCAACAAGTACTTTTAGGTCTCAAGGAGAATTTAGCCATGACACAAAATTGAATGAAACAATAGGTAGACCAACATCGTAGTGAAAGAAGTTTTGAAGTTGGGGATTGGGTCTTCTTGAGATTGTAGCCTTGTAAGAAAATCTCACTAAAGCAACAAAAAAAGAATAATAAGTTGTCTCCAAGGTATTATGGTCCATACCAAATCATGCAAAAGATCGGTAGTGTTGCCTACAAGCTAGAGTTGTCACCAACAACAAAGATACATCTAGTTTTTCATGTTTCTTGTTTGAAGAAGGTAATTGGGCATAATATTCCAACTCAAACAACACTACTAGAGCTCAATGAAGAAGGAAGAATCAATTTGGAACCAGAGTGCATTCATCAAACATGCAAAAAAGAAGTTTAGGAATAGAACTCTCACTAAGTATCTCATCCAATGGAAGAATTTACCAATTGAAGATGCTACATGGGAGGATGAGCAGTTCATTCAAAAGAATCCAAACTTGATTAGCATTGAGGACAATGCTTCTTTGAAGAAGGGTGGCATGATATGCCCTTAATATTATTGTACATCAGGTTATGAATAGTTAGCTTGTGGCTATCTTAACTCTCTATTAAGTCATATTATCATTAGTATATTGTTATTTAGTTGTTTAGGTTGGCCTAAGACTTATATAGCTGTCTAAGTCAGCCTAGGTGATATCCTAGGCATAAATAGGTATATATAGGAGGTTGTGAGTCTTATTTCATCATCAAGTTGTAAAGTGTGTTCTCATTGGAGATATTTGGAGGTTTGTTCCCTCAAAGTGGCTTGTTATTCTTAGTTATTATCAAGTGTTTGCAGCATATTTCATATTATATTCTTCTATTGTGTAAGTTATTTCATAACAGAGCATGCCACCTTGTAGAAGATGGTGGGGGAGCTAGTGGTTCTTTTCTTTACATCCTTTCTTGTTGTTATTCCTTCTCTTGATGTTTCTACCTCGACTTCCATCACCTTTGTCTTGCTTTCAACTCCTTTAGCAGGTCCTAATGATGCCCACCCAAAAAGGGTGCAATTTTTCATTACTCTCTCTATGAATCCCCCATCTGTTGATGTCCCTCCTAGACATCCCTCCTTTGTCACAACCCATAGACATTCTAAATACAATAGTGGTTTCTACTGTAGATTTTTCTTCTTCCTCTTTCACTTATTCTTCTTCTTCCTCTTTCACTTATTCTTCTTCTATGGGGATTCCACATCATCCTATAAAGTGCAAGATGGAAGATGATCTCATTGTTAATGGATGCAAGAAGGGTTCACCTTCCTCAAAATTTGGTTCTATCAAGCTATTCATTTCACCTCTTTCTGAGATTAGAAGTGGCTCTCATGTGTCTCATTCTTCTCCCACTCAATTGACATGTGGAACTCCAATAAAGTGTATGTTTAATTCAGTGGATGATATCCCAACTCCATCCTCAATATTTTCAAGATTGATGACTTTTTCTTCACATGAGTCTAGTGAAGAAGACCTTGAGTGGAAATCTTCCTTAGCTCTTGTTATAGGCAAGTTGGAGGACCATACCACCCTTACTATCCTACCCTTGTAGACCCATATCCCCTACCATTACAATGATCAATATTGGGAGAAAGATGACCTACTGGTTGATGAGGACTAGTGTAGTACCTCCTCTTTATTAATAGATTAGATTTGTTTGTCTGTTTGTGTTCCCTCATCCTTTTATTTTTGTTTTTGTGAACCTACATACCTAAGGGCCCTTTCTACCCTTGTAGGTTTTTGGATACTAGTGTGGAAATTTTTTCATACATTTCTTCTATGTGTATCATCATTCCTCTATGTGTCGTAAAATTAGCTTTCAATATTGGGGATGATGGAAAGTGTTGGGGGCATTTAGGCCTTCTTCCATCTTGACCCAATTTTTACTTTTCACTTCATCTTCATGTTCTCTTCTTCATGTTCTGAGAACTTTGGGGATTGATGACCATTCACTCATACACTATATTATATCTATTTGTGTCTATGAATAGATTTGACCCTGAGTTCTTAGATCTTGCTATCTCTTGATTTATTCATCTTTGTCTACTTCCTAATGTTGTGGTTCTTATGTGATTTTCCTCACATGTGTGACAACATACCATAAATATATCTCATCATGTATCCCATACCACAACATCTCCTCCCCTTCTTTCTCTCCTTGGGATGCCATGTACTCCTTTTCATAGGACACACCATCCTAAGGGGGGTTACCATGTTCTAATTTTCAATAAGGTGAATTCCTTTGTGTAAAATTCTAAAATGATTTTATTAATGAAAGAATCCCTTCTTGAAATTTATCACTTTCCAAAATGTTGTATTCTCTCAAGACTCCTAGATGAAATTTTCATTTGAAAAGATCTCATATGCGAAAGAGTCTGAAATTTTTCCTTTGAAAAAGGAGAAATTTTTCTAAAAATGTAAAAGAGTCTAATTTAATCTTTCCTTTGAGAAGGAGAATTCGTTCCATTGGATTCCTTTATGAAAGGATCTTAAAAAAGGATTCCTTGATGATAGAATAACTTACAAAAAATGTGGCATCTTTTAATTAGAATGTTCCTTTGAATGGGCCCCTTAGTGTCTTGAAGGGTTCCCTACCAAAGGAACCCCCTTTGAAAGCTTTCTTCTTGAAAGAATTCTTTGTTTATTATAAAATTGAGTCTTTTATCTAATATTTGATGTTTCTATGTCTTGGTGTTAGACACTATATATCTTTTCATCTAGCTTGGTGGTAGCCTAACTAGACCCATATTTTGTATGACAACCCTACAATACAGTTTGCAAAAACCATAGGCTTATCTTGATCTAATTAGTGTGTGTCTTGGGTCTATCTGATCAGATTGTTTCTTATCGTGTTGACTTTTTTATTCTTGTGTCTTATGAATACCCTTGTTTCCTAACATTTTTTTCTATAACCTAACATGTCTGTGGTGATATCATAGCTAGCTTTGCAGGATCAAAATTTGTGGATCCTCCCTCTTTTATGTCCAAGTATACTTGTAACTATGGGAAAAATATAGGTTAGAAGATTATAAGCTAAATAAACTAAAACCCAAAGTAATAATGAAGAACATGGGAGGAAATAATATGAAAACAAGAAAGATATCACCTTAAGTCTTTAACCTCCATGATTGACCTCCATTACACCTTCTCAACTTTCTACAATATGTTTTTTTCCCTTAGATTTTGAGTGAACAACCTATTGACTATGCCAAGACCAAAGTAAATGTTGAAGGATTTGATATGACAATGCAATACTATGCAACTATGCAACTAGTAAGCAACTATGATCTATGACTAATGCATGCCAAAATGCCAAATGAAAGATGAAATATGCCTAAAAAAAGAGCTAAAATGACAAGATTGCAAGAAAGGATGAAGTCAAGTAAAAGTCCAAGAGATAAAATGTCATGAGATTTCCTAAAACAAGATTGCATGAGATGTCAAAATGAGAGAAAAATTGCCATTTTATAGAAAATGCTATTTTGGATGAATGGCCAAGATTGAAGATTGAAAAATTCCCTAGAATTAATGGACAAGATTCAATAAGACAACCCAAAATTACGGTTAGGGAAACATTAGTTCAAATTCAAAATGAGTGGACAAGATTCAAATTAAGAAAATCAAATCAAGGGTTAACAATGCATGTGACAAGGAGATAAGATTGGAACAGAAAAAGAAGTTGCTGTAAAATCAAATAATAATAGAAGTTAGTTGATTTTTAGAGGAAAAAGACTATTTTGAATTAAAATTTGATTTAATTCAAAAGGTGGGGTCACATGAGAGTAAATAATTAATTTGAATTATTTACTAAAAAAGGGAAAATTAGAAAGTGGGACCATTTTAAATAAATAATTTTATTCAAAATGAGGGAAAATGTCAAGGTGGATAATAATTAAATAAATTAAAGAATTTATTTAATTACAAGAATACATTTAAGAGTTAATGACGTATTTAAATAAATAAATAAAATTAAGCTATTTAAATAATTAGGAGGAATTAGTGGACAAAGATAATTAAATAAATTAAGAAATTTATTTAATTATGAAGAGACATTAGACAATTAGTGACATATTTAAATAAATTAAAAATATATATTTATTTAATTAATAGTTGAAATTGGAGAAAGGACATAATTAAAATATCTTAATTATGCTAGGAAGAAAATGGTGATAATAGAGCTTGCAGGCCTAGGTCATTTTTTATGTGTCTACATTTTGCCCATCTTTGTCATAATGTAACCCATCACATTGTGGCAAAGAAAATTCTATCAAAAACATGCCCCAGCGAAGGTATGGAGTATCTATGCCTCGGGAAAATTTTCAAATTTTTCCCTAGCAATAGAATTTTTGTTGGAAAGTGTCCCAACAAGTTAATTTGATGACCAGAAAAGCAATGGTGCAAGAGGTTTCAGATTTCAACATGTTTAAGGTGGCCAAAAGATCAGTCAAAGATGGTCAAAAGAGCCTCCAATAATAACAAGGTTGAAAAATTCCACTTTGACCCTATAAAGGGGTCAAAGTCAATTCACTTTCGCATTCACACTTGAAAATTTGGAGAACACAGAGCAAAGAGAGCAGATGTGAGGATGGCGATTCCCATCTTAGAGCACTATGGTGAGATCATTAGGACATACAGATGGCCAGAGGGCATGGACCTGCCAGTGAGTAGGTCGAGCCCACTTTGTCATTTTGTCATTTTTCATGTATTTTGAGGGTTTTAGGGTAAATAAGTGAATGTGTTGCGACGCATATGCATGCAGGTAAGCCACATTAGTGTTCACATTCGATGCATTCAATGTGTCATGACACAAATAAAGTGAGTTTGTAGGGTAGGTTATTTAGGTTCAACGAATTTACAGAAAACTAAGATGCATTTGCCAAGTCACACCGCAAATGACAAGCATAATGCCACATTTAACAAATTGAGACACATTCATGAACTCAAGTGACACATTTGAATGAAGTGACACAATTGATAAGAATCATGACACAAGTGCAATGTTGAGACACAAATGCAAGCGAAAATGATAAAATTGCCAGATTGAGACGCAATTGAGGTATAGAATGACACAACTGCCTAAGTGAGATGCAAATGAAGTCAACTCAACACATTTGACTTTGACCAAGGTTGAATTTGTTGAGGTTCAAATTTCTAAATAGCTCCAAGGAGATAGACAATATAGAGGATTCACAATAATGTGCTAATTCTTGCTTATATCTATGCAAAGACAGTTAGCGTCGATCTATACACGGGAGAGCAAACCATCGACATATGGGTTTCGAGACTAGCTTTAAGATAGGGAGTAACAGTGATTGATGTGACTTGGTCTGTACTATGTTGCTTATATGCCCATTGTCTAGGAAAATAGGGGATTGTTGACTAAACTCTATGAGACGTGGCATTCAGAGACATGTTCCTTTAATTTGTTGGTAGGAGAGGCTACAATGACTCTCAAGGACATGTACTAGATCATGTGCCTACAAATCTAAGGGAGCCTAGGTTATCTCAGTCATATATCCAAACAGCTTCAGGATCAGGTAGCAACAGCAGGTCCCATAGTAGTCGTAGCTAGAGCAGTGTGGGTGGTTCCACCTCGTCAGGGCACACATCAGGGCACAAGGTCTCACCATTCCCATAGGAACTCCTCAGGGAATAGGTCCAACCATAGCCATGGTTCCACTAGGTCAATTCACATGTTAGTGCATAGTCAACCTCTGGTTACAGATCCATTGGCTTGTCAAACACATGAAGTAGTGACAATGATGGCATCAGTTCCACTCAAAGAGCATCAATCACCTAGGTCTTCTCCTCAAGGGGACGAGGAGAGCACGATATAGGTAATTTCACATTGTTCTCTTAGTACCATGTTTCAAAAATTCGTTGTTATGACAATTAATATTTTGACTATTGAGCCTGCAAGCTCCATTTTTGGGGTATCTCATGACTTTATCATGTGACATGATTTTTTAGATTATATATATGCGATGTAATTTTGATGTGGCCTATATGCTTTATGTTATGTGATGATGCACTGTGTATTGATGATGTGTATGATATATGCTTATTTGATGATGATTATGATGATGTAATTATAATGACTATGTGATGTGATTTATGCATTTATGATTCCTATGATGATGTCTTTTATATGCTATGCCATATATGCATTTTATGCTATCTACTTATGATGAGATGCCATGATGATGTTATGTTCTAATGATGATGATATGGATACATAATGTATGGTTGTAATGGATGTCATGTTTATATATGTTGATGCATGACTATATATGTATGGACAATGCAATCTTATGATGTGATATATATGCATTTTAAAGATATGGATGATGTATGCATTTACACATTATGTGAATGTGTTAAAACCTATTGCAATGCCTACATGATCATGTATCAACTTATGTTATTTTTTTTATGTCATAGGATATCATCATGAAATGGACAAGATGAGATAACGAGGCAGAAGGAGATGAATGTTAGTGTGGAGACCAAATCCTTCAACATGTTACCATAGGACTTAACAATTATTGCTCTTAATCATCATTGGATGGATTATTGTAATGGCCAAAAACACCATGATATGACATAGATAAAGTGTGCAAGGTCGTACCATCACATTAGACAAGCAATCATAGACAAGGATGATCATGACTCATACTAAGAGAGTGATTGCCCTAGTCTTTTTGTCATAGCCAACCACAAGCATAAAAAGATAATAAAGGCAATAAAGACAAGTCATGAAACTTCATTGCTCCTCGAAATCCTATTGTCAGGACATCCTTGAGGAACTAGCAACATGACTTCCTAAAAAAGACAAGAAAAGCCAATCATCATGATACATCGTTGCTTCTCTACATCTCGTTGTTAGGACATCACTGAGAAACAAGTAACATGATAGTATGGAAAGATAAGACAAGTCAATAATCATGATATGTCATTGCCTCTCTCAATCCTACTATCAGGATATCGTGGTGAAACTAGTAACATGATGAAAGATCAAAGGAGAAAATACCAAGATAGTGTTTACCAAGTGTTTGCCAAGTGTGTCTAAATGTCAAGTGTTTTAAATGCCAAGATGCTAGGTGTCTAAATGTCAAGATGTCAGGTGTTTCCAATTGTCAAGATGTCAAGTGTCAAGTGTTGACAATTCCAAGATGACAAATGCCAAAGTTTTCCAAATTTAGGAAGGACACGTCCTAAATAATGCCAATGCGAGAGGATCAATCCTCAAATGTTAAGAGGATCTCTCAAAATGCCAGATGACAAATGACGATGCCTAGGACACATCCTAAGGAATAAATGACAGAGGTTGTTCTTTAGAAGGACACATCTAAAGAATAACCCAGGGTTGATAGTTTGATCGATTGTGACAATTTGACTTGTTTTCACTAAGTTTGATTGAAGCTGACTGAGTTTGACTACATGTCACCATTGACATGTTGATGTGATTGACATGTTGATTAAATGATTGCCATAGTTTATTTTATAATTTTTTCTATTTTGAAATGACTTGTTTGACTTGAAGACATTTAACGTGTGTGCTAGTGTAGTGCCATGAACCCTAATGGACTGAATTAGTGCAGCCTCAGGGGCTTATCGACAGATGGTCTTTCCTACGTCATACACTCAGAGGCCTCATAGTTCGACATGACCAATGACTTTGTCACAATGATGAAAGATTGAGTCATGTATTTTATTCTTGACAAACCTAAAAGGACTAACCTAATGTCTTGGGGGATCCAAGACGAGCCTTTCCTGCATATAAAATGTGCAGAGACAACGTTGTTCAACAAATGACAGACTTGACTGACATGACTAACATGATGAAATGTGACTCTATTTTTGGGATTTTTACGTGTTATTTGGATGTTTTTGTATTTTTTCCATATTTTGATTTTTTTTGGATTTCTTTACGATGTTTTTTTTATTTTTAGGTCGTTTTTCAAGACATCTTATGATTTTTTTGTCTTTTTACAGGACATTTTATGATTTGTTTTTTGTCTTTTTTTTCTTAGGACATTTTATGATTTTTTTGTCTTTTTTTAGGACATTTTATGAGTGACAAGACCATGTGCAATAGCCACTACAATTAGGTGATAAAGAATTTCCCCTAGTCAAGTCCAAGACTTACCCAAATTTGAAGGATGTGAAAAGGACATGCATGGGGTGATGGATGGATGGTATGCAAGACTTGATGGCAACCGTTTGTCAACCATGAAAAGGAAGGGTGTAATGTCATGGAAAGTGTCGTGGTGGTGATGGAAAAGTGTGTTTTAGTATGGGCCAAGGTAGATAGAGTGACATTAGATGCCAAAGCAATGACTGACTACACATGGCACCTATTTTCTAGGTTTTCACCATGGTACTTATCCAAAGCACCTATTTTCCAAGTTTTCACTATTGGATGAATTATTTTCTCTTTGCTATTTTTGTCAACTTTTCATATTTTTTTTGTGTCACCAAGATGCTTGTTTTCCAGGTTTTCATCAAGGTGACAATTTTTTTTATATTTTTCATTTTTTTTTGTATTTTAAAGGTTTTTACTTTGACTTTCTGATGCTATGCATAGAACTTCTGAAAATGTAGACTGCTGATCAGTTTTGTTAGTTGTTCACTATTTGGAGTAGCTAGTTGATATGCTCTAGAACCAAAAGAGGACATGATAATGTAAGGACCTAGCCAATTTGGTTCAAACTTGCTAGGTTTTTCTCTATTAGCTTGATTCTTAGGATTTTGCATGAGGATTAGGTCACTAATGTCAAAAAATTTGATCATTACTTTCTTGTAATAACTACGAAAGAGATGATTCTATATGCTTGTAAGTGATTCAAGGCATTATGATGTCTTTCATCTAACATCTCTAGCTCAACAGTCATGACTGTCTATACTCCTCATCATCGATCATACCCTTCATGGAGACTCGCAAAGATGGGATTTCAACCTCAATGGGAAAGATGGCTTCAACTCTAAAGACTAGGGAAAATGGAGTGGCTCTTGTAGGCATGTAGATGTAAGTGTGGTAAGCCTATAGAGCATGGTGAAGTTGGATGTGCCAGTCATGACCAACGTCATTGACTATCTTCTTAAGAATTTTGATTATTGTCTTGTTGGATGCCTTAGCTTGACTGTTTCCTTGTGGGTAGTATGGTGTGGAGAAATGGTGTTGGATATGGAAGTGTTCACATAACTCATGAACATCTTGAATTTTGAAAGGACGCCCATTTTCTGTGATGATGGACTATAGAATACCATATTGGCAAATGATGTAGTTGATGATAAATTTGGAAATTTCTTTGCCAATTATGTATGTAAGGGGGATCGCTTTGATCCACTTAGTGAAATACTCAGTGGTGGTGATAATGAATTTGTGGCCATTGGATGAGGTAGGATGTATTTTTCCCACAAGGTCAAGTCCCCATTGTGCAAAGGGCCAAGGAGAAGTAATCGACTAAAGTTCCTTTTTCGGTGCATGAATCAAATCACTATGTATCTGACATTTATGACAAATTCTCACAAATTCAAGTGTATCTTTTTTCATTTATGGCTAGTAATACCCAAGTCTTGTTATTATTTTGGCTAAAGTAGGGCCACTTGAATGGGATCTGCATATACCTTCATGTACCTCTCATAAGGTTGTTCATGCTTTGTCAGTGTTGAGACATCGAAGAAGGGTGTTGTCAAAGCTACGGTGGTAAAGGGTGTCACTAACGATGGTGTATCTGGTGGCTTTACGAATAAAGGAATTTCGTTGGTTATTAGATAGGTTGGAGGGAAGGGTTTGGGACTTGAGATAGTCATAGATGTCTTGATACCATGGAGAATTGGAACCAACAAGTTTTCAAACCATCTCTAATTTTGGTATATCATATGCAGGGACTAACAGTTGTTCTACCAAGAATTCAAATTGAGGCACATTACTTGGAATGTCTAGGAGAAAGCCAATTGTCACCATTATGTCTACTACCTTATTTTGTGTTCTCAGATCTTTCTCAAAAGTAAACATTTGAAAATATGTCTAGAAGCTATCAGCCATTCATTTGTAAGGCATTAATTTCTCATCCTTGGTGTCATAGTTGTCATTTACTTTGTTAATGGCCAACTGAGAATCTCCATAGACATTAAGTGTTTTAATTTTCCATTTTATGGCCATTCTGAGTCTTGTGGCAAGTGCCTCATATTCTACAACATTATTTGTACATGGAAAATCAATGCGGAATGACTTAGAGATGGAATCTCCTTGTGGAGTGATAAACAATATTCCTGCTCTTGAGCCATGATCAGTATGATATCCATAAAAATATAGTCTCTAAGGTGACCTAGGTTTTGTATGAAATATTGATTCATCTGGAAATTCTTATACTAGTGGATGATTTCCTTGTATAGGTGCGTCGAATAGTTGGTCTGCTATCACTTGTCCTTTTATATCCTTTCATTCCACATATTGAATATCATACTCACTCAAGATCACGACCCACTTTTCCAGGTGACCTTTCAATGCTACGCGACTGAGGAGATATTTCAAGAGATCAATCTTTTATACTAGGTGTGTTTGGTGATTTATCATGTAGTGTCTTAATTTTTTAGCAAAAAAAAATTGCAAGACAAGCACGTTCAATGGATGTATAGTTTAGCTCATATCTGACCAGTATCTAACTGATATAGTATATTGCCATCTCCTTCTAATCATGGTCACTTTGTGTTAGTAATTCCCCCAGTGTTGAAGTTGTTGCAGAAATGTATAGAGTCAAAGGCTTCCCTTTGGTTGGTGGCATTAAAATAAGTGGTGTCAATAGATAATATTTTATTTGTTGAAATTCCTCTTGACATTTATTAGTCCATACAAAGGGAATATCCTTGTGCAGAAGATAATGAAATGGATGACACTAGTCTATCAGTTAGTGTTAATGGACATCAAATAGATTGTAACCTGCCTTATAATGTCCTGAGCTCACTTATTACTTTTGGAGGATGCATGTCTAATATTGCTTTCACCTTGTCATGATCAACTTCAATGCCTCTACAAGAAACAATGTACCCCAAAAGTTTTCCTGATGTCACACCAAAGACACATTTCTTTAGATTCAAGAGGACCTTGTATTCTTCTAGTCTCTTGAAGATTTTCTCTAACACATTCAAGTGATCTTTTTGTGTCAAAGGTTTTTCCATAAGTTCTTCTACATAATCTTCCATTATCTTGTGCATCATGTCATGGAATATTATTGTCATAGCTCTCTGATATGTGGCGCCTACATTCTTAGGACCAAAAGGCATGATGTTCCAATAGTGTGTACCCCAAGGACATGTGAATTTTATTTTACACTGATATTCAAGGGCAATATGAATCTAATTATAACCTAAGAAACCATCCATGAGGGAAAACATCTCATATCGTGTCATAAGGTCCACTATGATGTCTATGTTTGGTAGTGGAAAGTCATTGTTTGTACATGCTTTATTCAGGTCCTAAAAATATGTGTAAATATGAATTTGACCATTAGGCTTTATGACTGGTACAAGATTTGATATCCATTCAGCATAGTCTATGGACTGTATGAATCCCACGTCTAATAATTTCTTAAGTTTTGCTTTGACTAACAAGGCTATATGTGGGTGCATCTTTCAGAGATTCTGTTTCACTAGCTTGGCATCTAGAAATAATGGAAAATGGTGCAAGACAATTTTAAGATCCAACATGGGAATATTAGCATAGGACGATGCAAAGTTAATTTTATGCTCTAAGACGAATTTGTGGAATTCAGGTTTCTCCCTTTCTATCAAGGATGTTGCAAAGAGGATGATCTTAGGATCTTCGGCTATGGATATGTTGACTTCCATAGTATCCTCAATGAGCATGGCTGATTTTCTTGAGTTACATGAAGAAAGTCCAATCCTCCATCTTTGGGTGCCTTGGAGAGGTTTTCACCCACAAATACGTCCTTTATTTTTACATTTTTATCGTTAGAAGGTTCCTTTCAGTTTTCTCCTAAACACTTCTCATTTTTTGTTTTATTTTTATTTTTCATTTTGTGAGTAGAGGACAAAATAGTGTCCCCAAAGTAAGCTGCACAATCTAGGTCAATAGCAAATACAACCTTATGGTCTCCACTTGGTATGCCTTCATCATTCTGAAATATGTCGATAATAGGCAGGCCTTATTGATCCCAATCAATTAGTTGTGGGTAGACTAAGGATATACCATCGCCAATATTGGTGAATGGTGGGGAGGATGCAGAAAGCATGCAAATAGATTCAAAGACATTGAAAATGAAGTTGTTATCATCCAACTCCCAATTGGACTCTATCCAATATTCTCCTTCACTTGTTTCATACTCATTAGCAAAGTAGGGAACAAAGGGATCAAAATCATGGTCTATAGTGTCCTATGGAAATTCAGATGAATCTAACTATGGTCATTAGGTTTGGATGGCTAGAAAGGTATGTTGGGGTTATAACCAATAGGACTAGAAGATGATTCAGATTTGTCATTGTTCCTTGGAAAAAGAGTCTATCCCAGTCTTCCCATTTCCTTGGGATTTTAGGATTGTCATTATTCGATGCTTGATCAATTTTAAACATTTTCCAAAATCTTTGTTTAGAGGTAAGTTCTCCAAGTTCAAGGAACAATTCATCAAGGCAACAGTCACTTAGGGATTGTTGGGAGCCAAATTCCTATCAAGTATACAATGATATCCATCATAGAACCATATAAAACATATATAGATCGATAAATCTTCCACATATCATATAAATATAAAAAATCATAATGTTAAGTATACAATGATATCTGAAATGTAAAGAGATACAACATCAAAATGGCTATGAATAAAAAAATCGGGAGTATACATCATGTCTCAAAATATATCAAGGATCCAATCATGGAGCTATGTAGTGATAGCCCCAGATGGTGCCAACATCTCTGGACCAATGCCTCCCCCACCAAACATACCAGGATCTCTTAGATCTCTCGGTAGAGGTTGTGTTACACCCTCACTAATAGTCCTAGAATGAGTCCTCCCAGATCAAGACTAAGCATAACTAACTCTCTGCTCAGTAAGAACCACCTCATGATATTGGACTCTATAGTACTCAGCCTCTCAAACCACATGGGTCACCTCTCACATGTAATCAGTTATGGTGGTACCCTCGGCCACTCTCTGCAGTCTATCTGCTAATCCTTGTGCCTGCTCTGTAGTCTGTCTAGCTACATCTCTCTCTGTTGTCAAAGAAGCTATTTGTGCCTGTGTAGTAGTCAACTGTGTCTATACCTGTGAGAGATCCTATGCATAAGTATGAGCTTGTGTCTATATATGAGTCTATTTCTAGGCTAGTAACCCTTGAGCATGTACCAAATACCCCTATAGTTTCTATACCTACACCTGTAGGCTGGAAATTTGGGTCTGCTGCTATTGGGAAGGTACTCCAATCTACACATGCTACTTTGTTGTAGCTACCAATGATTTCCTCTTACAAGGCACCCTCAAATCTCTAACATAAAATGATGAGCCATCTCCACGCTCACCTCCTCCTCCACCCCCATCTCCACCATCATCTCCTCCTCCACCCTCATCTTCTCCACCATCTCCATCTCTATCTCCCTCCTCATCATCACTACTCTCCACATCCTCCAAATCCACCTCCTCATCCTCATCTCCCTCAT